>SSNS01000210.1:706225-769024 GCA_006937985.1 Aphyosemion australe
CCGTTGCCTTTCAGTCGTTCCAAATTGGGAGTCCCAAGGGGGTCCCCACATAATTACATGGGCTCCCCACAATTTTGTTTTTGCTGAGGTTGTGAGGTTAGCAAGATTTTATTTGTAAAAATTACATTTATAAAATCCCAATAACACACCCTACAATATAATCAGAACTCCAAATAAAAGTTATAACTCTACATATAAAGTTTGTAAAAGATCACATTTAATGTGTGTATGCGTGTAGGAGTTGCGTTTGGGGGTCCTGGCTTGTTTTGGACTCGAGCAAGGGGGTCCTCAAAAAAAATGTTTGGGAACCCCTGCCCTAAACCACAAAGTTACAGGAAAAAAGAGTTACTTTTTAAAAAAAAGATGCACTTTGCAACTTTAGGACAACACAGCCGATAAGCAAAAGTCAAGTCAATTGTTCTCTTTCAAGCAGCACAAATATGCAAATGAATTTTATTGAAAATCAATGTCAAATTTTACTGCAACTCATATATTTCTTTTTTTTTATCCTTCTTTTTTCTCCACTTTTGCAAATCTCTGCAGATTTAGTTGTGCCTCCACAGGAAGATGGCCCAAGGTGAGGGGTAATTGTTCACGCAGCACCTCCACAACTTGGGCTATCTAAAATCAATAGCATGTCTTCTGATGATCACTCCTGCTTATGCTAATGCGGCGTCGCTCCATCCAGCTATATAATGACTGCAGAGGTGTCGAGCTGTTGCTTTCCAATTTAGAGAAGACGCTTGCAGACACACTGACAGCTTATTATAGCATGACGAATGATGAGAGGCAACGCAAAGTGTTACTCAGCACAAATCAGCTGCTGCTGATAACAACTGCCTGCAGAAGCAGCCGTACACTCCCCTCCATCTCCCACAGGAGGACAAATTAGGACGCACGCTGATGGAGGAGCTCCCACACCTCATTCCTTCATGTCATCGCTCCTGACAAGACATTTGAGTGATAGAAATGTTTCTGGTGCGTTATATTTCACTTTCATGGGGAGAACGACTATGGATGCTCTCCGTGCTGATGCTGCTCTTATTAGGTGTCACACTTGTTCCTGCTGGACTGAGCCAGTTCTGCAAACACACACTGAATCCAGTTCAGTAGGCACATGAGTAAACAACCTGAAAAAGCTCCTCGCTGTCAGAATAATTGAGGGCACCGATTTTAACAAGCCTAGTCAGTGTTTTAAAGGTTTTCCAGGGAAATAATGTTTGGACTATTCACCTAAAAATAACATTTTATTGACTTACATCATCTCGGTCTTCAAACCTTTTGACGTATTTAAGAGATAATTTCAGCCAACTTTGGAGAAGGCTTCACAAATCATTCTGTCGTGACCTTTTGTCCTTTTTCCTCACCTTCTTCTTCACGAATTCCCCATAAATCAAAAGAAGTTGACGGTTTTAAAGTTTGCCTGGACATGCAAAAATCTTCTCCAGCGTTCTTGCTTCACAGTACAGGTGCCTTTTTCTACCCTTAGCTCTCTGTATTTTCTGTTTTTTTGCGGACAGCCGAGACCTTTCGGGTATGCAGGAGCTCATATTTTCATGTCAGACACTGAACTTAGCCACTGTGAACAATTCCTGTTTGGATCAATGCTCACCAATGAGCTAAGTTCTGCATCTTAAGAAAAGTCAACACAGATCACCCCCATTCTGCAAGAAAAAGAACAAAGGAAACATTTCATGACACCACTCATGAACTTGAGGAGATTTCTGGTTCAGGTTGGTGCAGGAATCATGCACGGTCTTGAAGATCTAATAAAATCTGCAGTTTTCACGCTGAAATGAGAACATCAGGCTCATTGCAGGAAAATAAAAACAGACGTTTTTGTTCATGAAAAGCAAGAATTAATCATCCAGTAAATTTCACTCATCACATAGCACATGAGTGGTTGCTGGCCAAAGAATTGGGTCATAATTTGATTTTATATTGACTGTCTTTCAAATAACAAAAGAGGAGCAGCGGCTCTACTCACAGCCCCTCCCAGAGAGCTTCTCAGGTTATAGCAGCCTGAGTGGGGGATGGGTGGGCGTGGCCAGCTCCAGCTTGTTTCCTAAAAGTGACAGAGCCCTGAAATGGCTCATTCTGGAAGGTACTGAAACTGTGAGAGGGAATATATGCAAATAATCTCATAAACATGATTTGTATCAACTATGGAACTATTATAACTTAAGAAAAAATGTCATTATATGTCCCCTTTAAAGGAAATTAAACAGACTAAAGGAGCATTCTACTGCAGCACAATCCTCGAACATTTGCAGAGTCCAGATAAAGACAAAAATGTGTAATTGTAGACCTCGGACACAGATCTCAGCTTTCTCCTTTCACACGACGGGTAATTTACTCCCATTTCTTGTCTGCTAGGAGCCTCCTTGTTGTTTGTGCTTATATCTGAGCCTCAGGACTCAGGCTCAGTTTTCAGAATAAGTTGTTGGTCTTCCAAAAGCGGTGGCGTCACGACTTCACCTCTCAGTGGATAAGAAGCTTGTCTCACGTTGGCTCAGCTTTGATCCAAAGCCAATTCTCTTGATCAAAGGAAAGTTATTTTATGTCTTCTTGTTTAATGAAAAGTCACAAACACCATTATAAATGTAGGACACAGACGCTAATAAGTGATGCAGAGTCCTCCTCATATTAACTCAAATCCTGTGAATAAAACTCAACAGTCAGGTTAATTTCAAGGGTATCAGTGTCCAATGAGGTTACCTGAGCAGGAATGCCATTATGTCATTTTTCAGTTTTAAAAGGAGAAAAGGCAGCTGCAGCCTTTGTTACACCACCCTCTTCCTCCTCCTCCTCCTCTCCTGTGGAGAAAAAGTGCAATGATCCATCTTGGTCTTAAATAAGCAGGACGACAAAGCGTCTGCTATCACATTCACACGTGATGCTGCTCAACCTCCCCAGACTTGTTCTGTTTAAATCAACCTTTTCCGCAGGAAGGCTGAGTTTAAAAGTTCTGATTAATGAACAATACAGAAAAACAAAACAGCATCCAATTGAATAAGAAGAAATGCATTTATTACGCATCATAGATATTTGATCTTTGGATAAAAGCAGCTAAGAAAACCTTTAACCTGTCCAGGATGTGAAGCTCATCTTACCTGTGTGAAACAGAAAAGGGCCCGTTGTGTTTTCTCATCCCTGGAGTACTTTCTGCTGGTTTTTCCTGCTTGCTGTTGCATGTTCTCAACAAGACAGCGCTGCTTTCTGCTCTCCTCGAGCGGCTCGCTGTGAAGTGTGTGTGTGTGTGCGTGAATAAGGCAGGGAGCATGTGTGAAAGTAGAGAAGGCACATAAGAGGCAGGAGGAGGAGGAGGAGGAGGGAGAGAGAGGAGGATGATGGGACAGGTGTGGAATTTACACACCCCGCTGGTAGCGTGCTCTATTGGCATATTTGCCTCACGGTGATGAGTCACCCTTGTTATTGTGGAGGTGAGAGAAAATGAGGATTTCTGAGTGAGAGGGAAGGTTATTACTGAAACGTGAAGTGCTAAAAAGTTTGGCCGAGGCTTTGAGTTTCAAACCTTCAGTCGAATAAATTACACAAACACTGTGCCTCATTTTTTTTTGAAGGATCCACATGAAAAATCAGAATAAAACTCCCTTTTCAGCAAAAAAAGACAACATGTGAACATAAAATGCAGATATGTGAGGTAGAAAAAACTGTAAAGATTATTTAAAGACACGTTTTGAATAAAATAGGTGGACTTTTTTCTTAAAAAGCAATAAAACTGATATTAAATCGGGAGTTTTTGTAAAAAGAGAAATCACAGAACAGTTAATGAAACTAAAGGAAGGGAGTTTTTATTGTTTTCTTTTGCAGGTTTAGGAATCTATTAGAAAAACAAGCAATTACCAGTTTTAACAGGCAGGAAAAGAAACCATGCTTGAGTTTTTCTTGCATAATGATAAAAAAACATCTACAGATTTGCAAAAACATCTCTATTTTTAGTTCTGAGCTGATTTCAGTGCAGATTTAAAAGGGGGAACAGAATTCAACACACCTGCTGTGAAAGAAACCCTTGGCTTATTTAAAACCAAAACATCTAAATTCACCATAATCTTCTTAGTAAATCTCCCTTTTCAAATCACATCTTTTAGTCTCATTTGTTTACGACTCATCCTATTTATTTGCATCAACTTGTAACTTTTTTGGTCATCATGGGCACATCTAACACAGGTGCAGGGACTTATATAAAAAATATTGTTGCCCAATGCGCAAAGACACGTCTCAACGACGTCTTTTTCAGGTCATTTCTGCACGTCCAGTTATGGTCATGTTTTATTTCATATTAATGACAGAATAAAATATGCCAAGCAACACTAATTTTATATAACATCCTTCACCTGTGATAGACACACGACTTCACAGTGCCCATGACATCTAAAAATGTTACCAAGCCCGAGCTACAAATGTCCAAGTGGGGTCATAGTTAAATGTCTAAATAGTGGACCTAGTTTATATGTCCTATAGAAGTCCAGAATTGGCCTTGGACTGACGGATGCAATATAGACATGATCTGCACGTCCATGCAACATTGATTGCTTTGTGGGTGTTAAGTAGAAAGAATGTCCACAACGACCTCATTTGGACCAGAATTGGCCCTTATCTGGACGTCCTGAGAACGTCGCTGCCACGTGTCTTCTGTCTGTGCACAGAGGGCTGGCACTCACTTGTGAAAATGTCTTCCAGCACCAACTTTTTGTTGGTCACTTTAGACTCTAAAACAGAAGAATTAGAGACCTTTCAGCTTCTATTGCATGCGGGTCGCCATTCAGCTCTTTGTCCTCCAGTTTGGCTGTTTTTGTTGGACGGCTGCAACCCTCCATATGAGGCTGGTGCATGTGGTGCATGTCACTGTCCCTCCATGGCAGGGCTCTGTCGCAGGATAAAACAGGGAGGCTGTCTTCAGATGTTGTTTTTTGTCTTGGCAGCCTTTTAAGAGCACTCTGCAGCTCTCCACTCAAACCTCTAATGCAACTGGTCCATTTAGCATGGCAGAGCTGTGAAACCCAAGATCACAGGCTGGGTCAACAACAACTTCACCTTCTGACTGAGTCAATATCCACTTTACATTTACAGAGAAGAAACAAATCTGGCATGTGTTTTTACCCATGCATGATTTCAGGATTTTATCATTTATTGAGTCAAAGCAGATCAGGGTTTTGTTTCAGGACTCTCACATCAACCTTTAGTTGACCCTGTAACCCCAGCTGCTCGCTGGACAAACTTTCGTCTGGAAGAAAAAAAGCACATCCTCTGTGTTGAGCTGGACTCGTCCATGAACCAATCGAAAGGTTGCTGTTTTGGAATGAGATTTGCCCAAAGCACAAAGCGATGAGGCGGCTCTGGAGTGAAACTAGATCCGGGTTGGAGTGATGGACGGCACAAGGCGGGGAGAGCTGGGTGCATTAGCCCAGGCTAATGGGCTAGCTGGCTCCGAGGAGCCTGATAGCTGATAGTGGCTCAAAGAGTTTAAAGATAAACAGCTTGTGACTGCTTTGATGTCCAACAAAAGCACATATCATTATCTAAAACTGGATCATGTCTGCTGGAAATGTAAATCATTTACTGGGATTCAATAGGAGGTAATAAATCTAAAAATAAACAAAAAAATAACCTTTGCAAAAGAGTTCTGTTGAAGTCATATTTTACACGAATGAGCTGTTTCTGCCTTTAGAGAATAAAAAAAGGTTCAGGTTACATCACACCACGTATTACATAAAAATCAATATCTTTTTCCAACAATTTCAACATTTTTGCACCAACATTTCTTTTTCTTTCTAGTTTTTTCTCTAGTTAGGTCATGTTTATTCAAGAACATCTTGATACCCAGTTTCCGTTTGTGTATCATTTACATGTACCAAAAAATATAACAATTTTAAAGGAAAATTGAAGTTTTGTGTGTTTTGATTGTGGCTAAGAATAGATCACCTTTCAAGAAGACTGATACTTCCTGTAAAACTGAAAAAAAACACCAATAAGAATATCTTTGCACCAGTTTTACCCATCACATTCGACACTGATCAGGAATCTCTGCACAAATCTACTCAAGAGATCCACATGACCTCTGAGGTTCTTTCATAGTTTAATTTAAGTTGGAAAATTAGTTTTTTTCTGTACCTCTTTCCCTTGGAATCCACAGCTTTGTATGCAAGGAAAAATGGATTGATTTTTTTAGCCATCGCTGCATGCAAAGCCAGCAGGCAGCTTGGAGCGAGGTAATGTAATAGAGCAGGAGAGGGGGCGAGCACTCAGGTGGCTGGATGTGCTGCAGGATGTGCCATAGAGGGAGCTGTTGCATTAATCACATCTGGAGGTGATAAAGGCCTGAATCAGAGTTTCTGCTGCCAAGAGAGATATTTCAAATCAAGGAGGAAGACAGACAGCATCTAATATCTTAAAAAGGCTGTTTTATTCAAAGTAATATTACCAATTTAATCGCTTTTCTACCCAAATGCATTTTTATGTATTTATGTAGTTTTGAGCATGAGGGGGGGGGGGAATTACATTTAAATGAAAGTTTAAAAAAATACAGACATGAAAGAAATACTTGGACTTGTCAACAATTTGGCCCTGAAAAGCTGAAAACAGAGGATTGTGCACAGTCGAGGATCACAAGCGCCACCTATTGATCGCAATGAGAATGCATTCCAGCAACACATCACAACGCTTTAATCTTAGCTGAAAAAGGAGAAATGTAAATATTTTAAGAGAGATTGTTTTTGAGTCGACAAGTTCGTACCTCCGAGTGGTTCGCTGGAGATGGAGTCCCACGTAACGAGTCGGCTGTGAAGCTTCTCTCTGTGGTGTCACACAGGAACGGCACAGGAGGTAATTATAGTCAGTAAATTGATGGTGTAAATAAACAGCATATCTCAGTCTGAATGAATGAAAGCATGAACCATGTTTTTAGATAAGTCACTCATTTTTTTTATGTTTTACTGCTCCATCAATATTTGAATTCACTCAAAATTCATTCATTATCCATTTGAGACATTTTCAGGTTGATCCAGTGTAGAAACACATTTGCAGACATGCAGCTGCAGGGTTCAGCTGCTTTAGAATTCATTTCATGCCAATTGTGGATAATTAACTAGTCAGCCAGTTGCATGGCGCTGACATGATGCAAACTGCAGACTAATCTTAAATGCACGCTCCTTTGGAGTTTGTGTGCAAAACATCAGGATCTCCCTGGTCTCCCATTGAATTATTAAACCACCGCTGTATTGTGTTATCTCTAATGGATCTCATTCAGCAGCAGGAGTATGTGTTCCTGCAACGGGTTTGTTATTATTCCAGCTTTTTAACTTTAGGGAATGCATTTGATGTTAAGTTGATTTTATTTGTGAGTTTGTATGAGATATTGAATATCTGATCAAAATAAATTGTTTATGGAAAATTAGGAAAATATTATGAGACCTTGTTAGAAACAGTTAATAAAGAGATGAAACAGTGTATTTAGTCATGAATCTTTGCTTTATTCTGATGGTGGACATAAAAATGATCCTCAGTGAAAGTGACAAAACAAAATCTCAAGGTTTTGATGACAATCTCCTTATTCAGTGGCATCACACATTTTAAATTGCACAAAGCAGTTAAGAAATAAAGAGCTGGGAAAAAAATGACAGATTTTTTCTACTATAAAGAAAAACCTTAGGAAAATGTCTGATTTAAAACTAAAACTCTACCTGTTTAGAGTTAGATTAAAGTAAAATCTTCTGACATTCACAAAACAGTTAACATTTTTGAACAAAAACAAGAATGTTTTATTTAGGGGTGGGAATTTATTAATTAATTAGAAAAGAAAACGCGTTAAAATCTTACCCCTTTGACCCCAAACACCCCCCAATTCGGGGCCGGAAAAGTTTAGCATCACAATTTATGCCCTTCCATCCATCCATCCATTTTCTCCCGCTTATCCGGAGTCGGGTCGCGGGGGCAGCAGCTTAAGGAGGGAAGCCCAGACCTCCCTCTCCCCAGCCACTTGGGCCAGCTCCTCCGGGGGAATCCCAAGGCGTTCCCAGGCCAGCCGAGAGACATAATCTCTCCAGCGTGTCCTGGGTCTTCCTTTGGGTCTCCTCCCGGTTGGACGTGCCCGGAAAACCTCACCAGGGAGGCGTCCAGGAGGCATCCTAATCAGATGCCCGAGCCACCTCAACTGGCTCCTCTCGATGTGGAGGAGCAGCGGGTCTACTCCGAGCCCCTCCCGGATGACCGAGCTCCTCACCCTATCTCTAAGGGAGAGCCCAGCCACCCTGCGAAGAAAACTCATTTCGGCCGCTTGTATCCGCGATCTCGTTCTTTCGGTCACTACCCAAAGCTCGTGACCATAGGTGAGGGTAGGAACGTAGATCGACCGGTAAATTGAGAGCTTCGCCTTTCGACTCAGCTCTCTCTTCACCACGACAGACCGGTACAACGCCCCCATCACTGCAGATGCAGCACCAATCCGCCTGTCGATCTCACGCTCCACCCTTCCCTCACTCGTGAACAAGACCCCGAGATACTTAAACTCCTCCACTTGGGGCAGGACCTCGTCCCTGACCTGGAGAAGGCATTCTACCCTTTTCCGACTCAAGACCATGGTCTCGGATTTAGAGGAGCTGATTCTCATCCCAGCTGCTTCACACCCGGCTGCGAACTGCTCCAGCGAAAGCCGGAGATCACGTTCTGACGAAGCCAACAGGACCACATCATCTGCAAAAAGCAGAGACCTGATCCTTAGGCCACCAAAACGGATCCCCTCACCACCTTGGCTGCACCTAGAAATTCTGTCCATAAAAGTTATGAACAGAATCGGTGACAAAGGGCAGCCTTGGCGGAGTCCAACTCTCACCGGAAACGAGCCCGACTTACTGCCGGCAATGCGGACCAAGCTCTGACACTGGTCGTACAGGGACCTAACAGCCCGTATCAAGGGGCCTGGTACCCCATACTCCCAGAGTACCCCCCACAGGGCCCCCCGAGGGACGCGGTCGAACGCCTTCTCCAAATCCACAAAACACATGTAGATTGGTTGGGCGAACTCCCACGCACCCTCCAGGACCCCCCCAAGGGTATAGAGCTGGTCCAGTGTTCCACGGCCAGGACGAAAACCACATTGCTCCTCCTGAATCCGAGGTTCGACTATCCGACGGACCCTCCTCTCCAGAACCCCTGAATAGACCTTACCAGGGAGGCTCAGGAGTGTGATCCCCCTGTAGTTGGAACACACCCTGCGGTCCCCCTTTTTAAATAGGGGGACCACCACCCCGGTCTGCCAATCCAGTGGAACTGCCCCCGATGTCCACGCGATATTGCAGAGCCGCGTCAACCAACACAGCCCCACAGCATCCAGAGCCTTAAGGAAATCCGGGCGGATCTCATCCACCCCCGGAGCCTTGCCACCGAGGAGTTTTTTGACCACCTCAGTGACCTCAGCTCCAGAGATTGGAGAGCCCAACCCAAAATNGTTTACATGCGCATTAGAAAACCGAACTCTCAAAAGAAATTCGTTCCACTCCGGTACAGTAGGTGGCGACATGCGCCTTTTCATGTTGGCATTTTTCCAGTTAGCTTGGAGCAACACAAATAACAAACAAACGCTGGCGGGAGTGAAGCAGACGGAATTGAAATACAATGGCTGAAGGAATGGACAACAACAACACTGCAGCACAGCTTATCTGGTACATGCTGTACTGTTTGATGGTGTTACGCGTGTTACTTTGTGACAATGATATTATCAGAAGACCGCTTCTGTGGTCTCGTCACTTCCGGAACGCGAGCGTCCAATCGGTTCAGTTCGGCTGACCCGTTTACATGCAGAATGAATTTGGATTGCTACTGCATTATCTGGGTGCTTCAGCCCGATTAGAAGGTCACCTTCAGCCACACTAACGCGTTTACATGCATTAAAAAAAACCCGACGTGAGTCTTTTTAGGGCAGTACGTTGGTTTTCTGATGCGCATGTAAACGCACTGTATTACAGCAGGGACAAGCACACACACACACACACGGAGCATTCATCTTGTAACTCTCAGCAGAACTTCCCCTGAACTCTACACTACACCTCTATATATATTAGCAGTGTTCTGCTGCCACCTAGTGTTCATTTCAGTACACAACATTTACAATGTTCCATGTCCATTTACACTTAATCAAAAACACATATACTAATACTTACACATCCTAACAAATCCCACAATGGTTACCTTTATAATGAGACCAAAGTAATCAAATAGACCTTGTGGTTACAGAGATATACTCATTAAAGTGTAAGTATGTCATCTGTCAAATGTGATTACTCAAGATTAATTAATTACAAATCTTCTAATTACTTAGATAATTTTTAAATCGAGTCCAGCCCCTAGTTTTATTATATAATTCAAGGTCAAAAGATTCTAACTTCATTTCTGTCAACTGGCAGGAAATCTGCCCACTCTGCATTTCATTACAAAGACATGTGTGTTTCATGAAGTAGCTGAATCATCTTAAAATTTTTACAAGTATTGATCAGCCGTGCAGGTTATGTGCTGGCATACGTGCCAAAAGTTGTGATCAATGACCCGATCATCCCTTTTTTAAAGAGATTTTTTTGAAGCCTTTAGAAACGGAGCCAACATTAATGGGAAAACCGTGATAAACATTCAGTCCAGCTACCAGAAAAGAGCCTGAACTTGACAGATTTCTTCTATGATCTTGTCTGACAGTAATTTACAGGACAAAAAAAAAAGAGAGAGAGAGAGAGCCGCAGTGCTAAATAAGCTCCCGCCACTTAAGAAAATAAGAGATGTTGCATTGCTGCAGCCAAGATTGAATGTTGCGTCAGCACAGGGAGTGAAACCACACTCCCAGGCTGGACTGCTCCTGGAGCGGGTTCAGTAAAGGTCATGCAGAACTGCCCATCTTTCTTTAAAGGCTGTTTACGATGCATGAAAATACTTCTCTGCACACTGACCATATATTTTAAACTAAAGGAAGACATCCTTGAAACTTTTTCCCAAAGTAACGCTTGTTTCTTGACGCTCCTCATCTACGTTGACAAGTTTCTCCTCAGATTAGATCTGAATAGACCAGTAGCTCCAGAACATCAGACGAGCTCCTCTTCCTCCTCGCTTTCTCATTATCTCCAAGAGAGATGACACTGAGGCGTACTTGCCATAAAAATAACATCATGCATCTATTAAAATGGGCATAATTAAACACAGTAGATAATGAGGAGCTGCCACGTTGAATATAGCTGTTACTTAATTCATCTATAGAGAACATTCACTGTTTGTGCTCTGAGGTTCTTTTATTCGCCTACGTTTAAATGATTCCTAAGGCACGCTGAGATTTTGCAAATATTTAAATAGTGATGAATAAAAAACACAGAAGAGTCGTAAGAAATTTCTGTGAGCAAAAAGCTGGCCGTGAACTTGCAGCATAACACATTCCTGCATTTTTTCAGTGAGGATGCCAATGATTACTGCTTATGTAAATCTTTAACTTTCTTCCTCAACCTTTGGGCAACCTCACACGGTCAGTGGACTTTGGCAGGGGTCGGATTAGAAATCCAGAGCTGGAACTGATTACCAGAGGTTGTGACATCATATCGTTTAACGAACAGTGTGGTTTAATCCTATCTGGGTCAGCAGGAAGTGTTTTTGTCGGTTCTGATTATTGAAAATGTTTCAGGCTTTGAGACAAAGACAGGTTTGGTATTCGTGTCTGAGGCTTTCAGGTCTTAGAGTTTCCTTTTTCTGATAAAAGACCATCAAGATGAGATTATGAATATTTTGTAGAGGACTTAAAAATCACAAAATAATGTGATTATGTATCACGTATTGCTGTTTTTAGTTCTTTAACAGGCTCGAGTGGTTTGGAAAAGAGGGAAAATTCCAGCAAATGGGAGATTTGGTGGTCATTGATTAACTTAAAGCACTAATCATTAAATCAAGATTAAAGCAAAGAGTTGATTGTTTACAGTCAGATTTCTGGTTCCTGTTGACATTTTTCTCTTTGTGCTTCCCTGATTGAACTTAATAAGCTTTACTTAATGAATAATGATAATGACAAGATATAATCATAGCATATTGGTACAAAACCTTTTTCAAAACCTAAGTATAACTACTTATCTGGAGTTAAATTTGCCTATTTGGATGAGAAACTGTGGTTCTAAATGATAGAACATACCCCAGCTACCTAATCCTCAAAATAGATGTCTGAAAGTTGTATTAAAAAATGTTACCAAAAATTGCACTTTTACAGTTCAAATTTGCATACATTTTTAAAATTTGTTTTCAAAATAAACATTTCAGCTCTAAAAAAACCATCCCTGTTACATTTCAGGGCAACCATTGGCAACATATTACATGCTTTTTAACATTGATGCCCAATCCTGGTCCTCCTGCACATTTAAAGTGTTTTTTTGCTCCAACAAACCTGATCTTACAGAAGAATTACTCTTTCAGCGTGTCATCAAGTTCTGCAGGAGGCTGTTAATCACCAACCAATTCAAATCAGGTGCATTGGTGCAGCAGAAACATCTAAAACGTGCAGAGTATTCCCCAGAGTGAGATAAGTGGGGAAAAGCATTTTTTAAAAAGTCCAGTCATTCTCCTAATCTGGCTGTAATCCATTTGCTTTAGCATAAACATTGTAAGTGAACAGTAACAGCTAGCATTTTGTGTATAAAAAATGACTCAATGAAGATTCTAATTTTTCTTGATGACCTGAATAATCACGTCAACTGCAAATAAATTAAAAAAAATTAATACGTAGGAATTACAGGAGCTGATTTAGACTTCGGACTACATTACAACAAAACACCGCTGTTAGCTGCTGCTGCCAGGTACAAGGACACGACACAGCAGCCCCAAAACTTATGCTGCGTTCACACCAGGCTTGACGTATGCGTCAAACAACGCATACTTCGTGGCGTTTTGACGCCTATATATTTTTGACGTTGACGCAGCTTGCGTTGACGCAGCTTGCGTTGGCGCAGCTTGCTTTGACGGTTGCGTCGGCCCCACGGGGAGGGGAAGGGAGGAAAGAGCGCGTGCGCGGCTCTCTGTTGCCGGATGTTTGTAACAATGGCGGATCGTTAACGTTGAAAAAACACTCACCCGACACGCCAAGTTCTCCAGCAACCTTCCTCCAAGCAAGGTCCTTTTTATTCCGATCTCGGTAGGCGTAGCAGGTCGGGTCATACAGTTCACGCTGGTTACAAACAGCTACGATCAGTTTGTCCTCCATAGCTGAATGAATTCGCCTTCTTCCCTCGCTCTGCTGTGACGTATCAACTCGCGCTCTGATTGGTTGACGCTTGTAAAGCGACGCAGAAAGTTCAGCTAGCTGAACTTGCTTTGACGTTTGCGTTGCAAGCNGTTGGCACGTGACCATGTAGTGTTTTTGGGCCATGTCATCTCTGCTGAAGGGCTACGCCCTGACCCCAGGAACACATGCAAAGTTGAGAACTGGCCTGTTCCTCGTTCCGCGACAGAGGTGCGCGCTTTCCTTGGCCTCTGTTCGTATTACAGGAGGTTTGTGAAGGATTTTGCCCAAAGAGCCTCGCCCCTTGTCCGCCTCACTGGCAAAAATGCCCCTTTTCTTTGGACAGCAGAATGCCATAAGGCTTTTGAGTTCATGCGGGACACTCTGTGCGCTGAACCTGTGATGTGTCACCCTGACTTTACACGACCTTTTGTGTTGTACACCGACGCATCCCAAGCTGCAGTTGGGGCAGTGCTCGCACAGACGATTGATGGTCTTGAGAGAGTTGTAGCATACGCCAGCCATGCTCTCACTGCAGCAGAGCGCAGGTGGTCAACTTACGACAGAGAGTTGTGGGCAATAGTGTGGTCTGTCCGGAACTTTAGACATTACTTAGGCCTTCGGCCTTTTACTATTGTTACTGATCACAGACCCTTACTTGGTCTGAGGCGGCTCCCTATTGACAATGACAAAACAGGCCGGCGTAGTCGGTGGGCCCTTGAGATGGACCCATACGATTGGGTGATTGTTCATAAGAGCGGAGTGCAGCATACCAATGCTGACGCTTTATCTCGATGCCCTGTGTCGCCTGTTACAATGGTGAGTTCGGGGACACAGACAACAGATTTTTCTGCTAGTGTGGTGTGCACTGTTGAGACTCCAGAGGAGCCCTCCCAGAATGTGCCAGCCTCTGACATGCCCGGACCTGTTGAGCCTGCTGTGCAGGCCGACAAGTTCATGGTTCAATCCCTGTCCCAGGATGGCTCTGACATTAAGCGGCTCCAAGAGGAGGACCCAGATGTTGCATGTGTTTTGGACTGGCTCAAAGAGGGCCAAAGGCCACCACGGGGGAGAATAAAGGGTGCTGGCCGGGGAGTTCGGATTTTGTGGCATGAGTTCCCCCGTATGGCTTTAGTTGACGGGATTGTGTGTAGGGTTGTTGCACTGTCAGATGTGGAGCAGACCCGGCAGATTGTCATACCAGCCGTCCTGGTTCCCGAGGTTTTGCGTCAGCTGCATGGTAGCCCATTGTCTGCTCACCTCGCGGTTGAACGGACCTTGGCTCGAGCACGCAGTGTGTGCTACTGGCCCAGTATGTATGCTGACATCCGAGCGTGGTGTGACCAGTGTTATGCATGCCAGAGACGGAAGTCTCCGGTGCCCCACCATCAGGCCCCTATGAAGTCGTCCTTAGCACAGCGCCCCTTTCAACGGGTTGCGGCCGACATCCTGGAGTTGCCTATCACTTCAAAAGGCAACCGTTATGTTCTGGTCATTGAAGACTACTTCACTAAGTTCGTTAATATCTATGCAATAGCTGACCAGAGAGCCACTACTGTGGCTGAGTGCCTCTTTAATAGGTATATTCTTGAGCATGGGGTGATGGAGACTCTTCACACAGACATGGGCAGACAGTTTGAATCTGAGGTGGTTAGACTGTTGTGTGAAATGTTGGGTGTAAAGAAAACACATACCACACCCTACAACCCCAAGTCAGATGGCATGGTAGAGAGGCTAAATAGAACACTCATTGATCAGCTTGCTAAGATTCTGCTGGCATGTGAGGGTGAGTGGGACTCCTTCCTTTCACAAGTCGCCTTTGCTTACAACACTAGCGTACACTCCAGTACTGGATTCACACCTTATTTCCTCACCCACGGACGGGAGGCTCGTACTCCGGTGGATGTGGTACTGGGTCCGGGACTGCAATGTGTTCCTGGGCACGACTCTTCAAATGAGTTTGTTCTGTTTTTGCACAGACGTCTGCAGACTGCTTTTCGGCAGTGTAGGGACAACAGTATAACTGCCAGTGACAAACAGAGAACATTCTACAACAGAGGACAGAGACATCACCCATATGAGCCCGGGGATCTAGTGTGGGTAAATGACCCGACAGAGAGCCGTCGTAAACTGGCTCCCCACTGGAAAGGGCCTTACATGGTGCAGCAGAGGCTGGACAGGGACGAATCGGTTGGGGTTACCTATGTGATTAGTAGCCCATTTGGAGATGAGGCCCCTGTCCAGACGGTACACTATGACCGACTACGGCGTTACAGTCTTCCCATAACCTTCCCACTGACTGGTCCATCTCGGACTCCACCCGTATGTTTATCATCCTCCGAACTGCCAAATCTTGCCCAGTCACCAGCTGTTTCTGTTTCTGGGACCCCTGTTTCCCCACCAGAGTTTGATGTGTATACCAGCCCTAGTTTGGATGGGTCCTCTTTTTGTATGGATACTCCAGTGCAGGTTTCTCGTGCTGGACGTCGTATCAAACCACCAGCACGTTTTGCTGACTATGTGATTAAGTAATATGTTGTTTTTTTTTGTATTTTATTTTCATACATGGCTGGTGTATTGGGTTCCTACTATGTATTACCATGCTATGTTGAGGGCTTTTATGTTATACCTTCTAGGTTGTTCTGTTTCAAAGTCATGGTTGTGAAATGGGGACATTTTTTTTGTGAGGGGGGACGACTGTAAGCGGGTGATGTGTTGTGCGCATGCGCTGTTTTACTAAGAGCGGAGGCTCTGGGGGGCGAAAACTTGTACCCTCAGGCAGTCGCGGGTTGTTTTTCCTGGTTCTTGGTGAAGCTCTTGAATAAACGGAGACGTGTTCCCGTACTCCAAAGGTATTTCGCCTATCTCTTCTTTGTCCTGGGACCACTAGCTCGAGCCCCTACAGCTCGCACGTTACACAAGTTTTAGCTGATAATTACTGTGCCTTACGACTTTATATGGAATTTAGAAAGGCTATAGGTACCAGATGTATAACAGGAAATAAGCTTGAGCCTAATGAGTCTGGAATCTCAGTAGGCAGACCAACATGCAATTTATTTCACACTAAAAGCACCAGCTAATAGTTCCTCTTCTTTATTTATACCCTGGTTAATCTTTCAACAATCTCCCAGCAGCTCCACAGTAAATATTAACAACAGTGGTCCTCAAAGTCATGCACACAGTCTATTTTTTAATATTGCTTTTAACCGATTAGTGGTTTTCAGAAAGATTTCTGTTTATTCTTCAAAATATTTTTGAATTTCTTTCTAATTTACAAAGATTCTACAAAATCCAGACATGACTAAAGCCGTACACTACAGCACTCACTTGAAATAGTTAAATAAAAACAAAAAAACAACAAAAAAGAGTGCCCTTGCATTTGCTCTGAGCTTTTTGCGCAGTCAGAGCAAAGCTGACAAAAGCCCCCTTCCCTGTGCTCACCATCATTTTCTCTTCATAAATCACAGACTCAAGATTGTTTTTTTTTCTCCATCTTATCAGCTTTTGGTCCCAATGCCGAGTACAGCTTCACGCTAACAGAGCAAAATGAATCATTTCCTTCCTATTTTCTCACCGTCATCCTTAGCAACCGCTCTCTGAGAGCCATTTAGAGGCAACATGTGCTCCCTCCTGTCATTCTTCTACCCATTAGTGATTTTTGCCATTGTCATTTGGATTTCTGCCCCATTCTTAACAGCCGTGTGGTGTCCTTGATGCTTGGCACACCAAGACAAATTAGCCACAGCATGCTGAGATCTTTTATGGCCCATGCAGCGTTGCTGTAGATGCAGCGTATTGTGAAATAAATTGAAGGTAATAATAACTAACCATGTGAACTCATATAAGGGTCTTAAAGGGGTACATTTAATTTTTCCCTAATGAGGGAATTAAAATTTGCTTTTCAGCAGTGACTGAAATCAGTGTCTTGCAGCTTTCATGCCACCCTAAAAATATGGGAAAACATATCTAAGAATTGAATTATGCAGCATTCAGCTGGGTTTCCTGGTTTAGAAATGGGAATTGTTTTACAATCCTCTTAGGAACAACGTAACCATTGTGTTTCCCAAAAAGCTGGACGTGTACAAACACACTACATGACCTCATGTTAGGTTTTTTTTTAAAAATAGAGTTGAGATTTCTTCCTTTATTGCTAAACACTTGAACTCATCTGAATTAGTTTAATCCTACTTCAAAGGATTTGAGACATTTAAACTCCTGCGTGAAGCTGCTTGAGGGGAATCTACATGATCAAACAGAGCTTTTATCAGCTTTTTTAACATTTTATACTCACTGCTTCTCATGTATTCTCTGGCTCTTTCTTATAATCTTGTCTTTGTGCTACATAGAATTTTTTTTTGCTTTTGATTTTCATCGTTAGGCCGGAATCCCAGGAAATCTAATGATCTGCTCTCAGTAGGGGATTGATTGGTTTGGAGTGAAATTAGGTTGACCCCATCTGATGTGGGGACGGTTCATCTTCATTGAAATGCACAAGGAGGCTCACAATCTCTTTGTGCATCACAAATAAGATGAAACCAGGTAAGTTTCATTTTCAGTCATTCACCTCTATTAAAGCTGAAGCAGTTATTGAGGAGGTCAAAGATAGAGAATCACATGATGCTGATAAGATGCTGCAACAGCACCGAGATGCTTTTTGTATTTTAGACATTTATTGTGCAAATTTCTTTGGTGCATTTTGCCCTCAGTGTTTATCACATCAGTTGCATTAACTGCATGTAAATGCATTGCTACATTTTTTAACTGCATTTGTAACAGTGAAATCCTGGCATCCACTGCCACTATAATAAGCATTTCTCAGGCACCAGGTCATTTTTTGCAAGTGTTTGTAATTATTAGCTTTAAATTGGGGTGGGACTCGATTAAAACAATTAATCTAATTAACCAGAGGCTTTGTAATTAATTAATCTTGATTAATCACATTTTAATGGTTCAAGACTATTTGCGCCCTAGCAATTTTTTAAAGTAAAAAATAATGTTAGTGAGGCACAGATGACATACCCACACTTTAATGAGTATATTTCTGTAACCACAAGGTCTGTTTGATTACTTTGGTTTTATTATAAAGGTAACCATTGTGGGATTTGTTGGGATGTGTAAATATTAGTATACGTGTTATTGATGAAGCGTAAATGGACATGGAACATTGTAAACATTGTGTACTGAACTGAACACTAAGTGGCAGCAGAGCACTGCTAATATATATAGAGGTGCAGTGTAGAGTTCTGGGGAAGTTCTGCTGAGGGTTACAAGATGAATGCTGTGTGTGTGCTTGTCCCTCCTGCTGTAATAAAGTTCATATGGATAAAGTTACTGCCTGCCTGCTTTCTAGCAATAAAAACACATAACAGTAAAAAATTTATTTTTTTCTTCCTTTCTTTTCTTCATGAAGAGTGATTTGTCATGATTTAGTAAATGGTAGTTTTAGTTGTGTTTGGGGCACGTAAAAAAGTTTATATGGTCTTGTAGCCCGGGTTCAGTTGTTTTGTTAGATGTGCATCTTTATGATATTTATTGATATATAGGGCATAAATTGTGATGCTAAAATTCTCCAGCCCCCAATTGAGGGGCGCTCAGGCTCAAAGGGGTACATTTTTAATGAATTATTTTTTATCTACTTAATCGTAATTAACGTGTTAAATTCCCACCCCTACTTTAAATATAATACTAGGGGTGCCATATGCTAACCTATGATTTGTTTATCATTAGTACAGATTTAAAATTAACGTTATAAAAGAAATACAACATCCACTTACCTTGAATTGTTTGGTAATAGTAAATTTGCCAAGTGCAGGTATTTGGTCAGCATATTTCAACCATGCAGGTAAGATCATAATGGCTCATAAATGCGCTGCAGAGCCTCAGTCTCTCACACAAAGGTAAAGATAGACCTTAAAATGTAAATATTTCTTCATCTTCTGAGTCTTAAACATTGATTTATGAGGTGGAACTACATTTACAACAGAGCCCTGCTTGACCTGATATTTAGGATTTCTTCTTTTTAAACTGGTCGGAAAAGGAAAGACATTTTAAAAAGAAAGACGTTCCTGAAATATCTGTCAAGATCAGAAGCTGATGATACATCAACTAACACTAGAAGGTAGGAATTGTTGGTCAAATGTTCGAAATCTGCTCAGAACGGATTATTCATTTTGATCTAATTCTTCGAGCTTTTTCACTAAAGAATAGGTTGCAGCATAAAGGAGACTCCGGGTAAAACCAAGCTTGTATTCAGTAACACAAGTCAGGACGAAGACAGGGAGCAGCGTGGACCATGAAAACATTTCTCCCTCAAGTTCATCTGGTATGAAGTTCTTTGCTTGCAGAAGAAATATCAAAGGGTTGCACTTGGCTCAAAATGTAGCTGCCAGACTTTTATCTGCTGAAAGAATCAGCAGCACCACTTTCTGCTGCCATTCATTGGATACTTGTTGGTTTTAAAATTGATGTTAAGAGGTGAACTGACTTGTTGTTACTTATATTTACAATCTGTGAACCCATCGTGAACCCAACTGCTGCTTCAGATCTTTTGCAGGGCTGCAAAGATGATCGAAGGCTTTGTTGTTTGGGATTTTCAGCAGTTTAAAATAAAATCTTGTAGACATCCTGCATGCAAATCGTCCATTTACATAAAGTTTTGGTCTGTTTTGCCACATGAGCTTACTTAATATTTTCTGAATTTACAATTTTTGATTTCAGACTTTTTACACATTTAATGGTTTCAGTTTTCTTGTATTTAACAATGACTAAATTGTAGGGATGTCGGATATTATTGGCCTACCATTAATATCGGCCGATATTGGCATTAAAATTTTATATCAGAACACATTGATATCAGTTTTCAGACACAACTTTTACATACCATACACATATTATGCATCAAACTCTTCAGCTACTCCTCCTCTCTCTCAAAATGTAAAAATATTTTTTGAGATATTTTAGTTTATTTGGCACAAATATATATATATATATATATATATATATATATATATATATATATATATATATATATATATATATATATATATATATATATATATATATATATATATATATATATATATATATATACGTGTATATATATATGTATATATTGTATCCGGTTATCCGCCTCGTCGTAATCCAGAGAAAAATACTAAGCTGCGGGTCACTTTCTACACACTGTTTACACCATCGACATATAAAACTCGCTTTCTGAGCGGTTACGTCATCGCCGGCTTTACGCTCATACTGAAAGCCTGGTAGACGTAGGTCCCCGCGCAACTTAAAAACACTG
Source organism: Aphyosemion australe (assembly GCA_006937985.1). Lineage (NCBI taxonomy): Eukaryota > Metazoa > Chordata > Actinopteri > Cyprinodontiformes > Nothobranchiidae > Aphyosemion > Aphyosemion australe. The sequence goes on from SSNS01000210.1 coordinate 726,769, forward strand.
TTTTTATCTTAAAAATCCAGCCGTGGAAATCCTAAAAGTAAATTAATTTGAGGGTTTAATACATTTTTACACATGTGATTCAAAGGAATTTTTGCCGCTGGCCAATGGCTTGTTCCTGCTTCTTATTTACGTCAGACTATGGAACGCGAGGAGGGCCAAAACAAAACTACGGAAGCCTGCGCGTTAATCGCGCGTTAAAAAAATTAATGCCGTTAAGGGGGCTTTGCATTAACGCATTAAAAACGCGCTAATTTTGACAGCCCTAATTTTTACATTTACTATAACTGGAAACACAACCCTGCACGTGGTGACCATGTGATATGCTGCAGCTAAAACAGATCATGTGGTAAGAAGGCGTTTTACTCTGACACAGAAATGTGTATCAGCACAAATATAGAAACATTTTGATGTGATTAAATGCCAATTGTGCACCAAGAGGGGAAGTGTCCTAATTTCCTAAGTTACACAGTCGGACAGCATTGTCCTTCCAAGTAATAAAACACACTGAAGGACATTTATCTTTAGTACTTTGTCTCTAGTTGTTAATTATAGTGACAAACAGGATATTAACAGAGCAAAACATAAACAAAGGGATACCTTCAGGTAGGAAGGGATGGAGGATCATGCTAATGTTTATTTTGAAGACAAAAGGCATGATCGTGCATCTGCAGGTGCAAAAACGGACCAAACCATCACCATCTTGATTTCTGGTGAAGCGTCCGCATGTGCTAATCAGGTCATCTTGACTGCATCAACGTGGCTCCTATTCTTTCCTTCGTTGTTGCCCTCCAGTCATGCAGCCAAGCGAGAGGTGCACAAGCCTACAAAACACTGTGGCCTAAGTGCTGCACAGGCTGTGAACTGTGTAACACACACATGCTTATATACAGCCATATGCGTGATTATGTGCAGGCATTTAGAGAGCTGCAACTCTTTTGAAGGCTTTCTTTTTCTCTTTTTAGCCGTGTATACAAAGATCTGCCTAAAGAATCCTGAAAAATTCAGTGGATAAGATGCCAAATGCTCACCCCTGTGTCTCTGCATGAATGAGATGATGCATTTATTTTGCTAAAGGTGCAGAATTTCTAAAGATTTGTGCATGTTATAGCCTCATTTTAGTTGTAATTTTCTTGTTGTTGGTGATTGAGAGTGTGAGCAATGTCTTTGTCCTGTCCTCGTTTACTCAATTTGAGCAAATTACAGTTAATTGGGCCTTAATTATCAAAATAAAAACAACTTTTTGTAGGAAATGGGGTAAAACATCCCTGTGTGAAAGTTAACTGGGTCACGTGGACTCTGGGGGTCATAAATATCTATTAAGGCACTAAAAGTGTCCAATACAGCCTTTTAATGGCATCTTTTACCCTTTTTTGTTTATTTTTTGTGTCATGAGGAGAGTTCAACCAGGGTTAGGTTTACTTTTCCTTAAATAATGAAAAATAAAATGTTGAAAACAGGAATTGATGTTTTTAGGTTTGGTATGAATTGGTATGAAGTTTTTCCTGCTTCCACCAGGATGGTAGGTTTTCCTGACTCTCTCTGTCCTCCATGTGACATCTTGTAATTTATTTAAATATATAAATTTGTAAGATGAAGTTTTCCCAGCTGTGTTTCAACTTGAACAGCAATCCTTCCCTGCAGCTGAAGCTTGGCTGTTCATCCTCCTGCTGGGATGGAAGGATCCCCTTCATCTTCCTCTGCTGTTATCTTCACCATTTTTTTTTTACTACTCATTGTTTTCAAGGCTCCAAATATTTTCTTTCAAAACAAACGCCTGGCTGCCTTCAGTCACAGTGGACAAAAAACCTGCAGCTCAAGCAGTTTTGGACACAGAAAGGAAACGACGTGCGTTTCGTTCTACCCACCTGATTTTGTGATCATATGTTTGTGTTTTGCTTTAAACTTTTTCAAGGTTCTTTGAATCTAAAGAAAGAGAATTGAGAGGTTTGTGAGAACATGGATGCAATACTAGAAAATTAAGCTTTTTTTTCTTACTGTTCAGTCAGAAATGATAAAGAGCAAAATTTAACAACACATTAAAAATGGTCTGTGCTAAGGTAGTGGCTCCCTACTCCCCTGTCTGTCTGTGTATGTTGGAAACCCCACCTCCCTCAGAGTTTCTCTTCAGACCCCTCCCATCTACTTTTCTCTCAGTCTCTGGCTGAGGAATCCCAGGCAGCGTTTAATTGCAGAGTGCAAAGGCTTTAGTTGGGCTAATGAGCTCAGCACCGGAGCTCAGACTCCTCCACACGCTCTCTGAGAAAACAGAATACCTCATGGAGTCCCTTACCCACGGAGCCTCGCAAAGCGGCTGGATTTCAGGTGGTGGGGAAGGCAGGAATCCTCAAATCCAGGTACAGTCGACTATGTGAGAGAATCTACCAGAGGCAGAAGACGTAAGAGGTGGAGAAAGAGAGGAGAGCGGGAGAGGGGAGGGGAGGGGAGGAGACGGGAAACACACTGCCAGAGAGCCAGAGCAAAGGGAGAGACTGGACGCCTGCAGCAGCAAATGAGACAGAACAACGAGGCGGGAGAGGTAGAAAGAGAGACAGAGAGGGAGGGAGGTGGAGAGGGGCCCTGTGTTGGAGAGAGGGCGACGGGGTGAGGAAGAAGGAGAAGAAGGAGGGAGAAAAAGTTAGACAAAGTAAGGGAAAGAGGGTCTGAGGAAAGTACGCATGTAAGATTAACAGCTACAGCAGAGAAGAAAAAGGGGAACAACAGACAGGAAGGAAGAGGAGGGAGAAGGCTTGAGTAGAAAGTACCAAAAAGCCAGAGAAAAGTTTTCTTGCGGGAAGACGCAGATGAGGAAAACAGCGAGTGGATGACTGGGCTGGAGAAGCTCGGAGAGGAGGAAACCAGTTGTTTTCTAAGGCGTTTTCTGTACAAGTCTCCAGGCGTCTTTGGATATGTACACAGAGGGTTCACAAACAACGGGACACCACCGATTTCTTCACAACACCCACACCCCCTGCTCCTGCCAGCACTGCATCTACTATGAGCAGCCAAACGAGTACCAGCGAGGGTCCAGATACCACCCTGCATCAGCCAGACAGACGGACCACTCATCGGCAGACGGCTGGAGAGACATCCAGGCTCCTCGGGTCAAAGACGCGGGAGGGAGGTCTTTCCTAGTGGACCGAGTTGAGAGAAGCGGTCATCTCAGCCCACAGAGGAGGCCTGTGTTTGCTGGGCCAGGCCTCTGCAGCCACTCAGATGACTTAAACCAAGTCTGCCCCTGGGAATTGAACCCTGCCCAGTGGAGCGACCCAACGGAGCCTGGGGTGAGACGCTATTCATGCGTGAGAGAACAGTGTGGCTGTGTGGTGCACGCCAACAGAACACACCCCATCCACTCTGGGATACCACACCCTCTCCCTCATCTTCAGGTCAAAGGTCAAGGGTACAGGCGGAGAAGGACTGTCAGGTATATCTCAGTGGACGAAGAAGAAGGCTGCGGATGCACGCTGGACAGCTATCATTTAGAGCCCCGCAACAACTCCCCAACAGGTCATTTTCCCATGACAAATGGCCACTGTGGTCCGAGGCGTGTGGTCTTTGAGGAAGAGGAGGAGGGAGATGACTATCAGGACCAGGGCAGGCTGAAGGGTGGATCAGAGGACGATGTTAATCACTGCAGCGGATCTGATAAAAGCTTCTTCTCCACCGAAGTCCCACAAAAGCACTTGAGTCGAACGCAACGCAAAGACTCCCGCGTTCCTCCGTCCAACGCCACCTGTTCAGAAACCTCCAAGTCGACGACCAGCAGCGAGCATCAGGATGTGACGAAGCAGGGAAGGAAGCAGGATTCGGTGAGGGATCAAATCCGGCAAGTCGTAACAAATCTGGAGGAAGTGTTGGGGGGTTTGAAGCAAGTTCACGTGGAGATGAAAGAGGTAGGAGGGTCTATAATTAAAGATGTTTAATTCTAAGGCGTACGTCAGGTATGGAGTCTGCACCAGACGCCTCAGTCTTTTATCAGTTTCCTCCAGGAGGTTGTGACATTTAAAACGGTTATCACAAGACGCCGCGATGCAGAGCAGCGCCACACGGCTCATTTATCTGTTGATTGGAGAAAGTGTGTGTCTGTGTGTGTTGTCCACACGATGACTGCAGTGTTTGCAACAGGAGAAGTGATAGAGGATGATTTGCTCTGACCTTTTATAGGGCGCTGCTGTAGCTGGCAGCGTTATAAAGTCCAGCATCAGACTGTTACCAAATGGTGCGTCACCATTACAGCATTCACTTTACATGCAGCTGTAAATGACCGTTGTTTCACAGACGAGTGCCTCTCTGGATAGTGTTGCATCATTATGATTAAAAATCAGAAAGCTCGGTAGCTGAAACAGTGGAGGTTTCATTTAGGTGCTCGGTTGGTTCAGCCAGTAGTTAAAATCTAGTTAAAAATGAATTTGGCAGCAGAAAGAACCACCAATAATACACTAATACAAAACTATGTCATTTTAAAAACAACCAACATAATAAACATCCGTAATGAAGACAGATGATTAATCTTTGAAATTAACCTATATTTCTTATTTTACCAGTTTATTAGATTAGTAAGACCTCATAAACAACAGTTAGTGGGTAAAAAGTAAGAAAATTATGTTCTTTCTGCAATTAAATCCGCTATTTTTTTTTTATTGAGCTATTTATAACTGAAGCCAGGTCTCTGTTAATAATAACAAATCTAAATTGAACAGATTAAAATATTGCAACAAGATTTCAGAAAGAAAATAAGAATTTATTTAAAATTTAGACTAGATGAGCTGGATCTGTTTGTTACTGTTTAGTACAGGGGTTATCGCTCCAAAGATAAAGGTCAGCTGGTATCTGTGTGGTCAGAAGAGGAAAAACACTGAAAATCTGTATGAATTTGTGTCACGTATAAAAAAAATTGTGAATATGATTTTAAGCAGGATCAAGCAGGTTAATGTATATTATTAGACAAATAATGGAATATCATCCTGAAAAGAAAAAGTACATAATACATTATTTTAAATTGCTTAGAAACTGTATAAATAAAATAAAATAAAAAACAACACAAAGGATCTGAAGTCAGCATTACATTTTGTGATAAGAGTAAATATGTTTCATCCCTTTTAAGAAATTCTTAAATTAGATATGAATTAAGTGCAGAATTTAAAAGAATGAAAAATTCATCAAATTTCCACTGGAGTGAATGGCAAAATGCTCTGTAAGCATCTTCCATGTCATTTATGACCCAAATGTGACTGATTAACTTCAGAAAGACAATGCAGATTAACAAAACACACCTAAAGGTTGTATTAATTACTGATTTTACGCACTAAGGACACAGATTTAGTGCTTTGACAGATTATTTGAGTTAAGCATGTTCTCCATGAATACAGTAAAGTCTATGTGTTCTGGTTTTATTGACTGATCTGACCCTGGAGTAAAAACTGACAGAAATCAGATTTAAACGTGACCTCTAGCTGTACTGCAGATTGTAGCATCCACCCTCTCTATTATCATTCAGGTGGTTGAGCAGATTGATCGCCTCACAGCAAACATCGACCTCAGCAAGGAGGCGGCATGCATCACCCATGGGTCAACCAATGACGTTCATGACTGGAGTCACCAAGGGGACTTCAGGGGAGCCCCTTTCCTCTATCACAATCCTGCTTTGGTTAAAGCATCCCAACCTGCTGATGAAGGCCGCATCATCCTCAGAACCAACTCCGTCTCCCCCGTCCACATGGCTTCTGTTGTCAAAACCAGCCGCATCACCCCATCCAGTCTCCATAACGACGTCAACCACAAGAAACCGAGCGTGAACGGCCACCCGCCTCATCTGTGCCCCACAGGAGAGACGGACCACACCAATCATATTCGTCCACGAACCCTGGACCCAAAAGTCATCATAGGGAACAGCACTTCCAGTTCAAGAACTCAAAAACCTCCACCTTACCCCCAAAACGGCCGGTGCGGGAAGGGCCAAAACCTGCCGCCCAAACCTGTGAGGACCCCTGCCTACCCTGTGAGAGGACGCCAGAGCACCAGCATGGTGTGAAGGAGGCGGGGGGGACGGGGAGGTGTCGTGCCCCATGAAAGACAAGGCCCTGCTGCAGAGAGCGGAGCTGAGAGAGGGACCGGGCAGGGGAGCAACTCACAGTAAGTTCTCCTCCTTCACAGAGCTGATTTTTCTGTCAGGGCTTGCAGCCGATGACGTTTGCTCTGTTTACTGGCAGAGAGGGGTTCAAAGTCAGTAAATGAATAGCAGAGTTCCTCTCTGTGACAAAAAGGATGTTTGAAGTGTGTGTGTGTGTGTGTGTGTGGGTGGGTGGGCGGCAGGGGAGGGGAAAAGCGTCATGTCTGCTTTTGTTGATGTCACGTGACTTCCCCGTCTTCACCACACTGCAAAATGTGACCGACTTGGTAAGTGGAGATAAGTGTATTTCTCAATTTTGGTGCACATGTGGTAACGATCAGCCGGGAGAGTGGGAATTTTTCACCCACTGAAAGAAAATCCTCTCTTTTTTTCTTTCATGAATTAGTTTGAGGAATTTCTGAAAAAAGAAAAAGCTGCTGCTGGTTACTACATGTTATGACAGATGAGACGAAGCAGCTTCAAATTCCTCAGATTTCAGCTCTTTTTTAAAAAATTAGTTCAACCTGTTGAATCCGAAAGGCAGAAAGGGCCGAAAACACTTTTTTCCAGTGTAATTTAGTCATCACTATGAGGAGACTTGGATTTGGCAGGAAGTTAGTTGTTTTTGGCAAAGGGAGACCCCCACAGTTGCTTCTCTCAAATCATGTGACACCAGAATAAGCCTCGACGGATTAAGATGATCACCAGAACGCTGACACGGAGTGAGCGGGATTTGCTCAAGTGTTAAAAAATTTTGATTTAACAACTGCAGGGATGAAAATTTTAACATAATTGACCGAGTCCACCTTCACCGATGCTGCAGAGCCAGACGTGCACGTTTCTGTACTTCCCTCTTGTGAAGAACGTCTGGAACTGCATCCTGTTTTTCTGCACTTTTGTAAGCCGGGTCTGGTTTTAAAACTCCTTTACCACATGTGCCAGGCTACAGCAAAAAAGCTCCTGTTTTATTTGTGATGCCCATAAAAACACGATTAGTGCTGCTCAGATAAGATTTTCACACCTCCAAGGTTGCAGCTTCAAGTCGAGGCTCGGGTTGACGAAGTGGTCGTGCTTAAAAAAAAAAAATTAAACTGAATGACATAAGAGTAAGTGCTTTTAGGTGTAGGATTTTCTATTTAACGTCGTCCTTTCAGAGTCTAACCCTTCCATGCTGTTGGCATTTTTAAAGGACTGAATCATCAGAGTTAGTCACCTAGAGCAGGTTCAATGTTAGAATGAAGGTATTGCTAAGCAACCCGGCCATGCACGGCGAATTGTCTCTCAGTCCTTTTGTTGGGTTTAAAAAAGAATTCCCATTAGAGCCTTTTTCTGTGGTTACCAGTCTTTATGGGGCAACTGTAATGTAAATGACATCAAAGTGAAACAAAACAAAATGAGGATGTGATGCACCCCATATGTAAAATCATAGGAACAGCAGAGATATGGGCCGGTGTGGACTTTTCTTTTGCGCTGTTTTACATTTAAAAGAAAGGAAGAAGAGAAAGGCCAACATGCAATTAAAGTAAGATTCGGTAACACTTTACAATAAGGGTCCCTTTATTAATGTTACTTGTGCATTAATAAACTATTAAATAAAGAATTAAAGGTGGAATATGGAACACAAACACCAAGGCGACATCTAGTGTGTGGAGGTTGTAGTTGCAACAATAGAACAAGGTTTCCAGCCGTCAGGATGCCAGGTTAACTGACTAGTTAACTGATGATAATGGCCTACAGGTGTGACTAGTTAACTGATGATAATGGCCTACAGGTGTGACTAGTTAACTGATGATAATGGCCTACAGGTGTGACTAGTTAACTGATGATAATGGCCTACAGGTGTGACTAGTTAACTGAGGGATGGGAGGCAATACAAAAATGCAAGAGGACGGAACCAGACAAAACAATATGATACAGAAACCGAAACATAATAAGACACTAACAGATGACTAAGGACAAAAGTAAAACATAAAACTAGACTAAGAGAAACAGAACACAATAAATAGAAAACGAAACTACAACTGAATTAGAAAACCTGGGAGAATAAACTAAACTATAGTTAGTAAACCCCCGCCCTTTGTCCTAACCTAAGGACACCAAATAGTTAACAATATCGGAAACGTTAATAAAGGGATAATTTGTTTATTAATGTTTAATAATGCACTTAGTAATGTTAATAAAGAGACCTTTATTGTAAAGTGTTACCTATGATTTTTGCCATGTTTCAAAGACATTTTTGTGTAAAAGTTATAAAAAAAACATTTATGCTGCTATCAAAACCCTACATGTATTTTTAACAAAAAAATTAGGAATTCCCTGCAGGATTTACCCCCTGGATGCACCGGACGTGCTACATTTTGCAGTAGCTGGTGATAGTTTTTAAGAAAATTGTTAAATTTTAAAATGTGTCCAAATGTAAATGGGAGTGTTTGCAGCCCTCTCCTATTTAATAGGTAGGAGTGATTAATATTAAATATTTTAAATCTTTGAGTGACTTCAAAAATATTTAGCAGTTGTTGCATTTGAATTTAAAATAAAAAATTATAGAAGCGTGAAAACATTTTTAAATGTGGATTTGCCTTGCGTTGGTTTTAAAAATGTATAAGGTTAGATATTTTATGTGGAACAAGATGCTTAATTAATGTGTTTTTGACCAGAAATTAAAGCCATACTATGCAACTTTTTCATGTTTTTAAATAATTTTCTTGAGCCAGTATGTGCTAAAATGACCCATTACAGGGTTAATGAAATGTCACTCAGACCCCCACCGCCCTCTGTGGCCAGAATACCACACTTGCAACTTCAGATCCGGTCCGGTCCCTGCATGTTGGGCTTAGTAAAGTGGAGCTGAAATGCCTGCTGCTGCAGTCTGCTTCCTGCATGTTTTAGATCATGAACACAGCTGATTTGTTTGATTTAGTGATGAACCGCTCCTGTAGATACTAATGAAGGCTGAGGAGGTTGCTTTCAACAACAAACAGTAGGGGGTGCTAAAAGCAAGTCAAAACTGCCAAATGTGCCTTTAAGCGCAGACAATAATGTAGCAATTTTTCACAATGATGTGAATATTTTGTTTTCTTTGGAAAATTAAAGGCAGCGACTCTGGAACTAAAGGCTTTAAACTTCCTGTGGTCTGAACAAAAAGAGAAAATGCAGATACAAAGAAAAAAAAAGCTTTTGGCATGATTTTGACAACAACCTGATTTACAAAACTGACTCATGAGCCAGACTACATGACTCACAAGGACACACAATGTCTCACTTCCAGTAAGCGAGGTTTCAGTGACAATACAAGAAAAAAACTCTTAAAAAGAAGCAGCTTGTGTGTCTGAGCTGCAGCTGAGATCTTGATTTAAATGATTTATTCTCCTTTTTTTCCCCTGTGATGTGTCCAGCAGGAGCTGATGCCACTGAGACGAGCTCAGCTGGTGGAAACGGATCACGGCCTGAAGGTGGAGATGTTTCCAAAGAGAAAAAATTCCCCCAAGTGTTGACCTGCAACTGCTTTCTCACAGGAACACAGACGTGTGAAGAAGAATTTAAGCTGGAGATACCATAGCAATTTATAAAGGAATAAACCGCAAACTGTTACTCAGCAACCATCAACCTAAAGATGTATTTTCATGCCAAATTAATTTATTTTTTCCTATTTTCATCTAAATATAAATATATATATTTGTAGACATTTTAAAGAATATCATCTAAGATCAACAGCCGTAAAGATATTTTTATATAAATTGTTTTTATTCCTTTATAGCAATGTTGTTTCAATAGCTTAGCAAAGAATGAATGACATTATCATAAAGGCTCTTGCACTTTCTCACACAGTTATCTAATCCTGGAGATGCTTCATGGATTGTGGAGTATCTCGCGTGAAAACAAAATAAAGAAATCCCACCAGCATTTCATCAGTCTGGAGCATTATTAGATGGAAGGCTTCCTCTGCTGATCTGGAGGTGGCGGTGTGTGGTCTCCCTCTGCTGTTGTGTCCAAGGCCAGCCAGACCAGAGTCTGCCTCACTGTTTGTTTAAATCTTGTCTGAGAATTTCACCACTTTCTTCTTAGCAACTTCTGCAGCTGTCTGAGCCAAAATCACTTTTTTTTTTTGCAAAAAATACCTTCCTTCCTTTTTTGAAACGAGTCAGAGTTACAGAGCATTACTCCCACAAACTCTCTACAGTCAAGCTTTGGGATTAACAGTGTGAATATGTTCCAGCTGATTGGTAAAGTTAATACACTACACTGTTAAAAAGGTCGAGCAAAGCAAAAAACTTTAAAAATATAGAAGTCTGAACTGATCTGCAAAGTATTTTATTTTCAAAAATCCCTAGAGGTAACACTTTACAATAATGGTCCCTTTATTAACATTACTTAGTGCATTATTAAGCATTAATAAACTATTAAATAAAGTATTAACAACTGCTTAATATTAATGTTAATATTAAGTAATGCATTACTAAGCAGACACCCCCCTTCCCCATTGTCCTAACCTTAAGGACACTTAATAGTTAACAATATTGGGAAGGTTGATAAAGTAAAGGGATCCTTTGTTTATTAATGCTTAATAATGCATTAAGTAACATTAATAAAGGGACCCTTATTGTAGAGTGTCATCAAAATAGAAATAAAGTGCAAAGCAATTATTTTCATGCTCTTAATTTTATTTTGGTTTGTGCACAAGATTCATATATCTGTGCAATGAATTTCAACTTTGCTGCCCACACTGGATGGCTAAAGTAAAATTTAGGTGTATAACAGATAAGATAAAATAAAAAGAAGCATGCAAATTACAATTAAATTGTGCAAAATGTACATCACTCATGGCTATTGCCCTGTTTGAAACCAGCTTGTGATGCAAAAAAGAGTTGGGGACCAGTGCATCAAGGCAAGAAGAAGCTGGAGGTCATTTTTTTTCCCCCAAAAAAATAATTGCATTATGTGGTAACTTTTAAAGAAAAAAGCTTATGTTTGTAATCAAAATTAATGAGAAAATGGAAGGTTTTATCTACCTGGGAAAAGTAATACTATTTTTCTACTTGTGACATACGTTTAATTTAACAAAATGCCTAAAAATATGAGTAGAAGCACATAAAATATAAATGAGTGACTTTTAAGAAGGTTTTAATGCTGTTTTAAGGCTAACGGAGGTGTGTGGGTACATGAAATTATGTGACCAAATTAAAAAAAAGAGCTCTTCCAACAACTTCACTTCCTCCAGGAACAGGTAACAATGGCAACAGGTGACAATGACATCTGAGTCGCTCTATCCAAAGCGCTGTGTTGTGTGCAGTCTCTAGCTCTGGCACAGACAGCGTTTAGCACTGGGAGCTGAGAACTATAAAAACAAAACAATAAAACATCTAGTTCTCGTGAGGATTCTAGATGGTTGTGCTGCATTTAATGACCTAAGAATAGGCATGGAAAAACTAAAATTAAACACAAACCAAGCCTGTAGAGTGATAAACAGCTTACCTTCCTTAAATTTATGAAAAAGAAAAGAAAAAAAGAAAGGAAAATTGCATACTAGCAGACAACTTTGTAGAATTTGGCTCTGTTGACGTTTTCAGAATTTTTTTAAGTTTAGCCAGCAGCAAATCAGCAACAGAAAGAATAAAGATAAGAGACATGAGCATGAATAAATTGTGTTAGTTACCACTGTGTCTGTCTGTAAATCTATTTTAAACTTGATCCTCTTTACAGTTTCCATAATACATGCAGCTCAGTGGCTGAAGCGCTGCAGCCCCGTCGGCTTACAGAGAAAGCTGCCTCTTGGCCCGAGTTCCAAATCTGAGCTTTTCAGCAAACTGTGGCTCTGGATCTCGTCAGAGCAGCTTAAATGTGAGCTGGGGCAGAAATTCAAACCGAGATCGATACTTGAAAACATTTCTTTCATAAAAACATTAAACATGAGCATGGATGTGGTCATTGCTAGATAATTCAATGCTTCTCCAGTTTGTTATTTCGTTGCGTTTTAGACTCCAGATGGGAAAAATTACTGAAAAATAAACAACTGCAGTCTTTGTCTGAGATGTGGCCATAACAGTTAGGTGCTAATTGGGTCAAGAAGGCTCAGAAAACATTGAGGCAAGTAGAGAAAGAGACAGTTGCAACTTTCACGTGATGAATTAGGCAATGAAATCCAGTGATGGCAGCACTTTGTGGGTTAATGTGATGAAAACAGAAGTTTCAGTAAAACGTTGTGGTCATTATGTCTAAAATATGGTGGATCTTTTTAATTTCAGCCTGTTTCTTTTCTGATAATGGCAAGAAAGAGTTTTCACACCAAACCTACTGTTTGAGTCACAATTTGAAACTCTTTCTTAAATATGAGATGATCACTAAAATAGCATCAGGACTCCTTGTTTTGAGACTTCATTATACCTGGAAAACATCCCTGTTTGCAGATGTGCTGGGACACATGATCAATAATGTGATCTGGAGCCATTGGGTGTTTAGGGACTTTCCAAACATCAAACCCTTTTGCCCAGGTGACCCAACCCGGGTTGATCAGACCCCAGCCGGTGTCCCATTAGCTCATGTCCATGAATTAGCCCTCTTTATCCACCTTGTGGAGGCTTTTGTTGCAGATCGGATTGTCAAGGAGTTTGGTGATGTTGGTGTAGGACCCAAAATGCAGTAATCCAGGAGAAGCCAGGTAAGGTGATAATTAAGTCCATTTGTTTATTAAAGCATTCAGGCAAAACCACAGGGCGCAAACATGACAAACCAACAACCACAGAAGACAGGACCAGGGTATAAATACACAGAGGGAAGTGATCAAGGAACAGGGAACAGGTGTGTTGATTAATGATTGTTAATGGGAGGCAGGTGTGACCAATAAACTGAGTGGGGAGGCAAAACACAGAAAACAGGAAGAGATGACTAAACAGGATAAAATAGAATACAGTGAACCAAGATGAAAGTTGACTGAAAATAAGAAATAGAGGGAAGAGGAGACACAAGAAAACCTAAGTGGACACATGGAAGGGAAAGAAATGGAAGGAGCTGAGGGGATGAGGACACAGAACATGACACTGACAGCACTGATAGTGATGCCCAGCATTGTGAACACTTTTCAGAGCGACTGCCCTGCAAATCCTTGGTAGCCCACCTCCGCAGGTTCACAGTATGCTCCTGGTACTTGGCATGCTTCTTCTCGTTGGCCTCCTCCATGTGGTCTTCCCAGGGCACTGCGAGCTCCACAATGTGATGAGCAATTGACTGGGTTTTCTAATCCAGTGTTTCACTATCAATTTTCTATCATCGGCTAATGCAGAAAATATAAGAGACTATTTCACGTTTATCCTGAATGTTAAAGAAACAATTGGCTTGTTTTTAGCACCCCTAGTGTTCGTTAGCAAAAGCAAAAGTGAAACTTATCTCCTCGCTGTGCATTCGTCTTTTAAACACCTTAATCTAACCGCTGAAATGTCTCCTCAGACTTCATTAGTGTCTACAGGAGCGGTTCATCACTAAATCAAACAAATCAGCTGTGTTCATGATCTAAAACATGCAGGAAACATGCTGGAAGCAGACTGCAGCACCAGGCATGTCAGGCTCCATTTTACTAAGTCCAGTAGGAGGCAGCCAGCCACTCTGAAGTTGCAAGTGGCCACAGAGGGCGGTGGGGGTCTGAGTGACATTTCCCTGTAAAGGGTCATTTTAGCACATACTGGCTCAAGAAAATTATTTAAAAAAATGAAAAAGTTGTAAAGTATGGTTTTAAATTCAGAGCAACTGATCATATTTCAAAAATAACTAGTAAAAAAAAGTGAACTTGGTCTTTAAAGTTTTGAAACAAAAGTTCACAAACTAATCAGGGAAAAAAATACAGTTTTTTATATGTACCATTTCCCCCCAAAAATTACCCAAGTGTTTGAAAAGGAGCTTAAACATGTCCAGTCAAGAATAATAGAACCTCAATACCACCCACGTCACCATGCCACCCAGCTTGAAAGAAAAACAGAATTCATCATCAGTCGAAGATGACTCCAGAGTTTTGTCTCAGAGCTGGATCTAGTGCGCCCTCGTCTCATTTATAGAAGAGCTCCTGCTGACCCCGCGTGAGGAAGCACCTCAGATCTTTACTGGTCTTCAGCTGACCCTGGATCTGTCCCTGATCTCAGCAGGATGACAGAAGCACTGAAGAATTTCTCTGCTTTGTGCCTAAATCAACCTACCAAGATGTGTTCCTCAGTCTGAACGTGTTTCCACCAACCCGCCCTGCTTTGTTGAAATACGACCCACAAATACCAAACCCTGCCCTTTGTAACCTCTCAAAATGCTGCCGTCTGGCGAGCACTTACACCCATAAATATAAAAAGCCACGCCAGATTTCAGCAAACCTGCTCCATCCCCACCTCACCTGTGTGTTTACTATTATTTATGTTCCATTGTTAAATAAAACATGTTCATTTTCCCCCCTTCGTCTTTGTCTGCACCAATCTGTGCTTGTTTAAGGCTAACAAGGTACTGTCCAGATGTTGATGTGAAGCTCCACAGCTGAGCAAACACTCACTCTCTTCTCTGCAGCGTGTTTAAAACGACATATCGGTTTGAAGAGGAGAAAACCGTTTAATCATCCTGTTTAAGGTTTTTTTCATTAAGATGGCTATATTATGCCTCTGATGAGAAAAGACTGTGAGGAGGGATAAATTCATGCATTCTTTAACCTGCATGATGTTGTGGTGCATAATTCTTCCACTAAAAAGATTTATTTCAGAATTTCAACATTCATGATGTGTAACATAAAAATATGCCAAAGCAATAGAAAAAAAACTTTAATAAACTAACAATATGGCTCCAGTATTTTCTGTCTTTGAGTAATGATTATTTTTGTTCGGGTGTTTTTTCATGCAAATCATGAGAGAAAAATAAATTAATTACAGAGAGAAACTTAATTTAAATATTCAAAATAAGTGATAATAACTGATCATTTACTACTAGTAATTGTCTGTTATTCTCACATTCTGGAATCCCTGAAACAAAAAGACAGATAACAATCTGCCCATTTTTGCCTGTCAGTATTTCTGATGAAATTAGAAAAATATCAGAAAAAATGTTTTCTTCCCACATGAAAAAGCACAAGCTTGTCCTAGACTTTTATTCGTGTGGCAACTCAGCTGATTGTAGAAATATTGATAAAATGTATGTTTAATTTAAATTTGTGAGAAATCACAGAATAAATAATATCATTTGTGAGTACATTTCCTGCCTGAATTTAAAGTTCATTTAGATGTAAATTATGGTTACCAAATAT
This sequence comes from Aphyosemion australe, assembly GCA_006937985.1. NCBI lineage: Eukaryota > Metazoa > Chordata > Actinopteri > Cyprinodontiformes > Nothobranchiidae > Aphyosemion > Aphyosemion australe. Next base: position 742,137 of record SSNS01000210.1, read on the forward strand.
GATCCACCAAGTTTAATACCATCTGTTTAGTTTACCAGAACAAAATAATAAAATGTGACATTACAGGAAATTAACCCATTTCAGGGTCAAGCTTCTCTAACTAACTCTAACGCTAGCTTCATTATGTCGAAAAGGTCATGAAACCTAACTTGTCATATTTTAAAAACATTTGCAGTGGTCCCTCCCTAGTAGGAATGAATGCCTTGTAAGTTATTATTTTTTACCTTGTAAGTAAAAAACGCTCCGGTGCACCTGTTTCAGGACGTAGTCAGCCGGAGGAGAAAGTAGCTTCAGACGACAGGATTTGGAGTCTTATTTCCTGATATTTGGACATCTCGCCTCAGACTGGCTAACAGCAACGCGACGCTAACAGTGTCTCTGTTTGCTTTGCAACGTTGATGTTTTATCTCCACAAATAACACAAGCCTGGAGGAGTTCTGCCATGTGATGGAGTTGCTAATGCTAACTGTTAGCGTCCACTAGCCAAGACGTTCACTCCTGTTTCCTGGACGCTAAACCAACAACAGGCTTCCCCGTTGCGAGCCAAGATGGGTGAGTCCATGAATGTTAAAGTCACAATGAGGAGTTTCCTGCTCCTCCGCCCTACTTGTTGAAAGTAGAATTACAACTGTCGTAAACAACCCTGTTGCAGCCTGCTGTAGCTAGCACCAACAATGTGCTAACACTAACATGAGCCAACTAATACTAAAATAAACCACGAAGTAAAAAAATCCACACTGTTGGACAAAAAATATTATTACTTACAAGTTCAGTAGCATCTATGCCATGCAGTTCACTATCAGTCCGTGTATATGTAGCCTCCTTTAGCTCCCTCAAACTGGTATAGGCCGCGCCGATGTTCACTCTGGTTTTAGTTCTTTGCTTTGCCTCCAAAGACATTACTCTCTTACTTTAACTTCCAGGCTTCCATGATGCCAACAGAAAAAGCAGGCATCTTCTTTTTGTGCTTTTTATTAATGGCAAACTAAAAATGCTAACCACTAGCTTCCTCAAACTAGTGTAGGCTGCACTGATGTTCACTCTAGCTCTTTGTTTCGCCTCCAAAGACAAAAATGGTTTCTCAGTGAACCTGCTCTTTAAACCAAGATGGCGACATTGACACAAGCAACAATGAAACTATGTGATATTTGGGATTCTTTTGTAGAAAATCTCTTTGTAAAGCCAACCCTGCATAGATTTTAGCTTGGCCGTTGACAATTTATTTGTTCATAGCTGTAGATCCTCCAGTTCAAAACTCAGATGCTTAAAGAGTCACTGTCTGGAAATATTATCTCTAGAATTCCAAGACAGATGGGAATGAAGTCGGCTAAATCCAAGTGAGGGGGAATTTTCCAGACATATTTAAAAACATACACAATCTATTCTGGCAGGGAGGCACAAAGACCACTTCAAAACTGTTCCAGTGGTGTTAAATCTTCGTGGTTCGCTGGTTTCTAACGTTGAATCAGGACTCTTTTTGCTATAAATACACAGCATCTGTACATCTAACTGTATATACATCGTCTGCTGCATGTTTTCCAGGATGTCATTCATGTTGCATTAAGGTGGTTGGAAACAGGGATTCTTTTCAGTTCAGTTGTTTGATTTTTCCATATTCTAACAATGTTCATGCAAATGTTATACATTTAGCAAAACTCGAATAAAAATAAAAATCTTCTCCAGAATTTATTGTTTTAGGTCAAAATGAACAAATTTAATAACAGGAATTTGAAGGTTTTTATAACATAAAAATCTCTTGCTATTAAACAAATACAAAACAATTTGCTTACAGTAAAAAATTAATTATTCTTTTTCTCTTATAATCTCTGATGTATTTGAAATTCCTTAAAATCTTTTCCTCAGAAAAGAAGCGAAAATCTTCAAGGAACCAAAAAGTCCAGTTGCCCTTATTTGAAACTCCAATATGAAAAAAACAATCCGTTGAAAGTATTAGACCCTGAAAATGAATAGAAAAAGACATAAATTCAAACATGTGAATTCATTTTCTACTTTTTATTTAGCTGCTTTTCTAAGTTTTACCAAACCTTACAGTATATATCTAGTTTTCTTTCTTCTAGCTGATTTTTCTCCAGTTTAGCTACTTTTTCCATCAGAGATCAAATCTTATTCTTGAGTCTTATGTTTTTTTCATAAAATATTTAAAACAAATGGATGTAAATTATGTTTTTTTTCTACATAAATGTTCACAGTACCTTGAAATTCGACAGTTTCGTGTCTGAACATAAAGCCCCGTGTAGGTGATTTCACATTTCACAATGTTGTTGGTGAAATCAGATTCCAGGACAAGGAAATTGGGATTAACTGTGATCTAAAATGAAGAAAACATGATTAAAGAAATAAGGCCTGTCACCTGTGCAGGTAGTTTAGTGTGAAACGGATTCCATCAACCCAGAGGTAAAACAAATCACCTTTAAGATGTAGTTTCCTGGAGGAACGTCGGTGATGTCGATCCACTGACAGTCGATGTTGGCAGCGTAAGTGTCGTGGCATCCGGGGCTCAGTCCCTAAAACCACAAACCAGTCCACTCAGTTTTCTGTAAAACATGCTTGTTGGACCACTTACAACTTCCCTAAAAATGTTTCAGATGAAGGATTTAGTTTTAAATCGTACAAACAGTGCTTGGAAAGAAAGTTGCCTAAAGTCTGAATCACATGGCCCTGATACAACAAAGTCTTCCAGGAAATATTCTCTTTATACTGGTGCACATCCAAGGTTTTAATTAGAAAAACACTTCCTAATATTTTTTTGTAAGTGAAGTACTCAGTCAGCGATCTACTCATTTGCTACTCAATAAATGTGTTGGTCTTGATCTAGAAAAGCATGATAATAATGATTTGAGGTTTTGTGTGATGGCCTTATTTTCAAGCTTTAACACTATTGGATGCTGCTACTTCTGGGAGAGTGATAGGATAAACTGGAATATTCTGGTGAAGGTTCTCAGTCATCCAGGTCATGGTAATCCAAAGGGGTTTGATCGAATGAAGTCAACTGGACTTCTTTGATTTTTTTAATTCTGACTGGATTATGGGTGAGTCAAGTTTATAAACTGTAGCTGTCTGTTGTTTCTTAACGAATAGTTTCAAAACAACCATCCCCACACAATAGGGCCTAACGACATCAACAACTCCTCAGAGGGCGGGGAGGCGTATTCATAGGTAGTTTCTGCTCGTTGGGCAACAATAGACAGCTACAGTTTATAAGCTTGACCCTCCCATATTCCAGTCAGAATTGACAAAACTCCTCGGATGAGAAGCGAAACGTTACCGGCATCAACTTGACTGACCGGTTTACATGCAGATGCAGTTGGTTTCCTACCACATTATCTGGGTGCTTCTGCCCAATTAGAACCAGGTCACCTTCAACAAGACTAACGTGTTTACAGGCATTAAAAAAAATGACATCAGTCTATTTAGGGCAACAGTTTGGTTTTCTGATGCACATGTAAATGCACTGAGTATCATAATATATCACATTATATTATATCACGTTGTATCTTTTTGTATGATATTATCCTATTATAGCGTATTGTATCACATTGTATCATAATGTATCGAGAAACAAATAAATCTTTAACAAATAACCATGTTTTAATTTTTTATCTCATAACAGAATTCAATAGGACAGTAATTATTCCAATTTGGACATTAGCGGCATAAAACTAACAGATGCATCTCTGAATCTCACCTGAGTATGAGATGTGCAGGCATAGCGCCGTCTGAATCCGTGATCACAGCCTGTGTCCTCAAGACAGAAACTGGCCTTATGTCCCTCAGCTACTTTATGTCCTGTTGTGATGTCCAGCAGGTCGTAGTTACTGAAGGCGTCCATGCTGTGATAGTGCCTGGGGGGTGAAATAAATGAACTTAGCCTAAAAAAAGGACTTCATTTGTTGTTTTTACCTGTTTTGAGGGTAAGATCAGACCAGAGCTGTACAACGAAATATAAAAAAACTGGTGTGATTTATTTTCATTTTAATGCTGAATAAGCTTACTGGTGGCAGCTGTGCCAGTCCCACTGATATCTGGGCTTGACAGGGAGGAAGTCTGCGGTTCCTTGGTTCTTCACTTTCTGTGGGAATCGCAGGAGGACTCTGAAGTCTATGTCTCGTATGGTGGGAGCATAAGCCGACCTTGGATGGATCAGAGGGGAAACAGGGATAAAGAGTGCTGGAAAGGGCCGTTGGCTAAACTCCCGGGTTAGTTTTCATAAAACGTATCAAAGCACAAAATGTTTTATTCCACTAAAGCTTAATGCTTTTGAGAAAACCAACCCAGAACATTTATGTCTTGGCAAGTCACTGCTCCATAGGAAGATCAAACTGTAAAAGCCAAATAATTATCTCAACACTTTGACAACTTTTACTTATACAAATAGGAGAAACCCTAAAATAACCTAAAGCAAATTTCACTGAGGGGTCAGTAATGGAAACACACGTGTGTGAGTACAGGTGTGTGTCTGGACGATACGTGCTGCGGTGTGTGTACTCATACCTGGCCAGACAGTTTTCCTCTGCAGCACAGCGGAGGGCATACATCTGCATGCGTTGAACATAAGCGCCTGCCTGGATGGCATATGGGTCTGGAAGGAGGTCTGGCAGTCCTGAGGGAGAATAACAATCCAGTTTTACATGAGATCTTAATGCTTTCAGGGTTTCAGTGATGAAACCAGTGCATTTGCATAGCTTACTGTGCTTTACATTCTCTATGTATAATTCTGTCCTTGAATCGTGGATCGAAACTTTTCAAAAATTGTTATTAATTTAAATTTTTCTCACACGAGAAGCTGTGCAGAGTTGATTCACTCAACCAGATAACTGAAATTTTATTTTAATCTGTGCACCACCTGTACTATTGTGTTACCATAGAAACAATTTAAATCCGTACTAATGGGTAGGAGTCATGGCCTTCAGGACCTTATGGATCTGAATATTTCTTAATGGATACTGTCAGGATTTTTTGGGGAGTTTTTAGGTGTTTTCTGATAGTTCACTTCCATCCTTGAGCCAAAGTTGTACGCTGCGAAAAGAAAAACTGGAAAATGCTCAAGCTGAAAGTTACTGGGATATTTTCAATGAAGTGTACAGAAACTTTCATTAATTTTTAAATTAAATTAATAAAATTACATGTTATAAAAATTTGTGGAAAGTCATAATGCAAAATGAATTTAAAATGTTGACCTTTAGACATTTTAATTGACTTTTATGCAATATGTAGTTTCCCTCTGCCTCCTGTGCTCATTAGACACAAGTGCAGCCTCTTCAGCTGTTTGTCATCCAACAGCCACCTCACCCTGCATGAATGGTCCTCATTTTCAAAACTTCATACACTTTTGTTTTCTTCTCTTGTGCTTCTGTTTCACTCTGATCAGTATTCTAGTTTGACTTTTTGCTTTACGTTGATTTTACTCACCCCCCAGCCTTCACAGTAGCATCAACATAAATATATAGTGATAATTTTGGAAATTATGTCCCTGAACTACTCAACTACTCATTAACAGTTTGAATTAAAAAAGTTATGATATTGTTATCTTCTTCACAGGAAAGAAAAAGGAGGAAAAGTGAGAAGAAAATATAATTATCAGATTAAAATCTGCATCATCACCTCTGGTGCCAGTAAAGCCCTTGATGCTGAGGCATCAGCAGTTTGATGTATCTAACTGAACCTGGTCGATAAGACTGATGAAAACTCATGAACTCATCGTGTAATCTGGCTAAATTAATTAACAAAGACAACTTGAGTTACCGTTTTGGAAATAACCTGTTCCAAAGCCTGCGGCAGGCGGGAGGTGTGCGCGCGTCACTGGTCTTCCTCTGGTGGGAAACATGTTGTAGAAAACAGAATTCCTGTGGCTCTTAAACGGGTTTCGAGGGTCGTCGTTAACCATGTTCTCCTCATCAGTAGAAGCATCCAGATTAAACGCAGGAAAGGGAGCTTGAGCGCGTTGCCTGGAGACCAACATCCGCGCCGGCACCGCGCGTATCGGCTGGTTTTGCGCACCGAGTCCAGTTTCATCTCCTCTGTTTGAAACAACGCGATACGCAGCTTCTCTTGCGCCCAATAAGTTTGTTAAACTCCCTGATGAAGAGGAGTTTGTGTTTTCAGAACTGGGGCGCACAGATCCTGTTCCATGAGGGCGCACATGCTGCTGTCTGCTCCCCGACGCGCCACCATTAATGGGTACTTGTTGTCTAACATCGCGTCCTGGTGCACCATCGGTCCTGAAATATCTCCCCTCAGCCTGCCCGGCTCTCCTGCGCGTCCCCGGTTCGCTGTTGGCCGTGTCGTCCCTCCTGCTGCTCACAGGGAGACTCGACTGAACCGGAGCGTGGTATTGTGAACCGGTGCTCATTAAGCTGTAAACTTGGCCGTTGTTCTCCCACTGAACGCGGTGCCTCCAGGGGCCAGCTGTGCGCTGCTGCCCATAGATGAGGGGTAGAAGTCCTTGGAGAAAATAAAAAAGAAGAGACCGTTTTCCCATGACAACAAACCTGAACAATTTACTCTATAAATAATAAGAAATGTGCGCAGAGGTGGATGAAGGAGCATGAAAAGCGGTGACGCGCTCTCACATCCGACGTGGAACGTGCCAATTCTCAAACAGGCTCACGGCTTGGAGAGAGAGGAAGGTCGGAGATTTTTTCTGCCCAATTTTTCTGTCACTTTGGTAAAGTTGAAGTTCTTGGAAGACAATTTAACCCATGCCATGCCGTGGTGCATCCACGAGAGAGCGCGTTTGCTCAGTAAACTTTACGCACAGGTGTGAACCAAAGACAGCCGAAAGTTACCACCGAGTCTTAAGAAAATGTTGTTGAACGAATAATTCCCTGATCAAAATATTATAAAAAAATACCAATTTATTAATAAAGGTGTAGTTTCTTTATAATCTGAAACAGTATGCTTATTTTATTGATTTGAAAAACGTACAAAATGTATTATTTTTTTCAAAATGAATAAATAAACAAACAAACAAATTATTAAATAAATAACTAACTAAATAAAAGCATCCGCTTTGATAATGATTAAAAATAACCCAAACCCGTTAGAAAGATTCACCACTAGGGGGCGGTATTTGTCTATCTTAGGATAGTATATATATATATATATATATATATATATATATATATATATATATATATATATATATATATATATATATATATATATATATATATATATATAAGTATGCGTAACTCAGTTTTTATAATTCACGATATTTGAAATCATGCAATGGTCATTTTTGGTTTTAACAGAGCAGTAAGACATTTTGATGTATTGCTAACATTTTAAAATTATGAGAACTTCACCTAAACCTTTATTTTCCCTTCTCCAACTTCTCCCAAAAGCTTGTTTATAACACTCAAAGGTTTGCTTTACCATTTTTTAATGTCCTTGTGCTTCTTGCAGTCTGTTTAATCAGATTTCATCTACTTTTACATTTAATTTATATTTTTGACAAACCAGTTTTAATGTCACAGATCAGTTTTCTGTTAGGGAACAAGCTTGATGTGGATCATAAATAGTTGAGGGCACATGGTAGCATCGTCTCCCCTCAGAAGAAGTGTGTTCCCTCTGCCAAATAGGGCATCAGGATGGCGAGCTGCTCTATTCTTAGACAGAAACCTTCTCTGGTTCCAAGGAGCAGGACCGCCTCGTTCCGCCGTCGGTCCTGATTTATAAGAATCGCAGAGCCTCAGCACTGGTTTGGCACAAGACTTCCTGAGCAGGACATGTAACTCCCATAATAGAACCAGTAAGTATTAAGAATTAAGTCTTTATTTGATGTGTGACCTGAAAGTAAGAAAAAATCACAACAAATGTTGGCACAAAAATAACTTTTACTGTAAATTAGGAGAATAAAGTGGACATGTTCTGGTTGTTTTGATGGTACACCTACAGCAGCAGCAGCTCGTTCCCTGAGTGAGACACTAATTCTTTTACGCTTTGAATGAATCTAGGTACCCAGGGCTGCTCACAACTCTGAGATTTAATGAAGATGATGGTCTTAAAATGGTTTTACTAGAAGAAACGCCCCCCTACCCCCACATGGAATATACCTGTTGTGTTACTCTGAGGCCTCAAGCTGCCTTTCTGAGGAGCAAAATTATAAATCCAGAGGGAGACGAGTCAGGTGAGATGCTGGAAGGCTGTTTGATCAACTCGGATGCTTCATCAACATTTCAGCCAACAATGTAAATAAAGTGGATCTGTTTTGATCTCTAACCTGAGTTTAATATCATGAATTATTAGTGATTTGACAGCGGATCACGGGGGTTTCTTATAACACGTCACTCGCTCATCTCTGACTAACCTTTGGCATTATCGGATCGCTCACGTTTCAGCTTATAGTGACATGGTGCTTCTTTACGTTTGTGTTCACAGATTCCATAAAAATGTTGTCTCATAATGAAGTTATTCAGTTGAGCTTGTTTTTGATGGCAAAAAATGTCATAAAATCATAAAATTTAAACTAAAAGCATCAAGCTACAGCTTCAAAAGCCACATTTTTCATGTTTTATTACAGTTTCAGAGAATATTATCATTTGTTTATTGTTTAAGTTACACGTCTTGTTCCCGGTTGATACTGTGAAGGTTTATCAGCTAAATAAACCTGAATGAGACACAATCAGACATTACCTCCCCGATCATTTCGCTCTTATCATTTAGTGATTTAGTTCTGGACCAAGACAACTGAGATAAGAGCAGAAATGGACATACAGCGTGTCGAATGCTCCTGAGATTTTCTATTTGTTTTAAATGTTTGCAAAAACTTTAAGACTCAGTTCTGAATTAACCTCGTGTCCCAAACAAACCTCTTTTCAATATAGTGTCTTTCAAATTTCAGCTGCAAGAATATCTGTTACAATAAGGAAATAAAACTTATTCTTATAAAGAAAAAAAAAATGGAAAAAGTTTCCATGATTATTAGTGAAAATGAATGGATGTGAATTTTAAATGAAAAAACCTAAAAAAACAAATATAGTTATAAATTTATTATGATTTTCATTTATTTATTTTATGATTTTATTGGATCCCACAGAGTCAGGAACTTGGTAATGACTCATTCACTGATCACAGATCAGGACTTTGGACCCTTGTTGGTGTTTTAACCAAATGACCTTTTTTCTGGAACTTTGGAAAGATTTTAAATCACCTGATCACATAACATTGGTCCTTTACACCACTTCATTTTTAAACTTTCTAAAGGACATTGCATTTACTAAAAAAAAAAGTAAGTAAATAAAAATAAATTTAGCCTTTTCTCCTTTTTTCTGGGTGTTATGACTAAACTGTGACTGTTGTTCTTATCAATAATGATAAAAAACTGTTTTCACCACTGTTTACAGTCAGAACCCATTCAGTGTGATAACACCTACAGCTCACATGGTCCGAGGTCCTCACCCACTCACGCCGTAGGTCCATCCGGCATGTGACAGACTCTTATCTCCCGTGTCCTTATATGGATGTCCTGGCTGGGCATGTGGGGGTTTCCATGATGGCCTCTCACCTTCCTGGGTGGGGTTGGGGAGGGGGTCTGAGTCAGACGGGGACTCGGAGCTTCAAGTGTTGCATTCAGTAATTGGCTGAACATTTGTTAAGTATGTGACACCACAAGCACTTAGCCTAAATTTAGTCCGGCACAGCAGCAGCTCTCTGCTCCGCGCCAACATTTGGTATCTAAAGACTTCCAGAGATGCATCACAAGACCCTGAAACCCCATGACACATCCTGCCACGGCCCCTGACTGGGCTGCCCAGCCTGTCCCCAGTTTTCTTTAGTCAAAGGTGAATTATACAATCAAACACAGGCAGGGAAACGTGTTTGTAAACATTTATGTGTCATTTATTTTGTGCTGCTAGCCTCCTGACCAAGTCACCCTTATAAGAAAAACCAGGGATTTTACCAGGTTAAATAAGAATAAGGTGAATAAAATGTTAGTTATGACAATCTTTAATTATTAGAATTTGATGTTTTTTTTAATTTGATGTTTTTTAATCTTATTTCATGGTTTTTATATGTTTAATATGTTTTTATTTAATATTTTACTCTAATTAATATTCAAAAGTCATCACCAGCCTTTTGTTGACATTTTCTTTCATTTTTTATATTAAAACGTGAAAAAAGCCAAATCCAGCGTGTGTCATGGCTCTTGTGCAAAAACTCTGAATGAGACTTGGTGTTTTATTTTACACAACCAATAATCTCATATTTCCCAAAAATTGCAAATAAAATAAAAAATAAGTCTTCTTCATGTGTTACAGACATTTAGAGACAGACTGTGGTTAAAAAAAAGACCTTTTCTGTTTGGAGAATCAAAATTGATTTTATATATATATATATATATATATATATATATATATATATATATATATATATATATATATATATATATAGAGAGAGAGAGAGAGAGAGAGAGAGAGAGAGAGTTTGTGTAAATTATGAAATTATGAGAAGAAAATATGTTTTCAGACCAGCATCAGTATGAAATAACTTGCTAGTCTAGTGAACTAGACCAAATACTTCACATATATAGGACGGCTTGCCAGGCTAATAACTTGCAGCTTATGAGCCACAAACAGGAAAAGTGCATGAATTAATTTATTTTTCCTAACTTAACAGCTGTTTTAACCAGACTTGCTGATTGTTATTAAATATTAACATCATATTCTGAATTCAGATTTCAGCATTTAGATGTTGCTGATAAACCTGAATCTCTACAGAATTAATCTCCATGTGAATATCGATCACAGTCAGTCCTTCATGTCTACGTTTTGACATTAAAATGGTCCATCTTCATGTATTTCCTTTGCTATTTCTTTTATTATTTCCTTCTCGTGTTCACTGAACGTCCTCTGGAGCTTATGGGAGCTCCCTTGAGGAGTTTCACGTGTTTAAAGCTTCTGTCTTGATCAGTGACTGATAAAACAACTTTAAACTAAACTGTTTTCTGTTTTTTTCTCTGCTGTCTATCACCTATTGTCATCTTTGCTGAGAAACGTCGCTAAATCTGAAGATCTGAGGAGCTGCAGAATGTTATCAGTCATCTTTAATTAGATTTCTGCAGTAAAACCTCAGATTTATGACCCTTCACAGAAAATGTCTGGGTGTGTGTTTAATAAATAAAAACAGGAAGCAGAAGAAGGATTCAGTTGTTTCTTTGAGTTGCGAGACACAAATCTTTTTGGTATTTTTTCCTTCTCAAAGGGCATTTTTTTTTTTCACTTTCACGTCAGTTCCTGGTGTTAAACACTGGTCAGTCCAGAGGTGTCTTATGATTTTACAAAAGAAAAGGTTACACAGGATTATACAAAACACAACACTTCTGCTGTTCATCCCTAATAAGTTACATAATTGTCTATTTACACATCAGGCTTGAAGTACAGATCTGGTGTTGCACGTTTACTCAAAATGATATTTACAAGTCTATTCACAACCCATCGGCCCTTCCTGCTGGAGAGAGGGAGAGGGGAGCAAAATTACTCATGTGGATTAGAAATAAAATGTCATCATGTGATATCAAAGACAGATTTTTACCTATAAGCTGTTCAGCAGAGAGTTTTGAACGCTTTCAAACACTTTGTTGTAGATGTCGTCCTTCGTTGTCGTCCCATCAAGATATTCTGGATGAGAAAACACAAATACAGTCAGAAATGTAAAGTTTTACTTTGATTTTATGTGCGTGCAGGAAAGATGATTTGCTTTGCAGACCTATTCTGCTGCAGTTGTTGTCCATCTCTTTCCTGTGTTTCAGGTACATGGGCCAGACGTGGCCGTCGAACAGGCCTGGGGGGTCGGGGACTGTGTACGTTCTTCTACTGCAGGGACAGATTTGGTCAGGTGTTAACGCAGCATGTCCTGCATGGAAACTTAAATCTGCGAAAGGTGCTCTAACATCTTGTTACCTCCTCCTCCGTTTGCATTCCTCGTAGGGAATGGAAACGTAGAAACACTTGTCGTAGATTTCGATGAGAGGCCTGCAGAAGGAAACCAGAGCTCAGACGAGGGACGGTCTTTAAACGTCAAGAAGACGAGGTTAAAATCATTTTTTTTAAAAAATGGGACAGCCTACATGTAGTTGTAGATGAGGAACCCTTCTACGATGAGAATATGGATTCCATTCTCCTCCGAGTTGGATTCCTCGGCTTCCGGTGACAGGCTGACTCCGTGTGAGCGGGCGAACTTGACCGGGTTCTCCTGCCAGCCTTTCACCGTGTTGACCATCGCCTCCATGTCCAAAGCACTGATCACTGTTGCAGAACAGGGAGAGAAAAGAAAAAGGGCGTTTCACCACACGCGTAGAAGACTCTCCTCACTGATGTGCTGTCACACACATCAGCCTCTGTTAGTGAATGGTTGTAGCATTTACAGAATGTTTGATAGAATATCTCAAAGTGTTGGATTGGATGGTTACCAAACTAAATGAATGTGCAGGAAAGGAAAAAAAAGTACATTACTGCAGTGTTTTCCTAAAGGAAATCCACTCTTACCATCCCACTGTCTAAAGCCGTCCTCCCCGACTTCTATTTGATCGGGTTTCTGAAATAACAGTCACCAACAAAACATTGCTGCAACCCTGTAACCAGTTGGAGCTGATCACACCTGGACAGGACAAGTCAGGGACTCGTCTCCACCGAAAGTAGGCGCGGTAGCATTTTTTGTGGTACTGGATGGTTTCCTTTTTTAGAATCTGTTCATTTTTCGCTGTAGCTTCCTTTTACTTTTATAAAACTTTGCAGGCAGCTTCCTGATGCTTCTTTTTTATTATTTAAAAAAAAACGCGGAACTTCTTGTCTTCACAAAGTAACGACACAAGAAAACATAACTGCAGCACGAGAAGAGGTCATCTTCGAGTTTCTTTTGAGCAAAAGTTGGTTACGCTGACAGAAAAAAAAAATGCTGGTTGCACAATTTGCAACAAAAGTCTGACTTTGAGTGGGGACGCTCAGCCCTTTCATTGGCTGTCCAGGAGACAATCAGCCAGGTGATTACAAGGCTGCTGCGATGACAGGACATCTGCAGGTCAGACTGGTGATCTCTTATCTCTTAGCATTAACAAAAAGCTGAACTGATAAGTTTAAATAAATTCTAAAAATTAATCTACTAGTGTATTCAATAGGAAATAAAATAATAAAACAATACTTGATCTTACCTTGAAAAAGTCATCCTGATGTACCACACAACAGTTAGGTAATGTCTTTAGCAGTCTATTTGTCAAAGTGGTCTTCCCACCGTTGGTCACTCTGAATTTAATGCCACATAGAAACGAGTTACATCTCAAATTCTTGTTCACTTTTATCGACAGTCAACTGGACGAGGAAGTTAAATAAAACTTACCCTCCAATGCCGATGATGAACTTCATCTTCTTAGCCTTCTGTGTATTGGTCACCTCTGGAATTCAGTAAGCAAAAGCAGGGAACCCAACCAAAGCACCAAAACCTCCTTCTCCACCACAGATGTTCCCTCCTTTTACTACTTCATTGATAGACTATCTCTTTGTTGAGCATATAAAGGATGCGGCTGAAGCGTCATGATCTCTCAGACCAATTGGATTAATTTCCCACCAGCCAATGAGCTGCTGCTTCAGAATCAGCTGGACCAATCAGCCGAGCTGAATGTCAGGAGCCTTGCAGTGGCACGAAAGTAGATCCTGAAATGTTGCACCTGCTGCCAGGGGTCATTCGAACGGACCACATGGGGGGAAGAAGTTAGGATCTGAGCTGTGAAACACAATTAATGGTCACATGGTGTTACATTAAGTCTGAAATGCACTTTCTGATTATCTGGACCTTGTAGAATTGTTGAAAACAATCATGTTTTGTTCGTGAGAATAGACAAGACAAAGGCAGCTAACTGTCCAGTAATTTTAAATCAAAACAGTTTTGTACATGTATCATAGTCTGAGACATCACGGCACAAAGCAGCTCTTTGCTCAGGCAGTCTTGGGCGAGTACGAACCAGGAGGTCTATATTTAGTTGGCTGCGTCTGGCTGCAGCATCACGCATATTTCTGATGCAACCAGAGCACATGGCAGCCCGCCACGCGAACGCCGTGTCTCGAGTCACAGCTTAAGCTATAATAAAACATTTCTCTGAAACCTGCAGCTTATCATCGCCGGATGAGCGTAGTTTAGCCTTTCAAGTTTATTTCATTCAACTAGAGTTTGAGGAAATTCATTTACAGCCGCCCTTATCTCTTTAAGGTGTGAGGAAGGTGAACTTTGAGTCTGGGCCGTTGGAGCACACGGTGTCACGTTTCACGGCCAGGACAAACTCAGAGTTAAAATGATGCTTGGTGACATGAAGTGATTAAAAGCTTTAATTCCATTGTTGCAGTGGGGGTTTACAACTGAAAAGAAGCAAACCTTGAATTAAAGTACCACTAAATCGGTTTTTAAACTTCAAGCTAGAGCTTTATCATTGACTTTAGTGATTGTTGGGTTAGAAACTTGACCAGTTTCATATTTGACACCACTCGGCAGCCCTCTGCTGGCCAAAAACTACACTAGATAGTTTTGTGGAGCGGGTAGGCTTTCTAGGGGTCACTCTTTTATCTGCATTATGGCTGTCAGCTGTAATGCTAGCGGTTTGCATTTCCAGTTTGCTGATCGTCAATAAAAAGCACAAGAAGAAGAAAAAGAAGAAGTTTGCTTTTTCTGTTGGCATCATGGCAGAGCCTGGAAGTAAAAGTAACAGAGTAATGTCTTTGGAGGAGAAGCAAAGATCTAACACCGGAGTAAACATTGACTCGGCCTACACTAGTTTGGAGCTAAGCTAGCTAGCTAGAAAATCATGGACTGATGGTGACCTGGCTTTTTGCTACTGGACTTGTAAGAAATATTTTTTTGTTCAACAGTGTGGATCTTTTTACTTTGTGCTTTATTTCAATAGCTGGCTCATGTTAGTGTTAGCTCATTGTTAGCACTAGCTACAGCAGTTTTTTTTTTTATTGTAGTTGTAATTCCACTTTCAACCAGTAGGGCGGAGGAGCAGGAAACTCCTCTGTGTTGTCTGATTATCACAGCCCAGTGAGGCTACAAATGCAAGAATTAAACAACTTCTTGTTTTTTCCATCTTTTTTTTCAACATAAAGTATAAAAACCTAAATAAAATATATTATATTATAGTATCACATTTCTTAGTATTGTTACTGGGAGTTAAGCATTTTATTTGAATAAAAGGCATAAAATTCAGGACCCTTTTGGCTTAATTAACCCATTAATTGGCAGATTAACATCTCGACCACATTTTATTTCCTAAATCTTGTTGAAGCAATAATTAAACTTGCCTTAAAAAAATCAAAAAGATTCCAAAAAACATGGAAATATTTGAATAAAAATTACACAACACATTAGCACTGACTTAAAATTATTTTAAATTATTTTTAGATTAAATTTGAACCCTCATGTGAAATAAATAATGCCAAAAATAAATAACTTTAATTGTTTTTTACTTGGTGTGGAAGTTAAAGCGTTAAGTGTGTTGTGATGATGAGACTTTTTACATAACAGGAGGGTCACATCAAGGGTGTAACGTTTGACACCTGTTTAGAGCAGTCAGCTGATTCAAAGAGCATCAACTGAGTCAGCCAGCCCACTCACAGGTCGTAATTACACCCCTCCACCGTCAGAAATATTCTGATCACAATAAGAAGTAATAAAAAGATAAAAATACACTCCTAAATGCGCACGAGCAGAACCATCTGTTCTGTTTCAGGAGCCAAGACAGAGTGATGATGAGACTCAATCTGATTGGCTCGTTTATTTATTTATTTATACTTTTTTACAAACATTAAACGGCACACTGTCATGGACACTTAACAAATTATTCAAATTCTCTCTTTAAATATACAACATCTCATATGTGACAATTTACCCTCTTTTGTTTCATAAAAATTTCTTTTGCAGAACTTAAAAAATGACAAAAACACATTCCAATGAAGGGAAGGATACCAGGAAGCATGCCGACTGCATATTCAACTGTGAAAAACTGGAAAACTGCAACACGATTTTGCATCAGTAACATCTAACGTAGGTTTAAGAACAAGAACATTGCACATCAGTTTTTTTCATTAAACATCCATAAAACCAAACAAAACCATTCGTGTGCAATTGTGTTTCTTTAAAAATATTACAACTATGTGTCAAAGTCTCCTAGAAGAGTTTGGTTTTCTGCATTTTTTACTTTAAAATGGTTAAATTCATGCTCTTATAATTCCACTTAGCCTTACATGCATGAAGCAGATAGTTTTTGATTGACGCTGTAATGTCTTTAAACTGTTTGATGCGTAAAAGATGAAAAATACTGAGGAATGATTGTCCTGCAGAAAATAGACTCATTCATGGGATTTAATCATTCTGTGCAAGAAGCTTGTGATGCTGGTTCCAGTTTTAAGGTACGGACACTTTTCATTTCTTCAACCTCCAAGTTCTGCAATGCAAATACAGAAAGTTTATTTTCAGAGTTGGACAGCCGCTAAAACTAATGCAACTGCACAGATATAGTGTTTAGATTCTGCAGCGTGTTGAGTGTACGGGCACTAAATCTAAACTAAATCCATCCTGCTATGGATCATATTGGTGCCTGTGTCCATTCCTGGGATGTCAGCCAGTCCTCTGGCTGGAGGTCCTTTTGATATATGAAGGCAGAGAGGAATGATCAGCCCCACAGGACGGTGCATGCAAACGTCTAAAATATCTTCCAAATGTTCCCCTCTCCACCCTACTCTGAGCTGCTCTGTCGGGTATCCCCCCACTATCAATTCTACAAACTAGAACTACTCGGTTCTGCAGAGGCAGGTTTGAAGAGACAAGCAGCTGTGCTTTATGTAACACGGGGTGCTGTTGGAGGATTAACTTGCGTTTGTTGGAATCACACTCTGATTTCCACACCTCAAACATGAGTTGGCAAAAACGGGTTGGGCTTGGTGTTCAACGGTAACCGGAGAGCAGCGTGTAGCGGGTTCAGACTCACAAGCACAATCGCTCCTCTAATTGGGTGCAACGCCCGGCATTTACATCACAACATATTTAGATGTAACTCAAGAACCAGTCGTGTTCTTGTGCTTTCCTCTGGGATTCAAACTGTTAATGAAAAGTGATCAATAGTACATATTTTTGAGTCACATCCAATAGAAGTTGAGTTTTGAGGGTCGGTCAGTAGACTAATTTGGTCCTTGGTGACCCCGAGCTGAGAGCTGACCAGCTGGGACTTTGGATTGTGACCCAGGATTCCAGCCAGTTCATCATCTAACCTTTTAATTAACTGTATCGTGTGTCTTTTGCATGCATATGCAAATCTGTGTGATCTGAGAAATTAATGTCCCTATGTGTCAGAGATGAGTTACCGTGAGCTGACATTACAAACCAGCATGCAGAGGTCACGCAGAGGCAGTTAAACGAGCACAAACTCACCAAAGGTCACACGTCGCGACCAACCTCTGCTATCATCGACTTTGGTCTGGAAACAACAGATTTACAATAATTAGCTACATTGAGCATTTTTGAGCAACTATTTAATGTAAAAAAAGAAAAATGTTAAGTGTTTTGCATAGAGCACACTGAAAATAGGTCACCTTTCTTTAGGAATTATTGAGTTGGTCTGCTTCTGTTCGTGTTCCAGTCTGCAAAAACAGGAACATCAATACTAGTTGTTTTTTTTGCAGAGATACTTCCATTTTATTAAAAAATAAATAAATCACACAAATAAATGACATACCTTTCTTTTTGTGCTTTTATTTTATCATCATCGTACCTTCAAAAAATTAGAACAACACTTTTAGACCCAAATCTCCTTTTGCAGGAATGTAGCACAGCTAAACTGAAAATTCATCATTTGCAAAAGTTTAAAAAAATTTTGAATTTAAAGGTGCCTTTAATTAGATGCAGATGTAAAATCTCAATCATTACAAATATTATTTCTGCGCAGGTGCAATAAAGTTCGCTGCTTCATAAAGTAATATTTGTGACCTGCTCAAAACTTTGGTAATGTCTTACTAAAACTCAACGTTTGCAACCTCAAATTACAATTACAATACTAGATCACTGCCTATGTGTATATACATGTACCCTTGTTTAGTGATGGTGCTGCTGCTGTGACAAGTGAATTTCCCCACTGTGGGATTAATAAAGTCTATTCTATTCTATTCTAAATTAATTGTTAAGTCTAAACTTTATTTATACAGAAAAAGGCAAAATGAGGTTTAAGATCTTCACATTCCTCAGATTTATGATGCCTGATTATTTCCCAGGTATTTAAACAAATGCAAACCTTCAAACCAAAGCCTGAAGCTAAAACTCCTCACACTCTAACACTGCGAGTCACATGAACAGACACTTTCTTTCCAGGTATTTAGCTGCAACACTGATGAGTTTAAACATGTGTCTCAGCAGCGACCCCCGGTGGTTTTTAGTACTTACTGCAGCACACATTCAGGGATCTGCACATGCTCCATGGGGATTATGTGGCTAAGCTCCTCCAGGGTGTGAACATATCTGATTTTATCCATGAACTTCACACTGGAGGGAAACAACAATAACTTCTAAAAACTGATTTGTAATGAACAGTTTCTCTTTTAATCAAGCCACTGCATAGTTTAGTAACGTTTTGGATAAATTGATGAAGATCTCACCTGATGAACGGCCTTGAGATAGCCAGGACCGTCCGGATGAACCACGTTGGGTGAACGATGATGAGACACTTCAGATTTTTTCTCAGTCTGCAGAGACAATTGAATAACATACAAATGCAATTGACTCTTATTTAAATGAATTTATTCAGCATTTTTCTTACTTCCTGTCAATCATCTGGTAGCATCTCTTCAGCCAGCTGATTCCTGGCATCTTCCTGCGAGGAGTCGCTCCGTTCAGGTAAATAATCATATAATCTTCAGCCACCAGCAGCTCCAGGCTGCTCACCACGTACCTGACAACAGAACAAAAAAAAATCTGCATAAAGACAACACGTGTGATGAAAAATCACTAATTATGTTGAAAAGGTGTTAAAAGAGGGCTCCACGGGTTTAGTTCTTTAATATAAAACAATGAAATCAAACACTGAAGGATAAAGCAGATGCTGCTGCTGTGAAAGATCAGAGGAGAACGTACAGAAAGAGATTTTCCATGATGTAGGTGTAGTCGTCACAGCTGCTGTCTGGGAGGTAGCAGGCTGCAAAAACGATGATGGCGTTCAGTCCCTCGCCATAATAACCTGAGAGAGCAAAAACAAACATTTCATGCATTATTTGTTCCAAAGCAACATTTAGTTAGGGCTGTGTGATTAGGATAATAAGTTATTATAGCATGCAGATTTGCATTAAGTAATAATGTGTTGTCATTCTTTTACAGCTGTCACGTGTCTGAGTCTGTCAGATACGGGTTTTAATGATTTGTAATGCTGACCTCCATGTGTGACCACCCGCAGGTAAGGTCTGATGATCTGCATGTCAATGCGCTGCTCCTGGTCACCGATGATCACTGTTCGCCACAGACGACCTGACGAGTCTCTCTCCTCCTCGCCTTCACCTGGAAGACGCTTGGCGGTGGCCACCGGCGTGTCATCTATATAATGAAGAAGAGGACGCGAGTCAATTTTTAGCACTTTTCTTAAGAAGTGGCTCAGTTCATCAAGATTTTGAAGCAAATAAATCTATGAATTGCAAATTATCAGCGCTAACAATGAAAGTTTAGGAAATGGCCTAGTGGTTCCATCTTGTGGAGTTTTTAATCTAAGCAAAAGGCAAAAAATTAATTAAATGAATAAATACATTAATTCATAAATGACAAAACAGAATGGAATGATCTAAATGTTCCCAGAGATGGCTGCCTGACCTTCCCACTCCAGCTCGTTGCCGTTGTTCATGAATTCAAGCGAGTCTGTCTCATCGGGGGTCTCGATGTCGTCGATGTTGATGTCCAGGTCGTCAGGCGTCTCCAGGAAGTCGTCGGAGAGGACAGAGCCCTCGCTCTGATCTAGGGACAGGTTCATGTCTGGCGCCACCAGGGTGCGACGCTTCCTCTGGTTTATGGAGTCCCCCACATTTAAACTGGTGGGAGGATCTGAAACCAGAAGGAAAGTGTAAGTATATCATATATTAGAAGAGCAATGGAAATCATTGTCTTTATCTTACTGGTTCTGGTGTCAGTTAGGCCACAGGAATCAACGTCTCCATCCTCTGGAAGAGGCCTGCAGAGTGATAAAAAGATCACAAATGAAAATGAAAGAAATTAATTGATGTTCTTAATTTTTAAATGCACAAAAGTCACCAGGCAGCATAAAGGTTGGGTGTTGATGGTATGCATGCACAAAACCCAACACTACCCATTGGCTGTATAAAGAGTGAAAATAACATTATATAATAATATTCTTAAAATGATGATAAATGATCTGCACTTGTAGGTCTATAGCATCTTTCTGAGTCAGAGGACTCTGAAGTGCTGTACACTATCATTCATCCATTCACACGCATGCACGCACGCATGCACACCACACACACACACACAAAAAAAAAACACTCTGATTGTGATGAAGAACATCGTAGCCACTGCTGCCCTGAGGCACACTGACAGAAGCAAGGCTGCCGTATACAGGCGCCACCGGTCCCTCTGACCATAACCAGCAGGCAAGGAGGGTGAAGTGTCTTGCCCAAGGACACAATGGCTGACATGACTGCAGGAGCCTGGGTTCAAACCAGTAACCCACCAATAACAGGGCAAACTCCTAATCCTTGAACCACCATTGCCCCAATATTCCATCCATCCATCTTCGTCCACTTATCTGGGGTCAGGTCGTGGGGGCAACCGCCTAAGCAGAGAGGCCCAGACTTCCCTCTCCCCAGCCACTTGGGCCAGCTCCTCCGGGGGAATCCCAAGGTGTTCCCTGGGCAGTTGAGAGACATAGTCCCTCCAGCGTGTCCTGGGTCTTCCTTTAGGTCTCCTCCCAGTTGGACGTCACCAAGGAGGCATCCTAATCAGATGCCCGAGCCATCTCAACTGGCTCCTCTCGATGTGGAGGAGCAGTGGATCTACTCTGAGCCCCTCCCAGATAACCAAGCTTCTCACCCTATCTCTGGGAGAGCCCACATACCCTGAGGAGAAAACTCATTTTGGCCGCTTGTATCCGTGATCTCATTCTTTTAGTCACTACCCAAAGCTCTTTTCCCTTTAACTGGCAGGTCAACTGCTTTAGCATATTTTAGTCTTTACATCTTATTGAGATGTGAATCAAACTAAAGAAAAAACTACAGTAGCTCTTACAAACTCCCACACACTCAGGCAGAGAAGGACAAAGACATAAACACATTCCTTCACAAACACACCCCATACAAAACAACAAAATGCAACCCACAAGTACGAACTAGCTGCAAGATCTGTGAGGAAAACTTGTAATGTTGTTGAAAGCTTAGATAGCAGAAAGGATTTAATCAGAATGGAGGTATTTATGCACATACAACAGACATTAAAGTGCAAAACAAAGCTATATATATAGGACTTCTTTTACATAAAAGACCATGTTGCAGATGAACAAAGATGGTTTTTATTCAATCTTTGCAGATTACCAAAGTAATCCTGCACACAAAACCGGTCCTTGAGCTGGTGGTTGGAGAAAGTACAGACAGTAAAAGCAAAAGATGTTTTATTTTCACTGCTGAAATGCAATATTTACATTCTCCCATGTATGTATCACTGCAAAAACTGATTTCTAAGAAAGCAAAAAAAGCCACATTTTTAGACATTTTATCTTGTGTTTAGTCTAAAAAGAAAATAAATGATTCTAAACTAGCAAATAAATCTAAATTTTGATTATTTTACTAGTTTTAAAAATTCTAGCCAAGCAACTTTTGCTTTCCCCATTGGCAGATGTTTTACTCAAATCAAGAAAATTTGGACCATATTTAAGAATATTTATTTTATTTTAAGTAATGCTATTTTTCTAAAGAAGAATTTATTTTCTTTTTAGACTAAAATAAGATAAAATGACTAAAAATGAGGATTTTTTTATTTTCTTAGAAATCACTTTTTGCAGTGTATTTCTTTGTTTTTGTGATACAGCAGCAGAGAACATGAACATGCATCTGTCATCTCATGCAATAAATGTCGACCATTTGCAGAAGAAGATATCAAACATTATTTTATTATTAAATATGTTTTGATTATTTTATAATAACAGATTTATTGTTTTTTCCTTCTACTACAAAAACCATTAAGAGAGGGGGCGGCTTATTTCTCTATGCTTTTTCCACCGTGACGTCTACGACTTATTTTTTCTGCCAGCTGCTACTTTGTTCCCGACATCTCCTCACGTGATGACGGAGAGCACACACCTGCTTCCTCTCAGCGCCCGATAGGCACTCACGTGACTGACTTTCCATCACAACCTGACCTGTTTGTCCCGAGCTGTGCACAACTCAAACGCCAAAACCTCCTCTTATATTCCACTCTCACATACCTGGGAAAGTCCTCGTCCTGCCACTCATCCTTGACCTCCATACTGTCCATGCGTAAAGTGGCTTCAGCTGTTCCCATCCTCTGCTGAGGAGGACCGTCTGCAGCTCGCTGCAAAGAACAAAAAGATATGATCATTTATCTCCCGTTTCAGACAGAGCCTACATGTTAAAACATGGTGCTCCAGGGGGACTCCACCCAGTTTGCACAACCTGATGGTTTGATCTGGATTAGCGGAATTTTGTCTGGAGAATTTTAAACTCCGAGGTGTGGAACACCAAAGAAGTGGGTGGCAACCAGACACGATAAGTGAAAAAAAAAAAACAATAAAGGAGGTAATTTCTAGCAGTGATGAGGATTACATTTAACACATCATGAAAAGAAGAGAGCAGAGGATTTTCTTTCCCAGTATCCCCTGGGAATGAAGCAGACACAAAACAATAATTTGCTCATCCACAACACGCAAGTTAGCTGTCTCTTTTTTTGCTTCAGTCAAGCAGATCAGAGCTTCCTCTCTGCTTATAACCAAAACAGAAGTCTCAGTCTTTTGCAATAAGCCTCTAGTTATGAGATGTGATGTCCAGCTTCAGGGATTTTTGTGTTTGAGTGATTCACAGCAGCCTGACATCCAGATATCAGTCATGCACGGAGAAATAAACATCATAAGTGTTGTGTCCTGTGACTGTCCTAGCCTGAGTTCATGCTGCAGCAGACATTGCTGCAGCCCATTTGTCCACTGGCTTGGCACTGATTTGCTAAAACCAACCCATTTATGGAGAAAAAACCTAATTGTGAGCTAAAAGGCACAGGGCTTTAGGCTACCAGCTCCTGGTGCTGCTGTGCATCGATCCAGTTGTTTGATATAAACTTAAAGAGGAGTTATTTCATCCAGAACATAAAAAAACAATCAAGATAAGCTCTGAGACAAATAAACATTCCTAAAATCACTGAATTCATGTGCAGAAGTCTCTGAAGTGATTCATTCAGAGAAAATCAGATTTAAGACGCAAAGTAACGATGGAGCGGCACGTGTTTGGTGGGGATTTGTGTCCAGATGGCGAGGCTTCCTTAGTTTCTCTGATACTGTCTCGTGTGCCGGAAAGGGTCTTGTTCCAATCAGACTTAGAAAGACAGTTTCAAAGATGAAAGACAGAGATCACAGGTTTAATCATAAGTTTGTGATTTCAAAGAAAATTTGAAAATATTACCTTTGACAGTATTTGTTTCTTTTTTGTGTTTGGACAACTTTAAGGTTAATAGATCCTGGCCTCAGTTTGACCTGGGTTGATCCCGAATCACGTGGGAAGCCCTCCAGCAACATAACAACATCCATAAGTCATCATCCGGTACCAATAATTGGAGATTTGGCTTTTATGATCACGCCTAATTGTGTGGTTCAATCATAATTTACTGAGAGTTTTTCAATTTTGCTCCAGGGTCTTACATTTTTTTATTTTATTGCCTTTGAATTATTTGTGCCAAAACACTGGAATGCCCTGCCGACCTCTCTTCATGAAGCTGACACTATTTATTCATTTAAAGACATTTTTATTTAGACAAGCTGTTAGTTTCAGTGATTTTATCTGTGAAAAGTGCTATATAAATAAAATTTCTTCTTATTTAAAAATGAAGATTTGACCTTTTCTGCAACAGCTAGAGAAAGCTGTTGACTTTAAATTACATTTAGTAGCACAAATGATATTTATCCTCAATGTTTCCATACAAAAAAAAGAAATCCACCCTGTAGAGGAACATTTTGTTCAGCTGTGATCAGAATCATCACAAGAGAGGTGGATTACTCACATATTATAACGATGCTCTCCTCCTTGCCGTTTTGGATTCTTCTTTTCTTTAAAGCGGCTGCGTGACGATCATCACTGTTTACCTTTTCCTGGTGTCGCACTCTGCCACACAGTTCCTGTTGCTTGGTGATGGAGGCGGGAAGGCAGGGAGGCAAATCGTGTCCCCCTGTCAAGAGGAGAAGGACGAGGAGAGCCCAGAGCTGACATCACCCTGCTGTCATGACTTTAGCATCCTCTGTCAGTCATAAAGAAGATCCTCACTCTCTGCTTTTAACTGGACTCATGACGATCCCTCTTTTCTCTCTCCTCCTCTCTCCGCCAACGCTAATGCCCCCACCCCGGGCTCTAATCCCTCTGATGATGTCACCCGTATGAAAGCTGTAATTTGATGATTATGTAATCACAACTGCCTTACCTTCTGTTTGATTCTGTCCAAAGTCACGATCACCAGTTTTCCTTACGCTCAGTCCTTCCCATTCCCATTACCAAATGAGTTTTCATCCTCTTGCAAACAGTAAAAGATGAACATCTCTATTTTACCCTTGTTCCCTGGCAACAGCATCTTCCCGCCTCACACAGAATCTGTCTCTCTCCGGGTTTTTTCTATCCATCCAATGTAACCTCTCTCCCTCTCTCTGGATGAAACCCCTCCTCCACATGAACTCACCTCCTCTCCTTTGGCCGTGACGCCATCCCTCCCCTCCCTCTCGCTCTCCTCACAGCTGCACTGAGCTCTGGGCGACGTCAGTAAACACAGAGAAGTATTTTTTCTCATGCTGCGCTCATCTCACAGCAGGAGCAGGATTCCTCTTATTTAGGAAACACCATGTTTACAGGTTCCAGGAATGCTGAAATACCTGAATCGGGCCAAGTAATTGTCAAAAACATTTATTTTTCTTCTGAAAGAAACTTAGACATTAGACATTTTCAAGCTTGTATATAAATATTTGTAAATTTGAGTTACTGTAATAAATGTTTTTTGATGCTCAACCATGTGAAACAAGGTTTTTATTGGTACTGATTACTTGTACATGCTTGTCAGTTTTGCTGAGAAAAACATTTCACTTAAACCTACATTGATTTGTGTTTAGTAGCTTCAGGCAAAGCACCGTCATGTGTTCTTAGCATTGTCAGGGTTTATTTGGGTCACTGATTTCTTAATCGTTCCTCCAGCAGATAGAGCTAGAGAGTTCCTTACAAAATAAAAACACAATATATGTTTAAAGAACTGAAAAAATACAAAAAGATGAACACAGAAGCACTTGGACAAGCATTGGCTCCTTCATCCTATGATTTTATCCAAGCAGAAAAATGTATTTCTTGTTTTATATCGAAGTGTTACAATAGTAGGTTCAATTTTTACACAGATGCATCTCAGAAGGGGTGGGCCATTTCCACCACCAGGTTTTTTTCTGCAGGACTGGACGTTTGCAGCTCATGTCTAGACAGATGTTGAACAACACCAACGCCGATGCAGTCACCCAGGACGTTGGAGACGGTCCGCAGACGATCCCTGATGAACACAGACATGATAAGTTCACAGGTTGGACATCTGTGTACATGCAGCTTTTATATCACAGGATGAAATAAACATTTAAATCAGTTAGTACTATCAAGTTTTTCATGTTTTTCTAATCTTTTATTTTGTCATTTCATTCATTTTAAACAGAAGAATAAGATTTGTTCTTATTTTTGTTAATTAGGTTGTTGTTTTCTCAGACTGACTTGCATTTTCCACAGGATTTTCACAAAAGAAAAATAGGGGTGGGAATTTAACGCGTTAATTACAATTACTTAATTAGAAAAAAATATCATGTCATAAATTTACACCTTTGAGCCTGAGCATCCCCCAACTCGGAGCCCAAAACGTTTAGCATCACAATTTATGCCCTATAATTCAATAAATATCATCAAGCTGCACCTCTAACAAAACAGCAGAGCCTGGGTACAAGACCATATAAACCTTTTGTATGTGCTCCAAACACAACTAAAACTACAAATAAATGAATCAGAACAAATCGCTCTTCATGAAGAAACGAAAGTTCAATGCTCTGGTTTCCACTTCCTCCATGTAGATGTTGGCGACAATAGGTGATACTGGGGAGCCCATGGCACATCCATGTTTCTGCTGGTAAAACTTGAACTCCTACAATGGAACAACACCAAGCCACTGGTTCAGGTATGTGGACGACACATGGGTCAAAATTCTCACGCAGGAAGTAGAAGGCTTCACCAGGCACATTAACGCTGTGGACAAGAACATCAAGTTCACCAGGGAGGACGCACACAACAACACACTGCCCTTCTTGGACTGTGCTGTGCAAATTGAAGAGGATGGAAGTCTCAGCATTGAAGTCTACAGGAAACCGACCCACACAGACCAGTATTTGCATTTCGACTCACATCACCCACTGGAGCACAAAATGTCAGTTATCAGGACTTTACACCATCGGGCAGAGAATATCCCCACAAAGACTGAGGGAAAGCAAAAGGAAGAGAAACACGTTAAGAAAGCTCTCCAAAACTGCAGATACCCCAACTGGGCCTTTGTGAAATCAACAAAGAAGTCTAGAAAGGAATCCACAGCAGCAAACAGCAAAGAGAAGGACAACAGGCGCAGAGGTACCA
>SSNS01000210.1:769042-828707 GCA_006937985.1 Aphyosemion australe
TATGCAGTCCAATGCAGTGAGGACTGTCCAGAGCTTTACATAGGGGAAACTAAACAACAACTACACAAGCGCATGGCACAGCACAGGAGAGCCACCTCTTCAGGCCAAGACTCTGCAGTCCACCTACACCTGAAGGACAAGGGCCACACCTTTGAAGATGACAAAGTCCACATTCTGGACAGAGAAGATAGATGGTTTGAGAGAGGAGTGAAGGAAGCCATCTATGTCAAAATGGAGAAACCATCATTAAATAGAGGAGGAGGACTCAGGTTTCACCTTTCCAGCACCTACAATGCAGCTTTGAACCAAGTTCCAAAACAGTTTCAGTCCAGTTCACACCCTCCTGCATCTAATCAAAACAACGACTCACAAACAATAGAGGCTAACGATGCTAACGACCCATCAAGAGGTAGGGAGGAGGGGCATTCACAGGCAGATGCTGCTCGTTCGAGCAACAGTAGACAGCTACAGTTTATAAGATCGACCCTCCCATATTCCAGTCAGAATTGACAAAGCTCCTCGGATGAGAAGCGAAACGTCTTCAAGAAACCAAAGAAGTCCAGTTGCCTTCATTTGAACCCCTTGGATTACCATGACCTGGATGACTGAGAACCTTCACCAGCATTTTGCAGTTATGGTCACAGCAGCGGCAAGAGGCTTTATGACGCATCTATCATCAGAGACACTTCACTTCCATCGAGTAAGTTAATAAGCATAATAAAAGGTTCAAGTACTTATGGATGTATTAGCCTAGCTTTAGCTGTTTCCAGACCGTAGCAGACCAGAAGGTTGTTCCATGAAGCGAGCTCAGAAAATCGAGGCTCATTTGAAAATGCATGCAGCTGTCATAATGACAGTAGTGAAGGTTTGGGGGCTGTAACCTCACAGCTAGAGTGCCACGAACCAGGCTTGTCCACAAGCATATTGCTTAGTGAATGAACTGAAAGCCTGCAGGATAGCCCTGGCCTAGTGAGCTAGACCAAATTCTTGCCTTGCAAAGTTTGTATATATATTCACATATATAGGATGGCTTGCCAGGCTAGGTTAGCCTCGTTCCTGGAACCGAATTTGGGGCAATTGAGCTGGGTTTTTCAGAATGAGCGTGACTTTTGGGATTAGCTCGCTTCGTGGAACAGCCCCCTGAGCACTTCACTGCAGAAATGATAATAAAGTAGTTCAGACCAGGGGCCTCATTTATCAACCGTATTAACGAATAAGATATGTGCGCATTTCGTGCGTGGGAACGATTTTGTGCATTGTGTGGTATTTACCAATTTGTACTTGTGCGTGAAAACGTTCCTAAATATAAGAACAGCTGTGACCATGCGTAGGAACAGCATCTAGTGGCAGAACGAGGGAACAGCAATTCTGAAGGTCTCAGTGATCCACGCGTGTTCCTCATCCACTAATTATTCTACCCAATAAATAATTATTTCGGTGGATAAACAGCTGTGTCACATTATTGGTGCTAAAACATCCGTGACCCACGGGAATCTGACATTGTAGAATGGTTGATTTTGTGTTATTTTGTAATCACAATGTTTGCTCTTCCCATTTTATGATGTTTTAAATCATTTTGAATGTATTTATTTGTTTTAATTTAATTCAATTATTTTGTCCTTGTGAAGCGCATCGTGATTTTTTGTGAGATGCGCTATATAAAAGATCGTTTCTTCTTCTTCTGCTTCTTCTTCTTATTATTATTATTATTAGAGGATTTAGCAGAGCAGAGTGCACTCCGGAGGGAACGGCTCTTCCGTGAGCGCAGCGCACTGATCCGATTCCAGTCCAGATTCTATTTTACAAATAAAAACCTTCAGAACCACCTCTGCTCCCCGATCATACACGCGTTGTCAAGTGTCCAGTGTTTCGATCTCGCTGTCAATAAAATTTTTCTTTTTTTTTTCCGGGAAGAACCCAGGGAATCCCCTCCCGACCTGAGGACGTAGTATGACCAAATGTGGTTAATTGAGGGCGTTTCTGTATGTAAATGACTGTACACGGACACGTGCGTCTGAATGCGCACAGGTGGGATTTATCATCAGATTGCGGAGGAACATGCGTACGAGATGCCACCGCATGTTTCATAAATCAGGACATTGACTGTTCGTACACACATTCTAAAATTCATCCGTAGGAGGGAATATAGGAACGTTTCATAAATGAGGCCCCTGATCTCAGCCTAGCTGGAAGCAACAGGCGGCATAAGGAGGTCGTATCACTTGGCTTTTGGGCAGATTATCTTTTTGATTCTGAACGTTTGAATGGCCATTTTTATTCATAGTTTTATGAAAATAGAGGGAAGGAAATACATTTTCTGTAATGTACTAGTGTTTACTTTCTTCTTTCAGAGAACACAACAGCATTCCGTCTGGAAGATTTGATGTTTGCCACAGTGCTGGAATGACACCACCAGGAATGACACCACCACCAAGTGGACAGGAATGACACCACCACCATGCATCCAGTTTTTAAGTGATTCGCCTTTTCCAGTTGCAAACACCTATGCAAATACTCCCATCTGTGACTCATACAGCGTCTTCAAGGCCAACATGGACTTTGGAATTCAAAATGCTCCAGGATCTGGATGTTCTTAAATCAGCAAGGTCATCATATTACAGTTACTGAGTTACCCCGTCAAGTTCAGCTGCTGTTGGCACACTACTTAACACATTCATGTGACAAGCAACTATTGTTTTGTTGAACATTTATTTTATTCTGAATATTGTGTATGTTGGAAAAGTGACAGAAATGCTGGACATCATTTATAAATGATTTTATTAAAGAAATTTTAAAATGTTTCCTTGTGGTTAAATTTTAATATTTAAATCCATGCCAGTTGCTGTGTATTTTGAACAATATTATTCAATTTAGCAAGAGGGAAATGAAACACTACAAACATTAAAAACTGAAGGAAAAGCATGGCTGTCCATCAGTTGTAGAGCACCAGCTCGTTAGTGGACGATGAGCGGAGTGCCCTTATTCCACATTAAAAAACTTAAGTTCAGTTAGTTTATATGTAAAACCCAGCTATGTCCTTCAGAGCCAAATACAGTTCTGTGGCTGATTCCCAGTCGTGTGGCTGCTGCAGTGTGTTTTGTTGTAAATATTCTTCAATGTTTGGATCACCACACAATCCAACTGGTAACACAATCCAACTGGTAACCTCTCCTCAGGAAACACATCCAGGTCGCGCTCCTCAACAGCAAATCCACAGTCTCTTGAACCATAACTGCAAAATGAAAATAGAATAGTGAAGGTTTTTTTACAATTAGAATTTGAAATATCAGGCTTTTTGCTGACAATTTGGAAATGTATTAATCAACACATGCAGTGACAGGTTATAAACTGCTGTATCATACCTATGTGTAAAATTATGAATATATATTAACCAACTTAAGCAATAACATAACACTTTGCATTTTGTTAAATTGCAAAAGCTTAATTCATTTTGTGAAGAACTCAAATACCTGTAAGCCTAGAGATAGAGTTTGTTTGGAACCCCCTGGACACGATGCAAGTCTGCTTGGCTGGATCCTGTGTTTGTTCCAGAGGTTTGCATTCATCCAGGTCTTTCTGTAGAATCCAGCAGAATCTCAGCAAGCATTGGTGTTCGTGGCTTCCATTGAAGTTTCCAGAGTCTCATAGGTCTCTAAACAAGTCCATCCAAAACTGAGACCTGGTAATAATGTTTAAGAATCAATTTAGCTTTGTTCTTAGACATTTTATAGTGTTTGAAAAAAAAAGATCTCCCATTACATTTTGGTCCCATTTAAAACATGCCACATGGATGTCAAAACAAAGTAATGCATATTAGTTTTCCATAAATATGATAGCGACCCTGCTGTAATACTCTTGTTAACACTAGAACAGCCCCCAAACCGTCACTACTGTCATTATGACAGCTGCATGCATTTTCAAATGAGCCTCGATTTTCTGAGCTTGCTTCATGGAACAACCCTCTGCTCTGCTATTGTCTGGAAACAGCTAACGCTAGGCTAATACATCCATAAGTAACTTGAACCTTTTATTATGCTTATTAACTTACTCGATGGGAGTGAAGTGTCTCTGATGATAGATGCGTCATAAAGCCTCTTGCCGCTGCAAAAGTTCGGTGACTCCTCAACGAGCTTTTCCCCACAGTTAGGACAAAATATCCCATCGTTCTTCAAACAAAATGCGCTACAGGCAGAGTCACTTCCGGTTCCAAAGACAAACAGCTCAGTCGTCCAATCAGTGATGGTCTCCTGTTGCTGACTGGTACCTACCCTTTCCAGTTTTGTTAATGTAATTGTGCTTCTGATTTTGCTTTTGTGATTCGTAGTTTGTTTTTGTGATTTGACTTTTGTGTTTGTGATTTGACTTTTGTTTTTGTGATTTGACTTTTGTGTTTGTGATTTGACTTTTGTTTTTGTGATTTGACTTTTGTGTTTGTGATTCGTAATTTGTTTTTGTAATTTGACTTTTGTTTTTGTGATTCGTAATTTGTTTTTGTGATTTGACTTTTGTGTTTGTGATTCGTAATTTGTTTTTGTGATTTGACTTTTGTGTTTGTGATTCGTAATTTGTTTTTGTAATTTGACTTTTGTTTTTGTGATTCGTAATTTGTTTTTGTGATTTGACTTGTGTTAGTGATTCTTAATTTTGTTTTTGTGATTCTCAATTTTGCTGTTGTGTTTCTGAATTTGTTTGTGTTTCTCATCTTGTTGTTGTGTTTAGTGATTTGTTGGCGTGGTTTGCACTTCAGGACCACCATAATTTTATCATTGTTTGTATTCTACACTATTCTACAGTTTTTTACAGACGCTAGGACACATTTCTCAATACTTAGGTCACGTTTGCTAAACTCTTCATACAGTGAGCACAACAGAAGTCTATGTGGGTTAAACTGAGGATCAATTATCATTGTTTCGGCACAAAATGCATTCAATGACTACATCTCTCAAATGTCATGAATTCTTTTCTCACTCAGACACAACAACTGCCAAAACTCTTGGTATGAACAGGCCATTTTGCACGTGCTTTCATACTGTTTACAAAACTGTTAAACTTATGTTCAAAACAATAACATGATGCAAAACTGAATAAGACAGCAAAGTTCAACAGCAATATTTTATAGTAACGTATTTTAAATCTAAAAATGCAGTTTAACCAGCCACAGCTGAAAAGTCTGAGAGCGGCTGGTCAGAGAGTGCAGCCAAATCTGCAACGCTCTACGGTGGCATCTATAGTTAGAGTTGTCCAGCAAACCAACAGGTAACTTGTGTTCTTGTATTTTGGAATTACGTAGTGCAAAAAAAATAAAAATAAAATAAACAACATGAAATATTGACAAATTCTGCATCATGTCTGATTCATTCCAGTAAGATATATTGCAATTCCAAACAGAGATGTGTCCTTGTTTTACACAAGAAAACACTGTAATGCTACATGTTGTTAGTGTTTTTTTAGGACAAAGTGTGTTTGTCGGCTGTCAACCTTTGCTACTGTTCTGGAAGAATGAGTTTATTTGAGACCTGAATGAAGTGTTTTGGTAGTTGTAGTGCATTTTGAATGTGAAATGAACTGCTTTGCCAAGCTGAAAGTCAGTTAGGAGAACTGTGGGAAGAGTTTTGCAAAAGTGACCTAAGTTTTGAGAAATGTGTCCTAGCGTCTGTAAAAAACTTTAATATTTATTATAATCATATTTATTATTTATTTAATCCTTTTACTATTATATTAGCTCCTGTTATTTTTATATTCATCTTATATTAATCTTTTAATCTTTCTTCCAGTGTTTCCTCTGTGGGGGGCCCTCTGCCTCGGGGGTGGTGGTCGACTGTTGCTGCCTGGGTGCTCTCTGGGTAGTGCTTGGGTGGAAGTGGGGTCTGTGCCCTCCCTCTCCGTTGCGCCCTGTGTCGGTACCTCGGCTGCTGCAGTTGACCTACAGTCGCCGGGGCAGATGGCTCCTCTGATGGCGTTTCCTTGCCCTACCATATCCAGCTCATCTGAACTCAGTCAAATATCATTTTTACTGATGTTCTTATGTGTGTGTGTACGGGAGTTAGGTGTGTGTGTGTGTGTGTGTGTGTGTGTGTGTGTGTGTGTGTGTGTGTGTGTGTGTGTGTGTGTGTGTGACTGTGCCAGTGTTTTTAAACTGGTGTGGGAGGGCTGGGAATGAAGGTTATATAGGGTCATTTTAACCTGTAAAGCACTTTGAGTTGCATTTTGTGTTGGAAAAGCGCTTTATAAATAAAGTTTGATTTGATTTGATGTATTATCGCCATCAAATCCCACAAAGGTTACCTTTATAATGAGACCAAAGTAATCAAATAGACTTTGTGGTTACAGAAATATACTCATTAAAGTGTGAGTATGTCATCTGAACCTCCCTGACATTATTTTTGATTTAAAAAAATGCTTGGGCGCAAATTGTCTTGAATAATTAAAATGCGATTAATCAAGATTAATTAATTACAAAGCCTCTGATTAATTAGATTAATTTTTGAATCGAGCCCCACCCCTAAAAAAAAATGTGTGCACTTACAGAAACCAATCAAAAATCAGGAGCAGTGCGACGTCCTCAGTGGGGAGTCCAACTGCTGACAGAACAATCACCATGGTTACCAGGCCAGCTGATGGGATGCCTGCTGCACCAATGCTGGCAGCTGTGACAACAAAACTGAAAAAAGCAGATGTTACAGTAAGTGCTGCATGCAAATCATCTTTCTATTTACAAAAAACTTTTATACATTTCAAGATCTTCTTAAATTTGACAGAAACCAAAAAAAGAATGAAAGCTTGAAAATAAAAAAAGGAAACAGGTTTCTGTACAAATTAAATTTGTGAACCAAAAGTTCTGTGCATTTAAGAATAGTAATAAAATAAATGATTATGAACATTAAGTACCTGAGGACAATGATTTGTCCAGCACTTAAGTCTATATTATGAAGCTGAGCAATGAAAAAGGCAGCCACTGCTTCATAGAGCGCTGAACCATCCATGTTTACGGTGGCGCCTATGGGGAGCATTAAGCGCGTCACTCGATGGTCCATGTTGTGATTTTCCTCCATACAGTGGAGGGTAACAGGCAAAGTAGCAGAACTGTCACAAAACACATCAGGTTTAGTTTTAGGATCACGTTTCCTTACTATTAATAAATCTGAAAAAATACCAGAGTATCTACCTGGATGACGTTCCAAAAGCTGTGACGAGAGCCTGGAGAATACCTCCAAAGAACCTTACAGGATTCTTTCGTGTCACTATGAAGTAGATGAGTGGGAGGGTGAGGAAGCTGTGGACAGCCGAGCCAGTGATCACACAGACAACATACATGGCAATTTCTCGACCAATATATGTTGCGTCTGCCATCTTGACAACCTGTCCAGCCAGCAGGAAGATGATTCCTACTGGAGAATACCTGCCGGAAACAAAGGTGACATACTTTAACAGGGATGCACTAACTCAGAGATATTTTGCTTCTCTGTAAAAGTCAGAAAAAGAAATGAACATACCCAAAATATTGATCTATTTCATGGAAATACTTGCATCATACAGGAATGTTGAGCTAGCAAGAACAGCCTTCTTAAAAGCTCTCATATCAGAATTTTCATTGCATTTCATGCAATGTTACATTATAACTCTTCACACTGGCATCAGTTTTGTAACTGTTGTTATTTACAGGCACGAATATCATCAGCAACAGCAAAATGTAGCTCTCCTGCTGCACTGGGGTGAAATCTGGGGCAGTCCTGGCACAATAACATTGTAATGCATAAAATGCAATGAATCTTTGGCAGTTGAAACAGTGTATTGCTGCCATCTTGCAAACATCCCTGCAGGTTAATACTCATACTGCACTGATAGAAATATTAAAGACCAAGTTCACTTGTTTTTTTCCAACACATCTGCAGTGGTCTCTAGTATAAATGAATGCCTTTTGAGTCGATCTCTGTGGGGAGAAGAGCTCAGGGGGAGGTGACTCAGAGGAACTGATCATATTTAAAAAATAACAATAAAAAACAGTTTCTCAACAGC
Source organism: Aphyosemion australe (assembly GCA_006937985.1). NCBI lineage: Eukaryota > Metazoa > Chordata > Actinopteri > Cyprinodontiformes > Nothobranchiidae > Aphyosemion > Aphyosemion australe. Next base: position 777,059 of record SSNS01000210.1, read on the forward strand.
TGAACTTGACTTATGAATGCAACTGAAAGTGCTTGTATAAAATTACATAATTCCATTGATGGGAAACTGTCAGTGGAGCTAAAGCTTATAAAACCAATGATATAAAAATAAGAACTCTTGGTTTTGTTAAGGGTAGCCATTTCTTCACCAGTCCTGTAGGATACAAACTCTATGAGTGTTTCTCAATGTCAAGCAGTGGCGGAGCCAGAACATAGCTAATGGGTGGGCCTGGAAAAATCTGGATGGGCCTGATTCATTTTAAAGCTCATATGAGATGCGTGTGCATGTAAAAATTACATATTAAAATCTGTCGGGCCACTGTAAATTATCCTATGATACGAAGAATATCTATAAGAACCTATATTATTCCATGAATCTCTGTTAAATTTCAATTTTAAGGACCAAATGAGAAATAGAGAGAGATCGCATTAATGCAGACAACTTTATGATGCTTTATTGTTTTGCTGCTGTTCAAAGAGACTTTTTTTCTCTGTTTACTAGACTAACAGCACAAAACTTTACACTTTTGCATCGGAGACAGAGAGCTGCTCTGCTCTTGTCAAGGCACCTTGCCAACCATAGATAACTGCTTTGGATCTAAAAAATCATTTTAGCTATAAGCCCGATAGCTACAACTAGTTGACTTAGATTTAAACTGGAAATTTACCTCCAAGTAGCTGCTGCCGGCTCTTGATCACATCTGTTTGAAAATACCGCGCTGCATTCTGGGAAATTTTTGACCAAGAGAAAGCAACAAGGCACCTCGCATGCATCCTTGGTCAGTTAGCTAAACGGCAGAAAAAACGGACGACAGACGCCTTGGTAGCACATGAACATTGGAACACGCCTTGGCGGTTCCTGATGATGTATCTCTTAGGCAACCGGGGCGGGACCAATTAAGGCATCAAGGTGAGGTTCCTTGACATTGAGAAACACCCTCTATCTCATAACAGAGAGCGTAAAGGTAGCCTTCTATAACAGGTGAGAATTGGAATGGCAAATATGAAAAATCCTTAAACTCTGTAACATAAAGATCTTCATCAGTTTTCATCACTCTATCGTTATCCTCAGCTGTCTTTTCTTACCAGATAACAATGCTAACCAGACGCATTACTGCTTTGTTCAGGCAGTCAAAGAAATCCTTCAGAGGCTCTCCCTGTGGACCCATACTGCTCAAGGTGAGGCCAAAGGCGATGGAGAAGACCAACAGACCCAACACATTGATACCATCTGAGGTTCCTGGCATTGGTACTGGCAAGGGATTACCAAAAACTGGAATTAGTTTCAAAATAAAAATGCCACACCTATGAGACTAAAATTACTCACTGTTAGCAGATGCATTCAGGTGTATTGCTGAGGAATCATTACTAGAATAAACTGTTATATACTGAAATAAAAAGATAAAAATGTAAAAGTGAATAGTTAGTGGGAGAATAAATGAAAACATTTCAGAAAATACTGTTCTTACTTTTCTGAAACAAGCCTCCACCAGGTTCAAGGGGAGCATGTTTCTGTGAAACAGAGCTGCCGTTCAGTATGAAACACGAGCATAAAAATGTTAACACTCATCATTCTGGAAAGGTGGTTATACACACCTGATCAGATCCAGAAAAGAATCCAAACTATTCAAAGGCTCTGCCTCACCACCAGAGGACTCTGAGGTTTGGCTGGAGGTTTTTCCCGGTTGGATCAACACAGCCACGGCAATGCCAGTGAACACGGCAACAACAGTGGTCCCCATGTAATAGGTGATTGCCCGAAGCCCAATCTTCCCATAAGCTCTTGGGTCTGTGTTTGCCATGCCTGGAATTCAAAGTATTGGTGGGAAACAAATAAAAATAAAGTTTAAATCCCATATTTTATCTATGGCTAAAATATTTGAGAATGACATTTTTTGGTCTGATCAAATTTCGTCATCCAATCAACTTTTGGAGTAAATCCTGCATTTTCACTTCACTTGACTGTTTAGGTTGTGTTTTAAGAGCTGTCTAAACTGGAACCCTCCTCTTTGGAAACCAGAAACATAATAAATATTATACAGCTCATTTCTGATTAGCAAGCTGTACCAGGTGGTCAGTCATTGTAATACAATACTAGTTGTTAACAAACCATAATCAAGATTTCAAAAGTCTAAATTGTGAGCTGACCTGAAATCAGACTGGAAACGATGAGGGGAAGCACCAACATCTGCAGCATCCTTAACAGCAGCTCACCAGGAAAAGTTAAATATTTTATGTCCCTGGCTGACATGCCAGTGTGTCGTAGAGCAAAACCCAGGCCAAGTCCTTAGAATAAAGAAACAAAACATTAATCAAAAAGTCTGTAGAGGCAAATGCACACACACACACCTACACATACACCACACACTAAGACAGGCAAACAGAGGCAGTAAGCTAGACAGATGAAAGCTATGTATTTTATAAGGGTATAAAAAAAATCCCATTTTTTAAAGATCTCTTACCTATCCCAACGCCGATCATCGTTAGAATGACAAAAGCATTATTCTTGATAAAATCCCAAATCTTAGATCTCTTCATGATGGAAGTTGCTTCACCTGAAGGCTCAGAATATTCTGTCTCCACAGGTTGTACAGCCTCTACCGACTCCATCTTATGTTCTGAGAACTCTGTGGTATCTCATTCATAAATAGTTTCAGACTCCCCCAGTTGGGCGTAAAATGCCTTCAAAAAGCAATTTTGTTAACAGTCTCTCTAGCTAGCTACTAAAGATGTTCAAATAAAAGAGTGTAATGTTTTGCTTGGTTGATCATTTAATACTTTTTTCTTGACAGATTGACACATTTTGCAACACAATAACTTCACAACATTAATAATTAGCTTTGCATTTGTGTTTCTTTGTGTTAAAAGACATAAAACCCACAAAAACGTGGCAAACACCACATTTACAGTTACTAATACTGACACTGATCACTGTGCTGAAACAAAATCATGAGAAATTTTTTTTTTAAATTTTCTAACATGAAAAATATATAAAAAGATATTTTTTTGTTAATATGCTGTTAACACAAACTATAACCAACAGTTTAGCTGTTATCCAGAGAATAGATTTTCTACAAATTCCTTGTAAGTCATTCATAGGTAATCTTCTGAGCCTCATTTGTCATCTTGTTCAGTGCACATGTTCAAACTGTCCCTCATGTAAAACCCTTAAATGGTAATTACTGTAAACAGTGGAGCAGATCAGCTAAATTTGAAACATTTAAAGGTGTGGTTCACTGAAAAACATTTTTTAATTATTTCTGATTATAATGGGTCACTGAGTTTTTTATGCAGGCTGAACATGAAAATAGTCTTCTACACCTATCTCCTGCATTAGCTTCTGATAGAAAAGAGATGGTGAAACTCTAGGATTTGAAAAGTCTGACAGATCTACATCACACTGTCACTTAACGTTCATGGACTCACTCATCATGACTCACGACAGGGAAGGCTGTTGTTAGTTTAGCGTTCAGGAACCAGCAGAGAACGTCCCAACTAGTAGAAGCTAATCGTTAGCATTAGCAACACCACCACACAGCAGAACTCCTCCAGGCTTGTGTTATTTGTGGAGATAAATCATCCACGTTTCAAGTCAGTGGTAGAATCGCGTTGCTGTTATTCGATCCAAGATTTCCAAATTTTAGGAAATAATACTCCAAATCCTGCTGTGCTTTGCCACTCTTGGCTGCAGAAGACTTGTTCGTGCTGATCTAAGCATTTCTGAGCTTTTTTTTTGCCTCAAGTATGGGTTGCAAGGCATTCATTCCTACCAGAGGCCACAGCAAATGTATTGATTAAACGAGTTTCCCCTCATCTTTAAATGGTTTTGAGCTCAGTGACAAGGGACAGAGCTGGAGTTCAGGAAAAAACCACCTCAAACATAAAAGCACATATTCAGAATGGCACAACATAATCCACGTCTTGTGGGTGGGAGAGGTGGGGATTCCCCTAGCAACCAAGAGAGTTGAAATTCTTCAGCTTTCAAGGCCGACATGGGGGAGCCAAATTCAGATAACAGTAATTCCTTCTGCGGTCTCAAGGCCAAGTCCAAACAGGCTTCAGTTTCCACCAAGCTGAGCTGAGTCTTTCTCCAAGTTGTTTCCCATTCCATGTATGAGTTACGAAACCACAGCCAGATTGCTGCTCAGAGCATCCAGCTGATGGTTTATCTTGTGTGAGTCTGAGAGTTCACAGCATGACACAACCCTTCTCTGAGCTCAAGAAGCATGCCAATTGCTCCTGTCAGCTCCACAATCTTCTGATACACCAGGAACCCACCAGTTCCAGCAGAAACCTGGTTATCATGAATCCAATTATGTAAGTATCTTTCACATCCTCAATGGACAGCAGCGAAAGACATAATCTTCGTTTCAGGAATCCATTACATATCCAACCGGGTGCGTTCCGTCAGGACAGGAAAGAGCTCCCTTCTCTGTTTGTATTGTGATTTTTTTTTAAATCAGTTTCACTCAGAGACCAGCTAGCTAGATCCATGGTTTATAAAAATCCAGAAAAGAATGCAGAGAGTGCTCCAGATAGACAGGACAGGGCAGAGAGCGGCAGGCAGAAGAAACTATATTATTATGTGAGAAACTGAAGACAGAAAAATGTGGATTTATAAAATCTACTAAGATTTTATTTCAACCCGGAATGAGAAATTATTTGATCATGTGATCGTTTCTGAGTCTTTTGTAGCATATTTCTTGTTCTGAATCAAGTTAGGAGAGAACAAAACAAATATTCTACATTTTTTACATTTTTGTTGAAGAAACATTTCTCTTTGTGGAGTTTTGCACTTTGAACTCACAAGAATCTAGTTCAGCAAACTTTTACAAGATGGCAAAAATTCAACAAAGTTGGAGCTGGTTCAAATTTTCTTTTCAGCATTTGCTTTTTGTGCTGACACAGCTGCCTAATGTGTGAACAATCACAAATTGGTTCTTGTGACAGCAAGGCAAAGGTCTGGGGTGTTGGTAAGCTGTTAAAATAAATATGTGAAGCTAGGTAGTCAGTAGCCAGAGGTCTCTTCATAAAGACCAAGTCACCCCCAAATCAATATTTGTTTGCTGATAAACTGCATAAATGAGTGTCTAATAGTGCTGTAGACACATGTAGTCATTATTGTGGCATTTATTGCATCTTATTTCAAATTTAAATATTCAGCCTAAAACCATCAGTTGTGCGCCCTCTTCAGGTTAAAAGATGTTGCTGGTACCATATTTACATGGCTGCACTGAAATGCACTGCAGCCCAGCCTTGTCTCCAGCTGGCTCGGCCACTCATGAGCTGATACAAAACAATACAGCTCAGAGCTGCTTGCCTCCTTCAAAAAACACTTCGTCCTCCCTTTCTTCTGGCAAAAGAAGGTGGAGAGAAAATCTGTTATGTTTTGAGGTGGGTAGAAAGCAGTTAGTCAGTAACTTTGTCCATAAGAACGTTGTAGCAAGGGCAGTAACACATGCAGCAATATTTGACCAACTTAGTTAAAAAATTTGATGCATTATGCCCTGAGGTGTAAAAAACCAAGAGTGAAGAAGCAAGTAGCTGCAGATGCGCCCCCACCCTCACCGCGCACCTTTCTCGTGTGCAAGCAGAAGCGAGCAGGCGCACTGAGGGTGCAATCAAATCAGTTAAAAATAGATTTTATAATTTAGAAAATGCATTTATACTATTTATAAGTCTTATATATTGTCATGGAGATTTTGTGTTTGTTATTCAGACCTGCCCTCCTCACTCTGCAGCAGCAGTGAAACAAATGCACCTGGCTGCTCCCCGACCTGCAAATGGGGGATAGAAAACCGATCGATTGTTTTTTTAATTACCCAGTTTGCCGCCCCCCTCCTGATGCCGCCCTGGGCAACCACCCAGGTTTCCCATATCAAAAATCGCTACTGCTTAAACTGCAATTCATTTAATATGTTGAATTCTGTTTATTTTTGGAAAAAAGAGATGAGTGTGTAGAAATGAAGGTTACAACTAAAGGTGCAAAAACTGTATAACTTGGGTGCAATCCTGATATATAGAACTAAACAGGATAAGAGGCTAAATTTTCCTGTGTTCAAACTATCAAACATTGTACTGTGTCTGAAAAGGTGAAAAAGCTTGGTAATTTATGAATGATCAAACGACATAAATAGACAATGTTGTAAGCTCTACATAAGCCCATATTGCATCTTACAAACAATGCAGCATGTGGAAGCTGAATGTTGTATACAATGATGCATTGAGAATCCTCCTTAAAATACCCTGAGGGGGGAGTGCCAGTCAGATGCTTGTAACTGCAGATGTTTGTACTTTTAAAGCTCTTCTAAGAAAGTTAATGTTTACTTTTAGAGAATGTGTGGATAGTTCTGCTAACAGTGTCATTTCAGCAATCGCTGATCCTACTGTGAGCTCCTGGCGCTCCTCATCCAATCTAAGGAAGCATTGGTTTAAAAGTTTTTGTTGATTCTTTGTAATCAAATTAATTATATTTATATCATGACTTTATAATATAAACAAATTTATTTAGATTTTTATAATTGTTTTCTATCACTTTTATGTATTTTGTAGTCAGTTTAATATATTTCATCTGTCAGGAAAATTCTTCCTGCAGTAGAAGCAAAAACTATTTAACCAAAAAGTCTCAAGTCACCAGTAGTTTTAGTTCCAAAGTTTTACTTCAAAGGACGTTTGTCTGATACAGTGTAAGCCTGCATACAGAGAAAGGTGAAAGATACAGTCACAGCAAGCTCTTTTTGTTCCACCACCTCAGTGATAAGAGTTTGTTAAATCAGCTCGGATCTTCTCTCTTCTCCATTCTCCAGGGAGGCCAAGGGAGTGATCCAAACTTCTTTATCAGTGAAAACAGAACGTTCTGCATCCCTTGGCCTCTCAGCGTCCAGCTTGGCACTTAATGATCCAGAAATGAACACATAACTCTTTCAAAAGCATATTTCATATGAAGTGTAAATTTCATTAATTATAAATCATTAGTGTGTCTGTCAAATTAAAGTCTATCTATTATAAAGTAATAAAGGGATAACATTTAGTCAAACTCAGGAAAGCAAAATGGGCATTAAAGCTCCTGTAACTGTCTTAATAGGTGTGTGTGTGTGTGTGTGTGTGTGTGTGTGTGTGTGTGTGTGTGTGTGTGTGTGTGTGTGTGTGTGTGTGTGTGTGTTTGTCAGTTCTGCATATGCATTTTTCACAGATCTAAAATGTGGTTTAAGCAGTGGTACCCCGGCTTTTCACCGGACGTGATAGCAGCGTGAAACGAAATAGAGGCGTTTTACACGCAAGCCCCCTTCCAACCGAGAGTATTTCAAATGCAAAACGGGAGCAAAAGCGTTCCACACAGCTGGTCCCACAAGGTCACAAAATCACAGAAGAATTGCCAGATCACGTGTGATTTGGAAGTTACAAGCAAGGAGAAAGACTGCAGCATGTATCTAAAAAGATCTGTGGCTTATTTTATGTTCTGTGTGGCTATGGGGGTTTCACAGGAAATGACATCTGTGTGTGACTTTTATTTTGAAAGTGTCCAAATGTTTTACACTGCTTTCGCGTTTTACTTCCTGTATGGCCCGATCTAAACTGCGGAGTTTGACGTGTTTTGGAAGCGTAGCGTGTCAAAAATAGACTTGAAATGTAATATTAACGTCCCTTCGCTTCTGGGACGCGTCCAAAACGTTCCACTTTGCTGCTGGTGGAAAGGAACTCGTCCACTATAGTGGTACGTTTTGCGGCCATTTCGCGGCCGTTTCGTGACACTTTCACGTCCAGTGGAAAGCCGGGGTTAGAGTGTATTTGGGTCAATGACTAGCAATAAAAAACAACAATAATGACAACAAAAACAACCAATAATGCCCTTACACCAGGGGTAGGTGATCCTGGTCCTCAAGTGCCGTTAGCCTATCCAGCACATTTTAACTGTTACCCTGCTCCAACATGCCTAATTCAATGGTCGATGGCTTAGCAAGCGCTGATTTCTTGATCTTTGACTCAATTTATTAGTTATATTCCACAATGGCATCACGTGAATTTGTTCAATTTTGCTTCTTGAATCTCAGAGGATGTGAATTTCTTCAAACACCATTTTGTTCCGGGCATGACTTAAAGTGTACAGCTCATGTCTAGACAGATGTTGGACAACACCAGCACCAATGCAGTCTCCCAGCACATTGGTGACGGTCCGTAGACGATCCCTGATTAACAGAGACATGGTGAGTACTCAGGTTAGAAGCTTGTGTACGCACAGCTTCAAAGTCACAGGATGAAAAACAGTTCATTTGTCGTAATATTTTAAAAAATGATCACTGCTGTTGTACAGTACTTTTAATGTAGAATAATCTTGAAAAATACATGTACTTACAGAATCCAATCAAAAATCATGAGCAGCGAGATGTCTTCAGTGGGTAGTCCAGTTGCTGACAACACAATCAGCAGGAACACCATGCCAGCCTGTGGGATGCCTGCGGCACCAGTGCTGGCGGCCGTGACAACCAAACTGATCAAGCAAAAGAGGTTTGTATTAAATGTTTCAATTTTAACAACAATGTGACAGAAACAATTAAATATACTAGAAAACATTCGAATGACAAAAAAAAGACATTCCTCTTTAATCTGCGTGATGGAGGAGTTTGAGTGCTCTAGGAGCTTTTGTCTGGTGGGACTTTGTCTCTTGTAGGGTCTCCCATGGCAGAGGGAAGGGTGAGACAATGCATCTCAGAAGATCATTCATGGAGGAAAGAACAGAGTACCCTTTCCAAAGGGTTGCGCCCTGGAGCCAGGCTTTGGGTTGGGGATTATGTGTGAGCGCTACATGCATTTGAACATGGAGCTCATCCATTTGTTTACCCACTGAATGCAACAGGAGCAAAAAGACTCTGATGCTTTTGTGACATGGAACATCTACTCTCTGCTGGGGAAGTAAGTGGAGCTTGAGGAGGACGCTAAACAGTACCAACTCTATATAATCAGACTCACTTTAAGCATTGCACCTGGTGACCATGTCCTTGAGAGGGATTTGACTCTCTTTTTTCCTGGGGTTGTTCCAGATGAGAAGTGGAGGGCAAGGATGGGCTTCCCTCAGATTCTCTGTCTGCATGTTGGAGTTTAACCGAGGGGAAAACAGGGCTTTCTCTGCCCACTGTCCTTCATGGCAGATATTTTAACTAATAACACAATGACTGTATTTAGCCTAGTGTCTGTAAAATTGAGTTTTAGCCATCTTTTGCTTTCCAAGGTCATTTGAATATGGCATCCATCCTTTTTAATTTTCATATTGTCCACTTATCCGGGGTCGGGTCGCGGGGGCAGCAGCCTAAGCAGAGAGGCCCAGACTTCCCTCTCCCCAGCCACTTGGGCCAGCTGTTCTGGGGGAACCCTAAGGTGTTCCCTGGCCAGCCGAGAGACATAGTCCCTCCAGCGTGTCCTGGGTCTTTCTTTGGGTCTCCTCCCAGTTGGACGTGCCCGGAAAACCTCACCAAGGTGTCATCCAGGAGGCATCCTAGCCAGATGCCTGAGCCACCTCAACTGGCTCCTCTCAATGTGGAGGAGCAGCGGATCTACTCTGCAATCTCATTCTTTCAGTCACTACCCAAAGCTCGTGATCATAGGTGAGGGTAGGAACGTAGATCGACCGGTAAATTGAGAGCTTCGCCTTCTGGCTCAGCTCTCTCTTCACCATGACAGGCATCACTGCAGACGCAGCACCAGTCCACCTATCGATCTCGCACTCCATCTTTCCCCTCACTCGTGAACGAGACCCCGAGATACTTAAACTCCTCCACTTGGGGCAGGACCTTCTCCCTCACCTGGAGAAGGCATTCTACCCTTTTCCGGCTCAAGACCATGGTCTCGGATTTAGAGGAGCTGATTCTCATCCCAGCTGCTTGACACTTTCCTAAAGTTACTCCAAAATCCATGAAGTGGTTGATGAGGTATTTCTCTAACAAACACAAACAAAGCAGGTAAAAAAATGTATTGTGAACGTAACGTACCTGAGGACAATGATCTGTCCAAAGTTTAAATCTATGTTATTAATCTGGGCTATAAATAAAGCAGCCACTGCTTCATAAAGGGCCACCCCATCCATGTTCATCGTGGCACCTATGGGAAGCATGAAGCGCGTCACTCGTAGGTCCATGTTGTGATTTTTCTCCATACAGTGCAGGGTAACAGGCAAAGTAGCAGAACTGTCACAAAACACATCAGGTTTAGTTTTAGGATCACGTTTCCTTATTATTAATAAATCTGAAAAAATACCAGAGTATCTACCTGGATGACGTTCCAAAAGCTGTGACGAGAGCCTGGAGAATACCTCCAAAGAACCTTACAGGATTCTTTCGTGTCACTATGAAGTAGATGAGTGGGAGGGTGAGGAAGCTGTGGACAGCCAAGCCAGTGATGACAGTGAGAGCATACATGGCAACTTCTCGACCAATATTGTCTGAGTTTGCCATCTTCACAACCTGACCAGCCAACAGGAAGATGATTCCCACTGGAGAATACCTGTCAGAGAAAAACAGAATACTTTAAGACAGATGCAATGGCTCAACGAGAGTTTCTGGCTTTCATGAGTTGTTTTATTACCAGATAACAATGCTAACCAGACGCATCGTGGCTTTGTTCAGGCAGTCAAAGAAATCTTTCAGAGGTTTTCCCTGGGGACCCATTCTGCTCAGGGTGAGGCCAAAGGCGATGGAGAAGACCAACAGACCCAACACATTGATACCATCTGAGGTTCCTGGCATTGGTACTGGCAAGTGATTACCAAAAGTAGCTTTAAAACAAACAAATAAATTCACAACTACAGCTAAAATTATTTTTAGAAACTCACTGTCTGCAGATGCATTCAGATGTTTTCCCAAAAGGTCATTGCTGGAGTAAACTGTTTTATACTGAATCAAAAATGAAAGTCAAAGTTAAGTGTCTGTTTATAAATGTAAATATTTTAGATGCACCGTACTTATCTTACTTTTCTGAAACAAGCTTCCACCAGGTTCAAAGGAAACATGTTTCTGTAAAACACAGCTGTAGTTCAGTATGAAACGTTTGCATAAAATCGTTGCAGGCATCATCCCGGAAAGGTGGTTAAACACACCTGATCAGATCCAGAAAAGAATCCAAACTCTTCACAGCCTCTGCCTCAACACCAGAAGACTCTGAGGTTTGCCTGGAGGATTTTCCCGGTTGGATCAACACAGCCAGGGCAATGCCAGTGGACACAGCAACAACAGTGGTCACCATGTAATAGATGAAGGCCCGGAGCCCAATTCTCCCGTACGCTTTTGGGTCTGTGTTTGATATGCCTGGAATTCAAAATTATGGTGGTAAAGTTTTGACAAGAAAAATGAGATTTGAATCCAATCAATTTCTCAGATGAGATTTCTGTAGGGAGTGATGACTGGTGTAAACATGTGTGAACCTAAGAAAGTCTGAATGATTTGTTAAAACAGATGTTCTTTTTCAGCATGTTTGGTTGAACAGCAATTTTGAGTTTTTCATAAGTTACTATAGAGAAAAATGAAAGTTTCTTTGTTTTTAGCTCTTTTTGTCAGATGCTTGTTTACTATGCTGGGTTAAGCCTACTGCACATTGGAAGCATCAGCGTCGCGGAACGGCAGCAGAACGGTTTACTTGTGATTTTCACAGAGGAGAATCTCAGCCGTGAAGCGGCTTCTCTGCCGCGCTCCTCACTGGACTTGCAAGATCACAAATTCCCTCGAGACTTCAAAGGTCACGGTTTGTTTATGCCATCCGCCATGAAATCAAAAAGAAGGAAATCACGTTTCATATCGCTGTTTGATGTCATATAATGTTCCTCTCTACTGCCAGGATTAAACCCATGAAAAACACACCGCTGCACTTCTCAAACGATGAAGGGAGTAAATAAGCCATGATGTCACACGTACGAATGTAATCTACATTGATATGAAATCAGATCTCGGCAATAGACTTTTATTTTGAAAATTACTGGACATTTCACACTGAAACCAAATGTGATTTCCTGTCTAGACTTATGTTAACTGGGGAAATTGACACATCCCAGAAGTGGCTCATGGCAAAAATAGAACTCTATCTTAAGTTTAGCTGTGTGCCGCTTCTGGGACACGTCTGAAAATTGCCGCATCGCGGCTGGTTTGAAACACCCCCACAGACTATAATGGATTCTATTTGAAGCAGTAACGTTCTGCTGCCGTTCCGCGCCGCTGATGCTTCCAGTGTGCAGCAGGGGTTAGGGTTAAGAATGATAACTTTTCATCATTTTCAAATACTTGTATTGACAACTCTATTAGGTTTGTGCAAGGGGTCAACCTTTGGAGTGTTGGCTGTTCTTCAAGATCTCTTCAGGTCACCCTGACATGCTGTTTAACAAATACTGGAGCAAATTCTGGCTGATGGCCATCCACTCTTACGCAATCAATGCTTTGAGTTTGTCAAAATTTGTGGGGTATTATTTGTCAACTGGTTGCTACTTGTGGCCTGCGGGAGGCGCCATTGCAGGGTGCACTCCCTTAGAGTTGACCATTACTAAAACAATTTAAGAAACAACACCACCACCTTGTAAAACAAAGACATGCAAGTTCACTCTACCAAGGAAGGAGAGACGTGGTTCCAAAAGATGTTTACAATTTCCTAAACAAATGATAAGACCTCAATAAAAAGAATAAAAGCTCTACTAAAATTTATTGAAACTAATTAGTAAAACTACTAAAATATCCAGGCTGAGGCTTACCAATGGGGACCGGTCAGTAACTGAGAGGCGGAACCCCGATAATGAAAACTAAACTAAATCAAAGGCACCCCAAACACTCATGACCATGTATCCAGGAATGAAGAAACCCTTGGGCACAGCACACACACACAACGATGGACCGCCACCCAGAGACCTTCCAGCCACCATCTGCAGCTCTCAGCCTGTAACAAAAAGATAAAACAAGTTAAAACAATAAAAGTAAATTATCCAGTATGTGTTAGGGTTAGGGTTGTCCTTTGCACAAGTTTCTGCACACCCACACTCACACAACCACCACACATCCCTAGGAGCACCAAGCCTTTCCATCAGGCCTTTACCAGACCTGAAGCCCTGCTGGATACATTTGCTGTAGTTGCTCATTGCTGGCACAGCTGGAGCTTCCTAGCGGATCGATTGACAGCAGCTCCACATGTGAGTCAACACTGAAACTGGAGTTGTTACAGACTGGTTGTTAGGGAGTGAACTGAGGGTTAAAACTTTAGCACATGCGACAGGAGGCGCTGGTAGACCGCCCACAGGTTGGAGACCGCCGCAGCTCATCAGGACAGGTGGCTGGGACACATTCAATGTGAGATGGGCGACACGGAACAGGGAACAGGACAACACAACAAAACCCAGCCAAATAAAACCCAAACAGGAACAGAACAGAACAGAACAGAAAAGCAGTGACTCGTGTCGTTCCTCTCAATTATGCAGATTGAGGACAGGGAGAAACTCCACCATGTCTCCCAAAGACATGGGTGACACACCCACCATGCTGGTGATGCCAAACTGGTCGATTGATAGCGTCTAGGCAGCTGCATCATCAGCAAGAGAAACCTATATATGCATAGCACCCTCTGCTGATGATCAGCCCACTAATTGGAAGCAGGTGCTAGTGATCATCCTGCTACAGTAGTAAGTGATCGTGAGTGAACCCCCACCTACAATTAACCAGTAACAAATCTAGGTCGTGATTTAAGTTGAAATTGTGAGCTGACCTGAAATCAGACTGGAAACGACGAGGGGAAGCACCAACATCTGCAGGACCCTTAGCAGCAGCTCACCAGGAAAAGTTAAATATTTTAGTTCCCTGGCTGACATGTTAATGTGTCGTAGAGCAAAACCCAGGCCAAGTCCTTAAAACAAAAAGGAAAATCATTGATCAGTAGCTCAGCATCTGTATTTAAACAAGCAGACACACCTCACCAAGAAAGGGAAACAAATGCAGTGAGTAAAAATGACGAAAGCAATATATTTCATTATGGTATTATTTTTATTTTTAAATCTCTTACCTGTTCCAACGGCGATCATCGTTAGAATGACAAATGCATTTTTCTTGATAAAATCCCAAATCTTAGATTTTTTCTGAGTGGAAGTTGCTCCACCTGAAGGCTCAGAATATTCTGTATCTAGAGGTTGTACAACCTCCACAGACTCCATCTCAGACTTGAGAACTAGGCCTCACGAGCAATGTGACTGCAGGAGAAAGAATAAATGATTAGTGTCAGCATTAATACAACATCATTAAACTGATGCTTAAGTTGAATGGTGAAATGTTTTTAACACTAAACACTGGTCTCCTGATGAGAATATAATTTACAATAATATAATAATTTACATAAGCGTACACAATGGCGCATAAAAAGAAAAATCACAAACGATTGAGAAAAAACACATTTTTTACATCTTCAGTTAGGTGTATAACCTCTTCAAAATGGCACTTTCTAAATAGTCTTACCTGCTTCTTCAGATGTTCTAATTAAATGAGTGTGTTGACTAAAGATCCATGATTATCTACTTTCTTCTGGACAGACTGACGCATTTTGCTACACTGCAACTTCACAGCATTAATAATTAGCTTTGTATATGTGTTTCATTTCAATAAAAGACAAATATAAAAAGACAAAAGATGAAGCAAGCAGCACAACATTTCATCCATCCATTATCTTAACCGTTATATCCTCTTTAGGGTCGCGGAGAGCTGATGTCTTCTCTAGTGGTCTTCGGACAAGAGGCGAGGGTGTAGCGTGATGGCTATAGCTACATATTTATAAAAGCATCACTGAGATGTAATGTTCCATATAAATATGAATTATTAATCTTAATGATCTTTGAATGTTAATTTAACATTACTCTAGTAAGTAAACCGCACACTTTAGAATAATTCAGAGTCAAGAAAATAGTTATAAAAATAAATTTAATACTATTTTTCTTAATCAATGATGACACAGGACAATTTACTATGAATGATGGTTAAAGCAAGATACTGAGATAATTAATGAGGTGATGTAATGTAAGCTAGATGTTATGTTGCATAATCAGCATTAAGTATCTTAGAATCTTATTATGTTTGGGTTAAATCAATTTGGATGGTTTAATAAGTTATCAAATTAATAAAGACCATTTGACACCAGCGTGCAGGGCTACTTCACCTCGTGTGGAAGGTCCCGGTGACTCAAGGGTCAGCTAGAGGTCGGGGCTGACGGGTGTCAGTGACGTGGCTTCTGAGGTATGGAGCTGTAGCGGGCCCCGATACGAACCAATGGTCGTGGGTGACTTCCGGATGACTGCAGTGTCTGGTGAATTTGGTTTGCCTTAGGGGCAGTTTACAAAAATAGTTGACCTCGGGTCAAAAAGAGAGGATGGTTCCTTTTATTAAGCTTTGTTTTCCGGCCGGCTGAACCAAGGAAGCGTAGCTAGAGTTGTTTTAGGTTCACCCTTTGGAGAGGAGTGGACCTCGTCAAGACTTATCAGTGACTTGAGCAGGAACTGTCTGTTCCGGGGCCAGCTCGGGTTTTATCATTTCTAATGTTCATTAATTTGGACGAATCAAATTTTGACACATTAAAGTAGGAGTTACCAAGATGCCTCAGACACCATGTCGTTTCATCAACACTTAAGGTGACTCATGCTTAATGTGTTGAAAATCTTATTAAACCTTAATGTGAGTGCAAATTAAATGTTCAGACACAATAATATTATTTGTGAATGTTTATCTAATGACCGATTAGCATTACTTCAATGAATCCTAATTTGTGTAATTAAAGAAATGAAAATACATCCTTACAGGAACACATATTCATTTTAACTCCATCATTCATTATTATTATATGGCATTAGATTTCACATATTGTCATTCAAAAAGTATGATTATGCATTAATGTTATACTTATCTGTGATGGGCTGGCAACCTGTCCAGGGTGTACCCCGCCTATTTGCCCGATGACTGCTGGAGATAGGCACCAGCCCCCCGCGACCCTGCTCGGAGAAGCGGTTACAGAAAATGGATGGATGGATGTTATACTTACTATGTGTAGCATAGTTCATTTAGGAGAAAAACCATGAGGACCATGACGTTACAAGGGACACCATAAACGGGTTACCAGTACACCAAAAGGCCAAACGAAGATAATCAGTCACCCACTCACTCCTATCTAGGGCCAGGGAAAACCCACACATGCATGGGGACAACATACCAGCTCCATGCAGAAAGGCAGCACAGGCAGGATTTCACTTGGAAACAGTGCCCAAAACATTTTAATTTAGCTCAGTTAAACTGAGTTTATACAGCTCCTGCACATTTAAATAAGCATGTCCAGTTTCAGACTAATCAATTGCAGTAAGTGCAATTTAATTTAATTTAATTTAATTATCTTTCATCTATTTTATTATATTTTGCTGTTTTGTCTTTATGACAATTTTATGACTTTATGATTTGTTTTGTTGTTCTTTGTGAGTCACTTTGTGATTTTTCTTTCTGTGATAAGTGCTATATAAATAAACTTTACTTAAAGTGAAACACTGTTCATAACATAATGTTATAAATCCAAAGTGGTGAATTCTAGCAAAATCAGCAACTTATTTAGTCAACTCAACTCAACCTTTATTTATAAAGCACCTTACAGGCACGGGAAATGCCACCAAGGTGCTATACATCAAAAGAATAAAACAGATAAAAACCAACAAACACAATCAAAACCAACAAGTTAAAAGTACAAGGTAAAAGCATATAAAACATCAGCAATAAGCTACCCCACAGAGTTAAAAGCCAGATCATAAAAGTAGGTCTTCAGCCTCACTTTAAAAACCGCCACTGATGGAGAGAGCCTAATAGTTAGGGGCCGTGCATTCCAGAGTTTTGGTCCTGCTACAGCGAACACCCTGTCCCCTCTTGACTTCAGCCGAGCCGTGGGAGCTACAAGCAGCAGTTTTACGTTAGCCAAACATCTTAAGTGGTAAAATGAAGGGGATACTACAGCACCAACATGGGCATTCAAACAGAACAGAATGTGCTTTTACGTGCGTTTACATCGGTGAACAGCAGCAGGGAGAATATAAGAGTTGGTTTGTAAGCTTGTTAACTTTTGCAAACACCGCTCTCTATGAGTTCCACCTAGGTGTGCTAAATCTTCCCACAAGTGAACTGGACTTGAACTAGTAGAAGCCAAGCAAAACTGGTAAAAAACAACCTCAATTGCCACTTTTGTCCTACGTTCAATACTCTCGTAATTCACTGTTGCCATCCACTATGGTGGACCCACGTGATCAGGTGATGTAGGTGCAAAGGGTCAATACAATCTTTACATTTACTGAACAACCCCGACTTCACCCTGGAGGCATCAGCGGTGCGGAACGGCAGCGGAAAGGTTTACTCGCATGCTTCCTCCCTCCCTCCCAGGAGTTCCAGCATCCTGGGTTTCTCTTTATGTTTGGTTCCTTCTGCTCCTGCAGCCCCTTGTGCCTCTTGTGTCTTGTCACCCCTCCTTACCCTATCCACCTGTTTCCCTGATTATCCTTTTGTACTTAAACTCTCTGTTTGTGCTTGTCTTTGCAGATCCTTGTCTTGTCTTCTCATCATGTCATCCTTCCTGCCATTATTCAATTAAACAGTTCATTTTAAACCTGCCAACCTGCTTCCTGTGACTGCTCTTCGTCGTTTGGGTCCATTTTCATCTCAACTTCATGACAAGTAGCTTCTTCGTCGTCCTCCTCGCTGTATTTGCAAGATCACAAAATCTTGCAACCTTGCAACTTTAAAGGTCATGGTTTGTTTATGCCATCTGCCACTAAACCAAAATGAAGGAAATCCCGATCGATTTAACTGTTTGATGTCATATGTAATGTTGTGCCTTTCCACTTCCAGGATTAAAGCCATGAAAACCACACTGTTGCACTTCTTGAAAGATGCTGGGAGAAAATAAGCTGTTAGGTCACATGTATTGATGCAATCTATATAGATATGAAATTGCATTGCTACAATAGTCTTTTATTTTGAAAATTACCAGACGTTTTACACTGAAACAGTTTGTGATTTCCTGTCTAGCCCTATGTTAACTGCAAAAATTGACGTGCCCCTGCAGTGGCTCGTGGCAAAAATAGAGCCCAGTCCTAATTTGTGGAGATAAAACATCAACGTTGCAGAGCAAACAAAGTCAGTGGTAGAGTTGTGTTGCTGTTAGCCAATGAGAGGAAAGATGTCAGAATATCAGGAAATAATATTATCTTCTGCTCCGGCTTTTTACCACAGAGACACAAGGCATTCATTTATACTAGACTGCAAATGTGTTGCAAAAAACAAGTGCACTTGGTTTTTAGGTAGAGCTTAACCGGCCTTCTTTAGTTTAATTCAACTCATTAAATGTGTCATCAGGCACCTGCTGAAGTTGAAGACAATCTGATGTGATGATCAGTTCATTAAAATCAGGTGTGGTAAGATATAAACATAATGTGTTTTACTGGATATCTTTTTAGGTATCTTTAAGGTTTCTACACTAGCAGATAATTATTTTTTAAATTAATTCACACTGAAATAACTTCATTCAATCTGCTAAGTTCTTTCCATTGTCAGCTGTAAGACTGAAGCCACCATTACAGCACAATAGTAATGAAGATGGGAAGGTGCAGACTATTTTGCAAGGAAATGCAGATTACACCAGAAAAAAAGGTTTCTTCATACAGTATGAGAATGCACATTTGCTCAGAGCTAATCAGTACACACGAGGACATCAGTCTTATCAGAAATGGAATGCTGAATCAGAGGAAAGTGCAGCTTCTTAGAACTCTGTTCAACATAATGAAGCACTATTTCTATATATATATAACAATTTCTTGTATTAACTGTGAAATTATGTGTGCTAAATGCACTGTGTTTATTTATACTTTCAAACTTTGATCTGTTTTTAATTAAACATCTGTTAAAGTGTGTGTTGGTTTATCTAGTGGGCCGATCCTGCAGCATCTAGCTGATGAGGTAAACACTCTCCATTATCTGCAGCCTGTCTATTATGAGATAAGCTCCTTAAGGGGGTTTACACCAGCCACGAGTTATTGATACAGTCCGATGATCATGACACAATAGGCAAGGTTTAAATTGGTATGTTTGTATATCGAGCAGCTTTTTAATTTAACTTGAAATATTTAATTTAACCTCTTTTCATCCTCACTTTGCTCCAGATTATAAAACATCTCAAGCCCACCATGGCATTTCTCATGAATCAAATGCTGAGTAGTAAGTTGAAGAGTTTTTCCGGAGGAGTTGGTGAAGATTCCAGTAATGCAGGAGCAGGTGGGAAGGAAACGGCTGAGTCCAAAGGCATGTCCAGGGAGGAGTTTGAGGAATACCAAAAGCAATTGGTGGAGGAGAAGTGAGTAAGAAATGACACCTCATATTACATGTTCATAGCTGGACAAAATAATAGCAACTGCAAAAATGAATAAATCAAATGTGGAATTGGGTTGCTGTAAAATGTGTATTTTATGTTGATTAATGTTAGAAAACACAGAAAATCTGCTAATTCCTAGCATCTAAACTTTTGTAATGTCCACATATGATGCTCATTTCTCTGAGCAAGGGATGCATGAAGGATCACTAAAAAAGATAAGGATAGAAAATAAATTAGGACATTTCATAAACATTTACACCCAAAAGACTTTTCTAAATGATGCGAATATTTCTATTCAATCTTCTAATAAAAAAAGAAGGCCTTTAGTTTGTTTATGGTCTGTATTAGACTGACTTAGCGCATGAGGCTGGTGTGACATCAACGGATGTGGGTCAGGTTTACAGGATAGCTTTAGTTATTTTCCTGAAGCTCAAATTAGCCCGAGAACCAGATTAAGCTGGTGTCCAATACCGCGTCAGGACAGAAGCCACCATTAAACATGTCTCCTAGCCAGAGCGCTTTAAAACAATAATTATTTAATCACCTTACAATGTCATCTAACGCTGAAGTCTTCATTATCTATAATTAGGTAAAGGTTTTATTGTCAATGAGAAAATGTGGCGCTATGTAGACTTTCCTTTATTGGGCAGTGAATTTAAGTTAATCAGTGAATTACAATAAATAAAAACATTAAAAATGTTCTTTGTGAATGAGTGAGTCTGCAACAGATTGGTGGTTAGACTTAAGTGAATGAATAAACCTGCAGGTTGTTCAATAACTCTACAGTAGACCGTTTGTTAAAGATGCTGACTTGAAAAATATGATTCAAAAGGGCGGTCCACCTTCAAATTGAAGGCTCTGGCTTCATGATAAGAAAATTTGGCTTTTTAAGACTTTGCACCTCCGTGTTGATGTCTGGTGGTCGGTTCAATGCACCAAACCGGCTCTGAAACACAAAGAGGCTGTTCATCAAACAATAGTCAAAAATCTACAAGTTTTAGAAATTTCCCTGGACTGACATGCTACTGAGGTAAGGTAGAACTTTTGTACATCTTTTGTTTTTTTCACAGTAAGGCAGCGGGGGCGAATGAGGTAATCGAGTACAGTCCTGGCCAAGACACCAACTTACTGAGTCCTTGTGCCAAGCTTCAGCTCTCGTGGAGGCTAATCTTATTAAAGCAGGGTTAAAGTGGACCACCCTTAAATAGACACAGGTCAAATCTAGCAACACGGAAACTACCATATAACACTTATAATGACATTATTGCAGGTAGACTGACAGAACTGGGCTAATAACACAAATGACGTCAGTTCAAAGTCGTTAAAAGGTCAGTGTGAATTCAGGAGGTCAGCTTAAATCAGGTTATGATGCTCCCTATCCATTATAGTGATACTTGCAGGTTAAGCTGCACTTCCCTCTGATACGGTGTCCCAGTTAAAGTAAAAAAAAGAGCAACATAATTTTTTGTAATGATAAGCTTGTCAGTAGAAAAGTAAATATTCTCACTTCCTGAAGAAAGATTTTTTTCCCCCATGTCCTGTCCAGCTGTAAACCTTACAGTTTTCCTCTCACAGATGGAGCGTTACAGCTTCAGCTATGATGCCCCGCCTGATATAAAAACTATTAGAATTGCTTTTGGTTTATTTTTCATCTCAACTGACATGGAGATGGAAATGAAAGAAAAAGAGAAACGAGGAAGAAGAAAAAAAAAAAAGAGGTGGGGGATAAAAATCATTATGAGGTACAAGAATGCACTTCTCCACCTGCAGAAAGAGGCCTCAGGCCCTGGCTGCAGCCACTCACATCAGGGTGGAAACAGCTCAGATCTTGGTGGCCCAAAAACCTCAGAGCACCCAGTGGAAGCCTGACAGAGCCCAAGGGCCCAGGTTCCGTCTGGCAGATGGAGGCACCACCCACTGGCAGGAGAAGTGTCAGGATAGGCCTAAGATGTCCCAGAAGAGGGGGGAGTCCAAGACCAGACCCGATAGATAAAACACACACATGAACAATCACACACTCTCATGCTCATGCACAACACATAAACACATCCAACATAAAGACACACCAGAATGAACGCCATACGCCCGCTCAAACTCCTCATATACCCACTACACCATCTGGTCCAGATACCTCTACCAAGAGGATGCAACCAGTCTCAGACCCAGGAGATGGTCTCGTTTTTACTGGGGGAATGATGAGCAGACCACCCCGCCCAATGCAGGGCATCCCAGAACCCTACCAGACGGCCAGCTCCCACTCCCAGCCTTCAGCACACAGAGCAGAGGTGTGCTCCAATGTTGATGGGTGTAGAGTGCATACATTTCTGCTGATTTCTCATTTCCTGAGGAAATGTGTTTAATTTTTTAAATAAAACTTTATAAAAATAAAAAGTTGGCTCTCCCTGTCTCCTTTAACCATATTGTGTTATATTATATTTTTCACTAAATAGATATCTTTAAAGCCAGAACACCTGCATCCACTTAGTAGCAGGAATTAATTTTCCATATTATTAGTGATAATTTATCACTGTAAAATCCAGTTATACGAATATTTTTTCTCCATGTTCACAGCGCCCTCCTCAGGCCAATATGAAAATAGCTGCAAAATGTCAGTTAAATTTGGCTTTTCCTTTGCTGCTTTCAGAACAAGATAAAAAATGATAAAAGCACAAATTATGATCTAAATTAATAACGTGGGACAAGGTGGTGCAACCAATCAGTGTGTTTGGCTGACAAGATTAACAAGATAATGTTTCATAGAGTAATCTAATTGAGTCCATTGAGCCGTATCTGGTGTGAATCTCCTTTCCTTGTTAACAACATCATTGTAACATGGTAATGCTGCTGCTGATGAGATACTGATCTCCAAGAAAGGCTTTACTCCAAGCCACCTGGTTGGTCTGCCCTTTAACCTTTTAATTCACCATCCTTATGCTGCAACACATTTGTTTTATTTGGCTCCAGGAAAAAAGGCAGGTGTGTAGAGCTAAAGGTCACCCTAAGAAGTGAAAAAAGTAGTTTTTTGGCATGCATGCGCGCGCACACACACACACACACACACACACACACACACACACACACACACACACAGTGAGCCTCATAGTTTCTATAAGTTATTGTCTTACTGTTGTCTGTGTTTTTGCAGGATCCAGCGAGACAAGGACTTTGCCACAAAGAAAGCTGAGAGGGCAAATCTAAGAATTGCACTCAGAGATAAATACCGTCTGCCAGATGTGAGAAAACCTTTTATCTCTATTTGCCCACAAAACACAAGTTTTCACATTTGGAGAGAAAGTGGTCTATGTTTGCAGAAGCAACCAACCAACTTGTTACGACCCTTTTGGCTGATCTAGGGATGAAGGAAGGGGTAACATAAAAAATGTATTTTGTAAAATGTCATTAGAATATTTAGATATAAATATTAGAGCAGGATTTGGCAGAGGGGCACACATTCATGCATGTAGATGACTCTACATTAGATTTTAGCAATATAGCAAAAGGTCAGTGGAATGTTTATGTTGCTTTTTCAATACTTTTTCTTTATTTATGAACAGAGTCCTCAAGACAGCGCAGCAGTTCAGATCGCTGGTGATGACGTTGACCTGCCAGAGGAGTTGGCAAAAATGGTGGATGAAGATGAGGAGGAGGAGGAAGAGACAAACGACTCGTTCATCGATAAGCTTCAAAGCATGGATCTGGACACGCTGAAAACCAAGGCTCAGAGCACGATGACGGAGTTCAAACAGACGGCAGAGGAGAAGTGTTCACTTATGTGATGCAGAAGTTTACACTGAATATATTCAGACGTCCAAATAAAAATATGGTATTTTGACTTTCTCCTATTAGTTTTAGAAACATGTTTGAATGCTACTTATCATTTACGATTTTATTTTTCCATCTGCTGCTTTATTTCACTGTCTTCTCTACTGAAATAAAAAAAATTCTATCAAGATTGTTATTTCTGTGAGACTCACTGATGAGATTTACTGCATTCAACCACTGAGTGAATTATTTAAATGGATGCACAGCTTCAAAAGTGAAGCCAAAAATAATATCAGTTAATACCTGGAAAAAAATATGCTGGTTATTTGTTTTATCTCACCTGTAAGGGGTATGTCTTTAACTTACTGCAGCCTGCCACTAGGGGGTGCATGAGTGCCTTGTGGCTCTGAAACGTACGAGCTCCTACCTCAGAATTCTGAGTTCATTGCGTCATTTCTGGTTAACTTATCTCAGAAAAACGAGTTCCGAGGACAACTGGAACGCAACAATACATTTTCATCCTATGTTGCTGCATCTAGTTACTCTGTTTATGTATAATGCTAAATCGATCCAAAGAGATGGAAGCAAGCAGATTTACTTTCGGAAATTTGAAAGATTAAAAGATAAAACAAGAAAAAGCAAAATTTTGTTAAAATTTTCAACATTTTATTACCATATATTAGGCAATAATTTTTGCGTTATTCCAAATAAGGTGAACAAGTAACTCCTTGCAAACTGTTATCAGATGGCAGCATTAGGAATAATACCTCTGTATTCAGTCCTGTACAAGTCAACTGCCCTGTGGTGAAGTAAAGGGCCAATTTTATTTATTGTTATATTGTTACTTAGTAAAACAGATTATTATATAGTAGTTTGATTAACATTAGACTATAAACAGTTTAGTTTTAAATAAGAGACTTTTTATTATCTTCAGGCTTCAAAGGGTTCATTTGCAACCGTCCTTGGTTGTTTTGTCTGGGTGTGGTTTTTAATAGGACCCAAATGAAATATGAAGTAGAGATCCACAATAGCAGCTAGGAGATTTACGTTTTAAATCTTAAGGTAAGGTCAGGAGCATGAGCAACAGGTACAAACACACACCCACAAGGACCCAACAGGAGCTGAGACCAAGCTGGGTTCAAATAGAACTGAGGAGACGAGAGGAGACAAGGGAAACAGGTGTGATGATGCTGATTGCAACAATGCGCAGGTGTGACTAATCAACAGGACACTGAGGGAGAAACAGAACTGTTGACTAACTGAACATAACTAATAGGAGATAAAACACTGAAAAATAAAATAAATAGAAAACAGAAGGATGGTAACTAATGGACTGAACTAAAATAAAGGATTTTTGATTCCCACCCCTACATGTCATGTTTGTCCCTGTGGTCCTGTGTTGAACTGGCGACCTGTCCAGGGTGTTCCCCATTGCTCACCCATGACTCCTGGAAATAGGCCCCAGTTCTCCATGTCCCTCCACATGATAAAGCATGTTTAGAGAATGGATCAATCAGTGTTTCTATAAACAATTACAAGCTAAATTACCGGTTGAAACATACCACAATCATTTTCCACATTGTTTATTGAAAATGTATTTTAAATAAGAATTTTTTTTTATAAATTTAGTAGCTGAACACGTTGCATTGGAGTCAGCTTTTTAATACAATTTTAAAATGATTTAACCATGTGACTTTCAGCATTTAAAGGTGCAATATGTAAGAATTAAGTAAGAATTCTACAGTGAAATGATCTCAAAGCAGTCTAATGTCTCAATCATGTTGGAAGGAAGATTTCAGTGAAACATAATTCATTCTCAGCCAGCTGGGGGGTTGTCAGTTTTTCTCCTTTCAGAATAAAGGAAGAAGGGACGTAGCTAATGTTTACCATCAGTGATTGTGAGGTTGCCGTGCCTCCTGCGAGCTAACGCTGCTGCACCGACATTTGTAATTCGACTACGGCCGGCCAAAAGCTCCAGAGCTGTTTAAAGAACCAAAGCCTGTATCAAGAGCGACCCAAAAGTTATTTCTTGTACCCCCAAGAAGCCACAGCATATTTTTGTTTTACTCTAATATCGGGTAAAGATGTCTAGAGGCTAACGTTGAGCTAACAATGCTAAGGGCTGGAATATAGTTGCTTTTTAACGACGTGTATTTAAAATGGCTGCCTCACGTAACTTGCGTTGATTTGAAGCATCGTTTGTGCGTGTCCCCCAAAATTAACGCAACGTGTTTAAACGCTGCAATTTACGAGTAACCAGTAGGCGAAGTTGACAAAACAAGAAAGACACTAACCATGGTTTAGAGGTCTTTCATACAATCTACCATACTGCTGCTGTCTTTGTTTCTGCCATGAACAACATTAGTTACTGGTCTCTTCTATTGACGCCATGTTTGTTTTGGTTGTACCCAACAAACCTGTATCTGGTCTGAGTACTCTAGTTTGCCCCCTAGCAGAATCCTCCAGTACTACATGCAGTGCCATGCAGCAGCAAGTATGTGAACAAAAACCATACAGTCTTTGACAAAAACACAGTCTGCTCCCTGCGCCAACATGAGGTTAAAAAGCAAGTATATGTCGGCCCTAACAGTGAATAAGAAGCAAATAGTTGGCTCTAAAAATATCTCAAGCTACTTTTTCAATTACCAACAACTTGATTTTACAGTGAAATGTATGTGTGAAGTGAGTCAAACATGATCTTAAATGAGTCATTCAGAGCAATAACAGAAAGCTAACAGCAACATGGTAAACAACAACACTTCCTCTAAGTGCAGTAAGTGCTCCCTAACATAAAACACACAAGAGTGCTAACACCAGATATGACAATGTATCTATACATATCAACTTACTGTGTATGACCTGTCTTCGCTTGTTATCTAGAATCTGATGCTTACCTGTAACTGGCAACAGCCATGAAACTCACGGAGTGAAAGAGTGATTGCAGTAACCAAATTTTACCACAGGATGTCATTTTTACTTCATTCCCACATATTGCACCTTTAACCATCCCTTTCATGCGTGCCCCTGTCCCCCCTGTAGATGACCATCCCCCCTTTCCCCCTGTAAGCTGACACAGCGCCTTTAAACGTTAGCTGCTTTCTTCCTAATAGGATCTCAGGGACTTACATTGTCATCTGATAAAACTAAGGCGCTTGATAGCTGTGCTGCGCCCTCTTAAGCAATTTGCACTCAATTAGGATAATGGGGAAACAAGCAAAGAGGGACAGCTTTAATAAATTAATGTGATAAAATGATTATCAGTTTCTCTTGCCTATGACTTGGATGCTATTAAGAGCATCTCACAAGGCTCATATTGATATTAGCCACTAATGAAGGGGGGCTAAGCTGTAAAAATCACAAATATTTAATAAATGAGATCCAAGACTGGATTCAATATTATATGTCAAATGTAAAAACAGCAATTCTAAGCACATATGTGAGATCTGATATTAACAGGTGAGTTTTATTGTGGTTCATGCATGGTGGCTTGTTAAAACCTTTAATGAAACCCAAATATCCTCACTTATCCACTGATTTTTTTTTATTTTATTTTTTATCAGAAATAAGGAACTTATTTAGGTTTTCAGTGCAATAATCCGCAAACAATCTGCTAAGTATTGCTACTATTAATGAACATAACACAATATGCTTTTTAAATGTATCTTCTACTCATTTAACCTAAGAGAAAGGTTTATAGACTCATGACTAACTGACGCCTGACTTTCTTTATGGTCACCATATGGCAGCAACCTGCTCGTTGACAAATCCCCTGCTGTGCGGGCATCTTTAAGTTCTTTATTTCATTCAAAGGCAAAAGTAATGGGCTTTTCAAACTCTCCGTTCTTGGAAAGCAACATTGACAACCAAGAAAATGTAGGCAGCCAAAGCCACTTAACCCACAGCCAGTCTGCTAATGCAGAGCAGTGGCAGGTCTTTAAGTTGTTAGCAATTAAAACACAGATCAGCTCTGCTGCTTAAGCATGACTCCTAGACACTGATGCATTTCTTTTTGTCTGCAGTTTGTGTCAGGACACCTAAAAGATACATTGCTCGTTTATTATTTTGTTTAATTTTTTGCATTGCACTTGCACCTGTAATGACATAAAAAGTCACATTTTACACTGCAAAAACTGAATTCTAAGAAAGCCTAATTTTTAGACATTTTATCGTATTTTTAGTTTGTAAAGAAAATAAATCAATTCTTTCTTATTTAAAATAAGGTAACTATTCTTAAAGTGACAGTGTATAGTTTTTACCATTAATCTCTGGAAATATCCATTGAAATGTTGTTGAAAATGAATTAAATGATGCCTAGTTGTTGAAAGATATTGGCGGCTTCGCAACATATAAACATAAAAGTCGAGTCTAAAATACATCGGCGTGGGTCTAAGCCTCTAGGCGACACCATATTAGACGCTATTTTTCATTCTACGGGAGCCTGTGAGGACAAAATGCATTTACAGATTTGTAACAAGTTGTTACAAAACTTTTGCCATTCATAAACGTTGTTTTAAACATTTACCTCTTCGCTCGTTGCCAGTGATGAAAGGGAGTCTGTTGTCATTTTGCTGGAGGTTGAACGATCTGACAAATGACTCGTTCTTAAATTGAGCTCCCAAGGATTTTTGACCCTAATAGCCATCCGTTGGTAAAGTCTTACTTGAACACAAAAATACCGCTTGCTTGCAATGATTTAGGTATGTACTGCCCCCTATCACCAGGGAAAATACACACAGTCATTAGATAAAAAACCTAAAATTTGATTGTTTTGTTAGTTTTAAGATTTCGAGCCAAGCAACTTTTGCTTATCCCATTGGCCAATTTTTGTACTCAAAACAAGAACATTTGGATCATATTTAAGAATATTTACCTAATTAAATATTTATTTAATTTTATGCAATGCTATTTTTCTAGAGAATTTATTTTCTTTTTAAAATAAAAATAAGATAAAATTACTAAAAAATTAGACTTTTTTTTTACTTTCTTAGAAATAATTTTTTGCAGTGTAGTCCAAAGAATTTAAAATGGACTACTGTAAAAATTATGCACAAACAGGAAAATATATGGAAAAATATATTTTTTAATCTAAGTGGCCAAAATTAATAATATTTTAATAACAAGATGCAAAAAATGTTTCCATATAGATAACCTCACAACATAAAATTGCTCCTTAGCTGACAGAAATTAAACCAGATTTTAGCTCAAGAAATGTTTCATTTGAATTCATATATGTGCAAAGTTTCCCAAAGAGCTACTTCTGCATCTGTTTTCCATGTTGGGTTTTGTGTTTGACGTACAAGGGACTCCTAAATATATCTTCAGGTAGGGGGTGTGAGGTCAGAGGAAATCTCTAGTGAAGTCTTTAGGCTCATTAAGGATGGGCTTGATCTCTGCAACACCTACTAGAGCGGCAGCTTTGGTTGTACCAGCTGGCAAAGGAGAAACTTACAGGCAGTAGGGGGGAAAAAGCCTGATGTCCCCCACCTAAATCCACCCAGGATTATTGGACGGTTTTTCTAACCTCATGTATTTGACACAACATGGATCTAATTTATGGTCTTAAAATAGTTCAGACAACGTTTAATGAGATGTTTAAACTGTTATCAATACAAAGTTGCACATTTTCTCTGTAGACCTATGCGTTGATGATGTCACATCATAAAAATTAAACAAACATTTAATAAGTTCATCTATTTGCTTTAAAACAATTATTTCTATCAAATCCTCCATAAAGTCTCTACTGTGTGCAGCCATCCTCTCTAAAAGTCCATCCCTGTGTCTTTTCTTCCTAACATTGTCCATAATGAAGGGATTACTGAAAACTTTCAATGCAAGCTATTCTCTTTCAGACAATAGATTTTTTGAAAGAAAGTTTTGTGGAAGCTTCATTAGCAAAGGCCTCCCTCTGTGGTCTGAAAGCAGGACACATTTGGAGCAATTACTTGACCAGAAAACAACTGTCAGTCATTCTTAAAGGGGAAGGATTCCAATTAATAAACCTCTTAAACCCTTTGGTTTTACTACCATTCCCCCCACCAGCTTTGGTGTCTCATGTTGTTAAGGAGAGTTTTGTCAGGAGAGAAAGACATTACATGTTGTTGTTGCACAGATCTGCAGCATTAGGTCCTTTGCTCTATTGTTTGCAGGGGATTTCGAGGACTTAGCTGGGAGTTACAAGTGCCTACAGTAGATGTTAGTGTCATTCGCCTACTTATGGGCCGCAAAGACATTGTGTGTGAAGTGTAGTCTGCGCCGGGAAACTTAAGAAAGGTAAGATCTTTTTTTCCTTTGTGCAAATTTGTATTAAAGTCATCTTTGTTTTAGTAAAAAGAGATAAATTGATTATTTTTCTCGCAAGGATCTAAAAAAAACACCCATAATTGATACGTTTTTATAAAATGAGTATAAGAAGAACACATTTATACTAACAAAAAGTGTGCATGTACACAAATATTATTCTCTGACTAACGTTTTATGTATTTCTGTAATAAAGGCCTGGATGTAGGAAACTGCAGAATATTCTATAGAGTTTGAGGTAACACTTTACAATAAGGGTTCCTTTATTAACATTACTTAGTGCATTATTAAGCATTAATAAACAAAGGATCCCTTTATTAACGTTCCTGATATTGTTAACTATTACATGTCCTTAAGGTTAGGACAAAGGGCCCGGGAGGGTGTCTGATTAGTAATGCATTACTTAATATTAACATTAATATTAGGCAGTTGTTAATACTTTATTTAATAGTTTATTAATGCTTAATAATGCACTAAGTAATGTTAATAAAGGAACCCTTATTGTAAAGTGTTACTGAGTTTGAAAATGTCAAGTCTTTTAGCATTTTGAGTGATTATTTTAATATGCTACTAAATAACCAATCAGCTACAAGCTTAAATGTTTGTCTTTTTCTCTTTATTTTGCAGACAAAGATGCAAGTAAGTTGTGCTTTTGTGGAAACAATCCATTCAACCTCGATGAAATAATTCTTGGAGAACACAAACCCGGCGCATCACATAAATCGGTCCCAGCAACTTTAATTTTAAACTGCCTTTACTCAGGTGGTAGCTTTTTTTTGACAAGGAAGAGAGACAGTGTTCCCGAAGGCTCGGATGCATTTGTCAATGGATACTCTTGGAATGGTGGACGACAGCGGGCATGGAATAGTGGACAGCTATGAAATGGCAAAAGGTGCCGGGTCGAGCAGCGGAGGCAGGGTTCACAGCATTGATGTGATTTTGGGATTCACTAAAGACCAGGAGTCTTTACTTCAAGGTGGTGAAAGCCCAAGAGACAACGGAGCAAACCCACAGGATCCTGAAAAGCACATCCCATCAGACCCATACGGGCACCTCCAAGAGCTCGGTGATGGCTCCCAGCATGCCTCATACCACGGTGAGTCTGCTCCCACCGGTAGTCCAAAAGCAGCATGATGTGAAAGATCTGTTCTATTTTGATCATTATCATAACCCTAACCCCAACTGCGGCATTGGTGGAAAATGGTAAAAGAAAAGGAATATTTGGTCATATTCAAGTATGCAGCTTCAAAAGCTGAAGATAGCTTAACAAACTTTAGAAAAAACAAACTTTCAACCAAGGTGGATTTTCATTTTGAATGACCAACAAAAACCAACCATAGAGAGGTCAAACACAGGCGTCTCTCCTGATATGAAGGTCGACCGTTTCTTCACATGTTTTAACTCCAGGGTCTAGCTGATGTGCATGGAACTTCACTATCACAACTGAATGGACAGAAAGCAGCATTAATCTGTTATAGCCATGCCAGTACAATTATCATGAGAAAAGCATGTTTTAAGAAAACTAGTCCTTTTTACTTCTGCAGTATTTTTGATTACTTTGGATTATTGAGCAAATAAAGTCCATTGCATTGGAACAATGTTTGTCCATGAACCTTAGCAGGCCTGCTGCAGGTCGATGCAACTAATCAATGAAGGCTGTTTGAAACAGAGTTCATAGTTCACTCAGTTCTATGTGTACACAGCTTCTATACTGACACCAGTGAACAACATAATCAACATAATCATGAGCAAAATCTGCTTTAATTTTTTATTACTTTTTGATAATAATGCAGTCCATCTGTAAAGTTAGGTACCAGTACAAGAGTTAAATACTTTGTCTGCTCTGCTGGAAAAAGCAACACAGCTACATTCTCTAAAATCGTTCAAAGACGTTATTTTCATCCCACACACTCTACAAAAGCTACGTTTTTTGGTTTCACAGCCTAAAGTTGTGAACTATTATTATCACAAAATTCACATCAAACCCATTCTGCCTTAAAGCATCCAGATGGAGCATCAGGATTAGTACCTTCATCAAAAACCTCCCATATCCAGTAATATGCACGTTTACTGCCCTCTGGTGGAGCATTTACAGGTGGCAAGGGCCAATTTTATTTATTCATTACTGTTATATTGTTATCTAATTATAGAATACAATAAAACTGATTGTTGTAATTCAGTCTTTAAAAATGAATATTTTAAAATTATATTCAGATTTCAGATTTTAAAAGATTAAAGCTTAAATTTGAGTTGGATACATAATGCTGATGGACATAAGAAGCCATCATTTCTCCTTTTAGGTATCCCTTTGTCAGTGTTGGGGA
Source organism: Aphyosemion australe (assembly GCA_006937985.1). NCBI lineage: Eukaryota > Metazoa > Chordata > Actinopteri > Cyprinodontiformes > Nothobranchiidae > Aphyosemion > Aphyosemion australe. The sequence continues at coordinate 808,827 of SSNS01000210.1, forward strand.
GTAACGGAATACATGTACCGCCGTTACGTATTTAGAATACTAATTATGAGTAACTGTATTCCGTTACAAATACTATTTTTAAACATGGTATTTAGAATACAGCTACTATACCATTGGAATATTTTTGTGTTTTCCTAGCTTGGCAAACCATCTTATATATGATGATATAAAGTCTGGCCATGGTTCATTGACGTCTCTGTCGTGGGTGCGGGATCCACGGTGGACTTTTAAACTGTCTCCGCATGCTATCAGATAACAAACAACGTGACGTACTCACCGCTACAGATGTCAGTCAACAAGGCAGTCCGCCATACTAGTCAAAGAAGATGCAAATACATTCTTTTTTTAAATAAACTTAAGTACGGTACCTCTATCTGCTCTTGACTCAAAGAAAAGCCCAAGAAATAATCCAAAGTTGATGCCATAGCCGTTTCAAACGAGCCGCTTTCATATTTGTTTATTCAGTAATTTCCCACCCACCAAGAGTGCTGTGATTGGACCGCTAAAGATGTCAGTCACGGCCCACGGGGCAGTGTGTCATACACACAGACATACGCTTCGTGGACTGGCTGCCATCTTAGTTGGGTTTCCATTCGCCCCCAGTGCATTCATTTCTACTGAGGAAGGTGCTTACCCAGCTAAAAACACGTTTTATCAAACTTTTTCACAAAAGCAAACACATGGTAAGGCATGATAATTAAAATATAAACATAATTAAACAAAATACATTAAATTAAAATATAAAATCCCATCAGGTAGGCTAGAAAAGTCAATAGTAATCCTACGTGATCTGTTTTCAATAGTACACTGGTTGTTGCAACTGTAAGCTGCACAAAAACGTGCATAGTTGCTCACTCTGCATTAACTTTGGAGGATGAGGAGACCCATCCAATATGGCGGCAACGCTGTTATGCTCTCCAGCGCTCAATGGGGCGTCTACGTATTCATGTCTATGGTCATACACTGTCAAAGAAGATGCAACATCCTGCCCACCAAACAGAGCGCTGTGATTGGACTGGCACCAGATGTCTGGGGCTGCTTTGGTTCCAATATTACAGACAGTAATGCTATGCTATGGTCAAGCATTTTTTCACTTTATTACAGAAAAAGAAATATAATCTATTGACTGATAAATAAAGTAACAAAAATAATTAAATTGTTTAATTTATTTTTCCCCATTTAATAAACTACCAATACATTTAATAGACTTAAATGCTGTTTTTAAGGGGAAGTTTTCCTAGTATTTAGAATACAGTACCAGGATTAGGCAAAGTAACGGAATACGTTACAAAATACATTTTAAAGCAGGTATTCAGTATTCTGTAACTAAATACATTTACAAAGTATTCTCCCCAACACTGCCCTTTGTACATTCCAGGTGTTCTGCATTAAGTCCATTTCTAAAACCAACAATCTCTCTTGATCTATTCAGTATGAATGATAAGCTTTAATGCATCTATTTTGGAAACCTAATTTGAATCATGACTGTTTATTTGTGCAGAATCTGCCTAAATGTCTCTAGATTAGAGGAGCTGCAGGTCTGTCACTATGGGGTTATAACAAGAAAAGGATTCAGTGAAAGAAGTGATGTGAGCTGAACTTGCAAAATTATAAAAAATCACAAAAAATTGCTAATTGTTTTATTAAAAAGTAATTTTCCTGGAAAACTGTAATTTTAAAGATAATTATTAAATAATCACCTGTTCATGCAACATTATTTCTAAGATGAACTTGGTATTTTAACCCATTTTAAAGCTAAAACTAGTTTGAATGTTCATTGATAATGTATTTATTAAGAAATTTGAAAGGTTTACTTCTAGAATTCACATTCCTCCACAAAATATACTTTTCAAAACTCGAATTTAATAGAACTTTTTATTGCAAAGAGGGGCAATAAATCTGGGTTTAAAAGGATAAGTTGGTTTATTTGTTCATTTTTTTTTTAAATAATGGTGTCAAATAAAAACAAAATTTTGATTTTAAATGTATGGCAAAGACATGCTGCCAAATTCTTAAATTGTTCTTTTGTCCTGATCAGAGTGAAACTTGCTGGTTGTTTAATTATTTAAGTGCTTCAGTCAAACTCCCCAAAACTATGTATGTGTGTATAGATGCCTTGCGGTTAGGAGAAACAAGTAGTTTTGCTAATTTATCTAATACTTCATTTCAGAATCTGACCTTTTCTCCAATGACAAGTGTGATGGAGAAATAAACAGCCTGCACAAGGACGTAGATGCTTCTGAGGGGTCTCCTGAGACAAGTAAAGATGAAGAGCACGCTAAGAAGAAACATAGAAGAAACCGTACCACCTTCACCACTTATCAGCTGCATGAGCTGGAGCGAGCCTTTGAGAAGTCCCACTACCCAGACGTCTACAGTCGTGAGGAGCTGGCGATGAAGGTCAACTTACCTGAAGTTCGAGTTCAGGTAAAGATCTGAAACAATTACAAACTGATAGGTTACAACAAATATTTCTGTGGAAATACGAGAAGCTAGCCAATGAATCCTGAGCAGAGGTGTTTTAATCTGGTGTTTCTTCAGCTGCAAGATTGTCTTTAGCTTTTTTTATATTTCTTATATTTGACAGTTCAAGCTTTCAGATTCTAACCAACCATCTTTGGTGTTATGTAGAATAACGGACCAGTTTGCAATCAACTTCAGTAAAAAAACATTTTTAATTATTATTTCTGATTATAATCGATCACTGTGAGTTTGTCATGCAGGCTGAACATGAAAATAGTCTCCTACACCTATCTCCTGCATTAACTTCTGATAGATAATAGACAGTGAAAATCTAGGATTAGAAAAGTCTGACAGATCTACGTCACACTGTCACTTAACATTCATGGACTCACCCATCTTGACTAGCGACGGGGAAGGCTGTTGTTGGTTTAGCATCCAGGAAACAGCAGAGAACGTCTCGACTAGCAGAAGCTAACCGTTAGCATTAGCTACTCCACCACACGGCAGAACTCCTCCAGGCTTGTGTTATTTGTGGAGATAAAACATCAGTGTTCCAAAACAGATGGACTCAGTGGTAGAGTCACGTTGCTGTTAGCCAATCAGAGGCGGGGTGTCTGAATATCAGGAAATAAGACTACAAATACTGCCGTGTTCAGCTCAACTCTGATCTGGCTCACTTCTAGTTCCTGAAACAGGTGCACTGGAGCTTCTGTCCTGTCCCCCTAGAGTACGACTTACAAGGTGCTCATTCCTATAGAGACCACTATCAATGTAATAAATGTATTAAAAATAAGAGTAAAGTTGATCTTTAATAGAGCAAATTAACCCTGTACTCAGATTTTTTTGCTACCGTATCTCACAAATGGTATGATGTTTTTCTGTGGCGTGATTGTGTGTGTCTGGTGAATTGTTTGCATAAAATAAAGCATGCTTCTTTATGGAGAACATTCATTTTATTCTTAGAAGACATTTGCAGAAGATGTTCCCTTTGACGTCCATCAGTCAAGTTGAATTCCTTCTGTGTTTGAAAAGTGCTATACTATAAATAAATCTGCCTTGCCTTGTGTAAAGAGATACATTTTGCCTTGTCCAGGTGTGGTTCCAGAATCGGCGAGCCAAGTGGAGACGTCAAGAAAAGATGGACACCAGCACCATGAAACTCCATGACTCCCCCATGCTGTCGTTCAATCGCCCACCGATGCCTCCCAACGTGGCCAACCCGATGCCGCTGGATCCCTGGCTAAGCTCGCCCATTTCCAGTGCCACACCCATGCATAGCATTCCAGGCTTCATGGGCTCACCGCAGGCTCTGCAGCCAACTTATTCCAGTCACAGCTTCCTCAACAGCCCACCTGGCATGGTCCAAACCATGCAGCCCATGGGCCCACCTCCCTATCAGTGTGCACCGAGCTTCAATGATAAATATCCCATGGAGGACGACAGGAGTTCCAGCATCGCAGCGCTCAGGATGAAGGCTAAAGAGCACATTCAGTCAATGGATAAAACCTGGCAGCACATGTGATGTCTTACTCTAATTTTGGATCTACTTCTGTGAATGTTTACAAACTGCTTTTGATTTATGAAGGGGACACCAAAGATGTAAAAAAAAAAGGATATGCATAGGATTTGTTGAAATGGGTTTAGATTCAAATGTTTAGTGATTCTTTTAATGTTTAGGTGAAAAAACAAACAAGAGACTTTTTAATCTGCAGAAAATGTATATCTGAAATGAATTATAGATTGTATGGTGTCAGAAGTAGACATCTCATTGACAAATGGCAACGCATTTATAGAAATGAATTGACCTAATTCAAGGGGTTATGACTTTTTTTAGGGGTGTGTGGTAAAATGTTTCTACAAAAACAAGCTGTTTCTAACTGTTTTAAAGCATTTCCAAGTTTTTTCTGATTATGTCTTCCAGAGGAATATTGGCCAATAAACAACATTTTGAAAGTTTTATATCTACTTGTTAAAATCCTAATTGTTTTAGTGTTCTGACATGCTTTTGGGGGTTTTATAGTTTCTTGTTTTGCAGTAAATCACCATCTAGTTTTTTATAAGTATAGGAAGCAAAATGTGCACTTAGAGCCACTTTATCCACTGAGATTTCACTTTGATATGAGTTTAAATGGAATGTGAGGCTTTTAGATTGAAATGATTAAAATGGCCTTTTGGAGAGTTCTGATGATGGAGGTTAACGGAAGTCACAGAGCCTAATCTTATTTGGAAGCTAATTTAAACGGACAAGCATACCTCTTAACACCTAATTACTGCTTTTAAAGCGATTAACCCTGGATTCACAGCCACAGACAGAGTGGCCTCAAATACTCTCAAAAAAGGCTTTTCAGTGCAGCCCTGAAAATGTACCCATGTTAGTTAAAGTGGCCCTCAAACAGAACATTTGATGGTAAAAGATGCTTTTCATTGCATCTCTGGTCAAGTTACTAAATGGTCGGTGTCTGCAGGATGTCTCTGTGTATTCTAAAAAACAAAACTGAAAGTATTTTAACTATGAAGGAAGCAAAATGAAGAAAAAAAATCTAATCTGGCAAAAAAATAATAAAAAAAAGATGAGCTAGTTGTGAGGTTATTGTTCCAAATTTCTTCAAATGTCAAACACTAGAAAATGAAGAGTAGATGTTGCTCCAGTAGGGTAGAAAACAATGTGCAAGGATTATGGAAGCCCATTCCCGCCACTCTGATTAAAAAAATAAATAAATTTATCTCATAATTATGACTTAACTATCTCATAATAATGAGATAGTATCTTATAATTATGAGAGAGCAAAGTCATAATTATGAAAAATTTTTTATCAGAGTGGCAGGAATAGGCTTCCATACTTAGTCCTGTTTACTAAATGCAGAAAAAGTGAGAGGAAAAAAGCAATTGCTACAGTGGTTTCAGTCTAAATTCATGAACATTATTTCTATTAGATTGGCATTATTTAACAGCAATAGTAGTGTGAATGCTGCCGCTGTCCTGCACCTCTGCCAGTATCATGGAAATGTGACATCACTGCAAAGCATATTCAATTGTTGGTCCTGTGCCTGAAAATATTCCAGAACTTTTAATTCGATTACAGATTGTGCATGTATGAACAATTTCTGAGTCTAAAGCTTGTGGCAATACTATTAAAAGTAACCATTTAGCATTATGACTTCTGAATAATAGTCTATTGCATTTTAAGTTACCAAACGTTTCTGGCGATTAATACATGAAATGTGTGTTCTGTCTTTGTTTGTGACTAAAGTGTACCAATCAAACAAAGAAACAAAAGTTAAAAGTTTTATTCCTAGTAAAATCAAATCTTAGTTTAAGGTTTTAATCCATTTTATGTATATTCTGTTCCATTTCTTAGTCAATTTATGATATTTGAGAGTGACTCTCATTTTCATGGACTAAATTTACAAAACACTACTACTGAGGGCGAACCATGTTTCTTTCTACACATCAATTAGTGATCCACTAAAATGACTTTGTGCTGTTAATGAGCACCGGTTGACAATAGAGCCATGTAAGCTACGACAGCGAGAGCTGGCCTGTTGTGTTCTTGCAGACCCGTGGAGCCTTGCCAGGCTGTTAGGCAGATGAAGCTCCACTCCATCAGGCCCAACAAGGGGTGTCAGGGGGCCCAGCCTGCCAGGCTGCAGAGGACACAAGCACTAAATTATAATTGCCCTGCAGTCTGTGTCTTAAATGCACCTCTTTATTTTAGGGGGAAGATTTTACCCTGTTTCACTTTTGAAAGGAACTTTTGATTTTCTGTGCAGGAAAGTGAAGCACTATAAAGTTTCAGCCAGTTAGATCAAATAAATATAGAGTGGATAAATAAATAAGGTGGGAGTTAAAACAGTTTAACCATGCTACATTCTATCAGCAGCTTTGCCAGCAACACCCAGAATATACTCATGACAAAACTCAAAACTGATAATTAATTACGGGCATTTTAGTTATCTTGCTTGACCAAGTTTGACCTTTTCCGGGGCCCAGGCTCTACTTAACAGGCTGACTAGCGGGACGTGGTCCACGGTGGAAATAATAAGTGAAAAGAGCGGAATTAATTGGGTTTGATTAAGAACACTTTTCAAAGGGACACCATTTTCCCCTCTTGACATAATTGCAAATCACTCAGAGGGTGGGGGGGATGGATTTGTGAGCTGGCGCCAGTTGCTTGTCTTCGCGCCAGTGTTCACTTTGAGAAAGTAGACACGTCACTCAAACTGCACATCCTCTCGTTTTACACACACACGCACACACACGCACACACACGCACACACACGCACACACACGCACACACACACACGCACACACACACAAACACACACACTAAGAAAAAGCAATGCATTTTTTTATTCATTTTAGTTTTAAATTTGTTACAATATGTATATTAATTAAAATGTTTAATAAAAGATAAAAAGAAATGTATATGACAATAATAATAATAATAATAATAATAATAATAATGAATGTACTAGTATTTAACTTTTTGTTTGAATATCCCCATGTTTTTTAGAATTTATTAACTTTATTTTTTTTATTTAAGTTCAGTGCACGTTTCATTAAGATATAGAGGCTAAAATACGTTCTACCAAGCAGTTAAAGCCATACTATGCAACTATTTTTAAATCGTTCTTGAGCCAGTATGTGCTAAAATGACCCTTTACAGGGTTAATGACATGTCACTCAGACCCCCACCGCCCTCTGTGGCCAGAATACTGCACTTGCAACTTCAGAGTAGGCGTTCCCGTCCCTGTTGGAGTAAAGTGGAGCTGACATACCTGGCGCTGCTGTCTGCTTCCAGCATGTTTCCTGCATGTTTCAGATCATGAACACAGCTGATTTGTTTGATTTAGTGATGAACCGCTCCTGTAGACACTAATGAAGACTGAGGAGACATTTCAGCCGTTAGATTAAGGTGTTAAAAAGACGAACGCACAGTGAGGAGATAAGTTTCACTTTTAGTTTTACTACTGGACACTAGGGGGTGCTAAAAGCAAGCCAAAACTGCATAGTATCCCTTTAACTTGCCAGTGGGGTACAAGAGTTTCTTAAATGCTAACCTGCCTTTTTTTCTTTTATCTCTCTCTCTCTCTAGAAGAGATAATAACAGCATTTTTATATTGAATGTCAGAATTTGAATGCATCCCTGATGGTTGAGGTGTATGCTCAGTTGGTAAATTCTGAATGCAATTGGTAAACTCCTTTATTGTCTCATTTTTCTGTACAAAAGCCAAACAAACATCTTTTTACTAAACCACACCTATAAAACACAATTATTGTTGTAATATAACAGCTATTCAAATGTAATAAAATTTATTACTACTAATATATTACACTACATTTGAAAAATCCAATTTACTGCAATGCTCAATAAAAAAATCTGCTAAATAGAACTCATGAGGAATGTTCCAACCTAAATCTAATTCTGTTGCTTGACTAACAGTATAAATTAGTCTGAATGAAATAAGTAATCTGAAAGACAATCACTGAGTGATTGATTTCCTGAAGAAAAAGACTAAGAGGCCAAATGTATTTTGATTATGATAAAAACTGATCACAAATATAATAATAATAATAATAACAATAATAACAACAACAACAATAATAATAATAATAATAATAATAATAATAATAATAATAATAGTCACCAGCAATAAATTATAATTTAAAAAAATTCATAATATTATTTTTCGGTAATATTTTTATCATTTAGGTTAATTTGAAGTTGGAATAGTTTTAATTTCTTCTTTTAAAGAAATAACATACATTATTGTTCATTTTTATCTGCTAGCTGACAAAGTGTAACTGTGGCGCCCTCTCCTGGATGTTTGACAGCATTGCACAACGGGGAGCGGTCCCAAAGAATGTTCTTAATTTCAACTGGCAAAATGCTTTGGAATGGAACCAATATATATTTATAACTTTTGCTTACGTTTATTAATCTTCAGTTTTTAACAATCTTCAAGGTATAGGTCTGTTTGACCTTTTTTTGTTTATTTATTTGTTTGTTTATTTGTTTATTTTTGTTTGGTTGCTATTTTTGGCAGAAAAGTTGGAGTTGGAGCTTTGTCTTCGTTTTTTCATAATGTGAAGTTTTTTATTTCCCCTGCATCCAGCCAAAAGGCCCTCAGTCAGCGGTCTCTGTTAATAAAACGGAGTTATTTGACATGGGCAGATTACAGTAGCGCCCTCTAGTGGAGACTGGGAGATATTGGCCACTCCTGGCTGGACGCAAACATTGTTTAATTTTTTTTTCTGCGTATGTTATTGTTGTTTTCTTGCTATTTTCCTTCACAGAATACACATGACTATAAATTAGATACAGAAGAAGGTCCATGTCAGTGGGTGACATTCGACCTCGGTCGTAAATAAATATAATACATGTAAATAATAACTGAATTATAAAACTGAATTTCTGTTATAGTTTTTGGTTTTGGTATGCCTTCTCAAGATTATCAGTGCACCTGCTGCTGCATCTCCTATTTATTATAACTTTGAATGTGGCTCAGGTAGCCAGATGACACAATCAATGACAAAGGGAAGTAAGAGTGTAGTCCAGCCCAGCAGTCTGTTTCAAGCGTTTTGTCAAATATTTCCAGATAAGTGTATATGTATTTCTGTAAAACGTTGCCAAAATGCAAACTTTGCCCTTTTATGTCGACTGTTACGCCTATTTATAAGCGCACTAATCCTTTAATCAGAGTATTTGATGAGCGGATCACGCTTATCCGTTTGTTTTATTCAGCACCCCCTACCGGTCTGTTATAAGGACAGCATAATACTAAAACTGATCTGAGACCAGGCTCTGGAAACGACATGTGTTTCGTGGTCGACTGTGATTGGTCCAGGCACGCTTTCTTCTTGTCCAATCAGAGGTAGACATCTGTTCGCCGGAGCAACTCTAAAATATTCCCGTCTCTTCCTTTTCCTCAGCGCATTCGCTCCTTGGCCCAACAGCGTTGACTGTGAGCAGCGGAAACCACAGCTAAAATAGGAAAAATGCAGCTTTTGGGTGTAGCTGTTGTTATATTAGCAGTTTACTGCGTAAATGCAAAAATCTACTTTCGGGAGGAGTTTCTAGACGGTGGTAAGTTTGATAACGTTCGTCCTCTGTGTTAGCCATCGTTAAGAAAGATTTATCGCTGTGAATTATAACTATTTGTATTGTATAAATTGCATGTACACAATTAATAGACTATCCTCACTGGTTTTAGCTGGTTCTTTTCCGTTTGGCGTCGAAGGTTGCAAACTGTCACTTCAGTGATCTTGTGACCCATGTAGCTGTTAAGCTAGCAAACTCATTTCCAACCATGAAAGTTGTATTTTAGATTTATAACATAATCCTTGGGCAAATGTCTTATGTAATGTGTTATCCAATCATCTGGATGACACTTGATAAGTATTTGAAAAAGTGCTCAAAGTTTTCAGTTTTTATTAAATATTCTGGTTTTACTTTTTATTTCAGATGAATGGAGAAGTCGCTGGGTGAACTCCAAACATAAATCAGACTATGGAGAGTGGAAACTGACGGCTGGCAACTTCTATGGGGATGCTGAGAAAGACAAAGGTAAACGAACAATATCAATCATTTAAATAAAAATATAATTAATATATTATATATAATATAATTAGTTTTTTTTAATTGAAATTGGCTGTTAATCAGAACTCATTCCTAATTTATTGTCTCAAAGATTCAAAGGCAGATTGCATTGTTTTCAGGTGTAAACACTGAATGAGTATTTTAATTGTCAGAACTGATATTTGACACTTGTGTACATCCCTGTAAAAAAGTGAAACAGAAACTCCCTACTTGCAACCTTAAACTGCAGTTGGTGTTTGCTGAGCTGATTTTCAAACATGTTGCCACCCTCAAGGTTTAACCTCAGAAATCTCCTAAACAATTCAAGATGGATCATCTTTCAATATTTTACCATCAAATAAGTGTAATCCTGTGTGTTTTTTATTTTAAGCTGTGTTTATTTGTTTAGTCTGCTTTGCCCAAAAGTATGTGTACTTTTCTCTTTAGGTCTGCAGACAAGCCAAGATGCACGCTTCTACGCTACCTCTGCCCTCTTCGAGGCTTTCAGCAATGAGGGGAAGCCTTTGGTCGTTCAGTTTACAGTCAAGCATGAGCAGAAGATCGACTGTGGTGGTGGCTATGTGAAGGTCTTCCCTGCTGACTTGGATCAAACTGACATGCATGGGGAATCCTCATACTACATCATGTTTGGTGAGAGATTGTGTTAATTAAACTAATTACTAGTTGCTGTAAGAAATTGCATTTCTAACAATTTATTCCAACTAGGCCCTGACATCTGTGGCTACAGCACCAAGAAAGTTCATGTCATCTTTAACTACAAGGGCAAGAATCACCTGATCAAGAAAGAGATTAAGTGCAAGGTAATTCTATTGCTCTAAGATTTGTATTCCCAGAATTACCTCATGCAAAAATGTTAAAACCAAACGTGTCATTTGCTTCTTCCAGGATGATGAACTGACTCACCTTTATACACTGATCCTGAATCCAGACCAGACCTATGAGGTGAAGATTGACAATGAGAAGGTAGAATCTGGCACCCTGGAGGATGACTGGGACTTCCTTCCTCCCAAGAAAATTAAGGATCCCGAAGCCAAGAAGCCAGAGGACTGGGATGACCGCCCAAAGATTGATGATGTCAATGACAAAAAGCCAGAGGTGATTGTGGTTTAGGAACTTAACATCTGCTTCTTTTGAATTTTAAGTTGTCATTTTTGAGGAAGTATGTATGCATTTTGACTAAAATGCAAATTCAAATGTTTATGTTCAAATATTTATGTTGTAGGATTGGGACCAGTCTGAAAATATCCCTGACCCTGATGCCAAAAAGCCTGAAGACTGGGATGAAGATATGGATGGAGAGTGGGAGCCACCTATGATTCCCAACCCAGAGTACAAAGTAGGCCACATTTGGATAATCAAATGTAGAATAAGTACTTTGAATGAGCTCCTGCGTTCGTGGTTTGCATCTGCAGCCTGGTGAATGCTCTCTGTTTTACAGGGAGAATGGAAACCCAAACAGATCGACAACCCCGACTACAAAGGAGCTTGGGTGCATCCTGAAATTGACAACCCTGAGTACAGTCCTGATTCTAATATCTACAAGTTTGACAACATTGGTGTGCTAGGTCTTGATCTTTGGCAGGTGAGAGGAGAATAATCTTGAAGTATCTTGTTCTTTTTTTTATATAGTAGAAGTAAAGAGACAAAGATGGTAACTTTTTTAAAATGGTTTCTCAGGTGAAATCTGGCACCATTTTTGACAACTTCCTGATCGGCGATGATGTGAAGGAAGCAGAAGAGGTTGGAAAGGAGACATGGGGGGTGACAAAGGTATGTTGAAATTTGTTATGCCTGGAACTGATGAGAGCGAATGGGGAAGGCTTGTCTTTATCCAAATGGGTAGCTGGAGTACAAACCTAAGTTGTTTTCCGATTTTTTGTTTTGCTTTTTTTGCTGTCCAACAGTACAGAAAGTGTGACTGATGACCATGTCTGTGTGGTGGAAAACGCTTCAAATTAGATCATTAGTAACATTTTTTTTAAGTGAGTGGAACATCAGTGCACTCAAACAGTAAATGTCTTAATTTTCACCACAGGAACCAGAGAAGAAAATGAAACAAGAGCAGGATGATGCAAAACGAAAAGAGGAAGAGGCAAAGGTAAAAGAACAAGAAACTAATGAAGAGGGGGAGGAGGAGGAAGAGGAAGAAGAGGAAGAGGAGGAAGAAGAAGAAACAAAGGATGAGATGGAAGAAGCACTTTCAGACACAGAAGATGACGAATCAGTACCTAAAGATGAGCTTTGAGGGGGTGGGAATGTAGTGAGAAAATATTTTTTAATGTCCCTTCCACAGAAACTGTCCTGTAACTCTCAGGGGTATTGTGGCTGCTGTGCATCCTTTCCCAGAGATACAGACAAATCCTGGCTTTGGGGTCTAACGTAGAAAATTGGGTTGCGTGGGTGTTAATGGACTTTGTGTCTGTTTCATTTTTGTCACATTACCCTTACTGAATTGGTACTGTGGGTTGTCTATCATTCTGTGGCTTTTGACCACCAATCTTTACTTGTTTTGCAATGATTCAATAAGTTGTCACCAATCAAATTCAAGCTTTACCTGTGAAATTAATACAAAATAAACAGGGTCAGAAAATGGGGACATTTGCATTTTAATTTATTTTGGTTGTTTCTGTGGCGCCGACATCAACTTTCATTCCTTATTCTTGATGGCATATTTGAATGAAACATTAAGAGGTCTACTTATTTAAATTTGTCATTGAAATTAAAAGAATTCAACATAGTTTCATCATATTGTGCTGAGAGCTGCAGTACGTCCTGAAAGTTTTGTGTTGGTGTTACTCATGCAAGAGTTACACCCATTTTCACCCATCAGAATGTTATTAATGCCAAAGTTTTTATTAAAAGATGATCACTGTATTGTCTGTTTTATTACTATTAGTTTATTTTCCATAAAAATGCAAATTTATGTAAATATATTTGGTCACTAATTTGTGTTATGGAAAACTGGGATACTCTGAAAATTTCAATGCATGATTGTAAAGAAATTATGTTGGCACATACAATAACAGATGATATTAAGACCCCCTTGGTTCTGATGTTTGGTCATAATCAAAAAAATTAAATTTTCCATTTAGTCCCCTTTTTATTAAGAATGCAGAATTGTAATGATAAATAATTAGTACATAATTCTATCATTTAGTTGTCATCTAAATGGCCTGTATTTAGGCAAGGCAATGCTTTATTTATATAGCACATTTCACACACAGGCAATTCAATGTGATTTCCAAGAACATTATTTAGTACATTTTGTGTCCTGTAAGTAAAATACTTCTGATTAAGCTTCACATTTAGCAAAAATGACGTTCATAAATTTAATTTAATAAATAAATGAATAAACCAAAATTGTTACTTTTCTTATCACCACATGGTATTTTCGTCTTAAACAGCGAACTACAAAAATGGTGTTGACCGAATAAAAACCATGATTTCAATGCTAAGAGGCTTGTGTTATGAAGCCGCAAGCAAATATTCTACTAATAAATTTACATTCTATTACTATGCCGCAAAACGAGCATTTCGGTCGGAGAGGGAGCACTTTTTACGGCAGGATGCGTTTGTTAACAGGTGTTATGTCGATATGTGTTACCCCTCGAGAAGTGTTTCGGCTTCACCCAGGTGCGAGTTGGAACCTCATATACAGTCTTTGGTTGGAACCATCCACTCACCAAAAATAACCATTACCCCTACCATAACCACCCACGCACCTAAAATGTATGTTTTGTATAATTATAATTTCTGAAGTTATCCTGTGTAGCACGAATTTTATGTTTGTTTTTCGGTTATGGTTAGGGTAAGGGTTTGGATAAGGGCGACACCAATTTTTGTGAGTGGATGGTTCCAAGTCACGGCAGGTAGGGCGAAACACTTTTCGACAGGGGGGGGAACACATATCGACATAACACCGGCACACGCCTCTTCGGAACCTTTCGGTCCCCTTCGGTCCCCTTCGGTCTTTTACCGCTCGTGCCAGTCACCTTCAGGGGCGTGAGCGTCGTCGTGCGCGCACACAAGACACCAGGAAATATGGCGGCGCTCATGACCCTCAGTCAGGTAACAACGACCAAAAGACCAAGAAAAGTCTGAATTTTTTTAATTTGTCATTGTTAAACGACATTGACATTGTTTGTGTGCTGTTACGACGTCACCACGCTATAAACCGTGAGGAATATTAGCCAGAAAAAACGTTCTAAAAAGTTTTCATTGTCTTCCGAGTAAACATCATCAGCTAGGTTGATGAGTAAGTTCTACGTTTTAATGGCAAAGGGTAACAAACTGACAGTTTATTATAAGAAGATAGCTTTATTGAAAACAAAACGTGACTAAGTTTAGTTCAAATTAAACTATGGTACATTTGATTAGTTGTTGGGATTATAAGTTGTTTTCTTCGTGGTGTTTGATAAACAATCTGCTGACCTAATTAGCCATGTTCGTCTCTAAAAGTTGTGCTAGTTAGCAAAACACATTTTCCCTTTAATGTTTTTTTCTTTCCTTCTGTCCAGTTATCAGGTGGAAATGCAGTTTATGAAAACTATTACAGACAGGTAAGGTTGGTGTTGCCATTTATATTCACTCTAATTTTTTTTGTGGTGAACTGAACATTGTCATCCATCAAATAATGACAGCACTACTGTTTTCATTATCTTAGCTTGATCCAAGAAACACAGGAAAAATATCAGCTGGCGATGCAGCTCAATTTCTTAAGAAGTCTGGGTTGTCGGACAATACTCTTGGAAAGGTGATTCTCCAACTCATCTACACGTTATTAAACAAAAGAATCCCACGTTTCCAGTTCATAACGTCTAAATTAATTTTGTTTTATTTGCCATTTCAGATTTGGGATTTGGCAGATTCTGATAGAAAAGGCTACTTGGATAAGCGGGTAAAGGAGGTTTCTTTGTGGTTGTTGTGTTGGGCGATGGTGGCAGAGGAGTTAAGTCGCCGCCTTGCAATCGGAAGGTCGCAGGTTCGCGACCCGCTCAGTCTGTGGCTGTCGTTGTGTCCTTGGGCAAGACACTTAACCCGCCTTGCCTGCTGGTGGTGGTCGGAGGGACTGGTGGTGCCAGTGTACGGCAGGCCCCGCCTCTGTCAGTGCGCCCCAGGGCAGCTGTAGCCACAATGTAGCTCATCCCCACCAGCGTGTGAATGTGTGTGTGAATGGGTGGATGACTGATTGTGTTGTGAAGTGCCTTGGGGGGTTGTAGAACCCTAAGAAGGCGCTATACAAATACAGGCCATTTACCATTTGTAGATGGAAGATGCTGATGTTTGCACAAAACCTTAGATTTGTTTTTCCCCTCTTTCGTAGGGGTTTTTCATTGCCCTGAGACTTGTAGCATCAGCGCAAAGTGGAAATGATATCAGCCTTAACAACCTCAACCAAACTGTAGCTGCACCAAAGTTTGTAAGTGGTAAACTGACTTCCCTGACAACAGTTAACACATTTGATTTGACTGTAAATTCATATAATGGAGAAATTGTTGTAGATATAATGCATGAAATTAAACATTTAGTTTCTCAAACTGATAGTTAAAGAAATATTTGTTATCCAGTGTTTTTTTTCTTCAGCTATTGAGATGCCATGTAATTTGTCTATCGTTTACTTTTGCAGAGAGACACTGACAGCCCATTATTAAGCGGGTCAACAACAGCGTCTGACTCTCAGTGGGCAATAAGGGTGAGCATGAGCAGATTTGTAAAAGATTTTCTAAATTATTTGTTTAGTTAATAAAGAATAACTCCTATTTTATATTTTCACTCTCTCTCTCAGCCTGACGAAAAAGGGAAGTTTGAAGGAATATTTGAAAGTCTGTCTCCTGTGAACGGTCTCCTCTCTGGTGATAAAGTCAGACCAGTTTTGATAAACTCCAAATTACCTCTGGATGTGTTGGGAAAGGTGATGTGCACATTAAACAGCACTGTTTTTATTTTCACTTGTTTCAAATTTCAATGTATCTGTATATTATGATTTTGTAGATTTGGGACCTAAGTGATGTGGACAAAGATGGACACTTGGACAAAGAAGAATTCACAGTGGTAAATTGGGATTTTTAGCCACTTTTAGTCTTTTTTGTAGTAAATTATACACATTGGTACTATTAAAATTGTAATTATCTCTGTTTTTCACTTCTTAGGCACTGCATCTTGTGTATCGAACCATGGAAAAAGAGCCGGTCCCAAGTAGTTTGCCTCCATCTCTTTTCCCACCGTCTAAAAGGAAAAAATCTGCAAATGCGCTACCAGGTGCCGTGGCTGTGCTGCCTGCTCTGTCCGGTCTTACGTCTGGTCTGGCTCCTCTCAAAGACACCCTGAGAAGCACTCCTACTCTTGGGGCCACCGCTTCTCCTCTTGGGAGAACTACACCTCCTGTGGGCAGTAGCCCCTCTTCTCTGGGGACCATTACTCCCCTCACCCCCAGTGCTATCAACCTATCCCCACAGCACTCCTTTAAATCCGGCTCAGCGGTATGTCATCTTACTAACTTCTACATGAGTTTATTTAAAACCTTCCATGGCTGCATTTTTTTATTTGTGTTAAACAAAACTTCTTTAATACAAATTTCTCATAAAACATGAAACAAGAGTTTTATACGAAGCTGTAATACACCTTAAATGCTCAATGTCTTAGCTTTGAGTTTTGGAGAGACTAGTATTTCACGTATTAATTGTTCAGCTGCTAATGGCTGGACTTGTTCTACCACATTGTTTCAGGTATTGCGTGAAGCCCAGTTTGTTTCCTCTTCCCTGATTTAGCTGCTAGATTCGTCACCCGTGACTTTGTTGAGAAACAAGTTTCTCTGAAAAGGAGCTTAACTGAATGGTCAAGATACAAAAATAGCTTGGACTCAGCTTAAATCAAAATAAATGTTTTTGTTTTAAAGTCACAGAAAGCTCACTTTTATTTGAAATGGATCAGAGTCACGCCCACTAATGTGAAATCGCAGGTTTTACCTCCGTAAGGGACACCTCAAGCTTTCACTGATACTGTAGATGGTTTCAGGTTCTCCAACTTTCTCCAAGCTTATGAAACTTTAAACATTTTTAGTGTGTTAAAATAAATCAAATGAAATCTTCTAACAAACTAAATACAGTAAACAGCTACTATTTTTCTATAACACTCTAAATCTGTCTGATTTTCAGGACTTCATCTGATTGGATGGTTTAATCTAGTTACCTGATCAATTAGTTTAGGTTACAAAAACAGGGTCATAAGTTATACATATTATTAGAGTAATAAAAGATGTTATAAGTTTGTTTTATATGATTTTATTTAAACGAATGTTGATATTTTTCTATATAAATCCATAAGGATTCTGGCGTGTCACAACTACATACTCTAGTGTGGAGTGATGAAAACACTATCTAAGAAATTCTGGGGATAAATACTCAAACATATGTAAATAAATAAATCAGTTCCTGATTTCCATCGCTTTAGCAAAACGAATGAAGACGTTGTCGTCTTCATCGTTTTAAACCACATGCTGTCCTTTGTTCCCTCCAGCCGGCGGCGAACTGGGTGGTTTCGGTGGCTGACAAAGCCAAATATGACGATCTCTTCACAAACACGGACGTCGACAATAACGGCTTCATCACAGGCACTGACATCATCGAGATCTTCATGCAGTCCAACCTCTCTCAGACGATGCTGGCTCAGATATGGTGAGACAACAGCTGAGACTACTTCAAGATTTTGTCCAGGAGCGGTGAACAGGAACATTTTTAACGCAGAGTTTTGAAATGAAAGTGATGATTCGTGTTATAAAGAAGCCATTTCTCCTTTCCATAGGGGACTTGCTGACACAAAGCAAACAGGCAAACTGAACCGGGAGCAGTTTGCTCTGGCCATGCATCTCATCCAACAGAAGGTGACTAAAGGTATAGACCCCCCCTCTGCTCTCACGTCAGACATGATCCCCCCGTCAGAACGGACTCCAACATCAGCAGCAGGCCCTGTGAGTGTCCTGACTATTCACAAAAACCTTCCATCCATCCATCCATTGTCTTCCGCTTATCCGGAGTCGGGTCGCGGGGGCAGCAGCCTAAGGAGGGAAGCCCAGACCTCCCTCTCCCCAGCCACTTGGGCCAGCTCCTCCGGGGGAAACCCAAGGCGTTCCCAGGCCAGCCGAGAGACATAATCTCTCCAGCGTGTCCTGGGTCTTCCTTTGGGTCTCCTCCCGGTTGGACGTGCCCGGAAAACCTCACCAGGGAGGCGTCCAGGAGGCATCCTAATCAGATGCCCGAGCCACCTCAACTGGCTCCTCTCGATGTGGAGGAGCAGCGGGTCTACTCTGAGTCCCTCCCGGATGACCGAGCTTCTCACCCTATCTCTAAGGGAGAGCCCAGCCACCCTGCGAAGAAAACTCATTTCGGCCGCTTGTATTCGCGATCTCGTTCTTTCGGTCACTACCCAAAGCTCGTGACCATAGGTGAGGGTAGGAACGTAGATCGACCGGTAAATTGAGAGCTTCGCCTTTCGGCTCAGCTCTCTCTTCACCACGACAGACCGGCACAACGCCCGCATCACTGCAGACGCAGCACCAATCCGCCTGTCGATCTCACGCTCCAACCTTCCCTCACTCGTGAACAAGACCCCGAGATACTTGAACTCCTCCACTTGGGGCAGGACCTTGTCCCTGACCTGGAGAAGGCATTCTACCCTTTTCCGACTCAAGACCATGGTCTCGGATTTAGAGGAGCTGATTTTCATCCCAGCTGCTTCACACCCGGCTGCGAACTGCTCCAGCGAAAGCCGGAGATCACGTTCTGATGAAGCCAACAGGACCACATCATCTGCAAAAAGCAGAGACCTGATCCTTAGGTCACCAAAACGGATCCCCTCACCACCTTGGCTGCACCTAGAAATTCTGTCCATAAAAGTTATGAACAGAATCGGTGACAAAGGGCAGCCTTGGCGGAGTCCAACTCTCACCGGAAACAAGCCCGACTTACTGCCGGCAATGCGGACCAAGCTCTGACACTGGTTGTACAGGGACCTAACAGCCCGTATCAAGGGGCCTGGTACCCCATACTCCCAGAGTACCCCCCACAGGGCCCCCCGAGGGACGCGGTCGAACGCCTTCTCCAAATCCACAAAACACATGTAGATTGGTTGGGCGAACTCCCACGCACCCTCCAGGACCCCCCCAAGGGTATAGAGCTGGTCCAGTGTTCCACGGCCAGGACGAAAACCACATTGCTCCTCCTGAATCCGAGGTTCGACTATCCGACGGACCCTCCTCTCCAGAACCCCTGAATAGACCTTACCAGGGAGGCTCAGGAGTGTGATCCCCCTGTAGTTGGAACACACCCTGCGGTCCCCCTTTTTAAATAGGGGGACCACCACCCCGGTCTGCCAATCCAGTGGAACTGCCCCCGATGTCCACGCGATATTGCAGAGCCGCGTCAACCAACACAGCCCCACAACATCCAGAGCCTTAAGGAAATCCGGGCGGATCTCATCCACCCCCGGAGCCTTGCCACCGAGGAGTTTTTTGACCACCTCAGTGACCTCTGCTCCAGAGATTGGAGAGCCCAACCCAAAACCCCCAGACTCTGCTTCCATCCTGGAAGACGTGCCGGTGGGATTGAGGAGGTCTTCGAAGTACTCGGCCCACCGATTCACAACGTCCCGAGTCGAGGTCAGCAGCACACCCTCCCCACTGTAAACAGTGTTGGTAGTGCACTGCTTTCCCCTCCTGAGGCGCCGGATGGTGGACCAGAATCTCCTCGAAGCCGTACGGAAGTCTTGTTCCATGGTCTCACCGAACTCCTCCCACGCCCGGGTTTTTGCCTCCGCGACCACC
>SSNS01000210.1:829653-1146721 GCA_006937985.1 Aphyosemion australe
ACCAGAGAGGTGACATTCCACGTACCAAGAGCCAGCTTCTGTAGCCGAGGATCAGACCGCCAAGGTCCCCGCCTTCGGCTACCGCCCTTTCCACATTGCACCCGACCCCTTTGGCCCCTCCCACGGGTGGTGGGCCCATGGGAAGGGGGACCCACGTCTCCTCTTCGGGCTATGCCCGGCCGGGCTCCATGGGTGAAAGCCCGGCCACCAGGCGCTCGCCAGCGTGCCCCACCTCCAGGCCTGGCTCCAGAGGGGGGCCCCGGTGACCCGCGTCCGGGCGAGGGAACACTGGTTCCATTTATTGAACTCATCATAAGGGGTATTTTGGGCTGCGCTTTGTCTGATCCCTCACCTAGGACCTGTTTGCCATGGGTGACCCTACCAGAGGCATAAAGCCTCAGACAACTTAGCTCCTAGGATCATTGGGACACTCAAACCCCTCCACCACGATAAGGTGGCAACCCAGGGAGAGACAAAAACCTGTTTATGTAAATTCTTTATTTCTTGCTACGTCAACAGTCATTCGACCCTTAAGAGCCTGTGTTTCTGCTGCTATAATCTCTTAAAGCGGGAAGCTTTGCTTTCTGACTCTGAGTGCAAAACTGTATTTGTGCTTTTTGAGCTTGTTTCTATCCTGTCCGCCAGAGTTATTTGGGACTTCTTTCTTCTGTGAGACCAGACCTTGCTTCAGCAGCAAAAACACGCAGAGTGAGTAGTGAAGAGCATTGTCACAAGGTGGTGCTGTTGATCTGTCTTGAGCTCTGGTTCAGAGCCGTGGTGAGAACAGAGACACAGCTGTGTGAACTGCCACCTGTCACCAGCTGGTGTTAATCTAGCTCTGGTATTTGCTTGGTTTCTTTTTCTTTTTGTAAAACGATTAATTGGACGTGTTTCAGATTTTCTAATTGTAAATATTTTATCCAACTAATAATTAACTTATTTTAAGGAGAAAATATTTAACCTTGAAAGAAAAAGATAAATGTGAGTTGACATTAAAAAATGGATCATATGGCCTAATTATGAATATTTTTGAAACAATGATTCATATTTAAATGATAAAAAAATAAGTTACAAAGAGATTTTCTGATTAAATACATTTAATATTAATAACTATAAATCAGTCATTGTTGAATAAAACTTGTTGACTAATTAAAGCAACACTAAATAGGTTTCCTGCTTCTCCCTCCTACTGGTTAAAAGCAGAATTACAACTGTTGTAAACAACCCTGCTAACAACAAGCTAATGCTAACACGAGCCAACTGACACTAAAAAAGCCAAGAAGTAAAAAGATCGACACTCTTACACAAAAAAAACTACTTACACGTCCAGTAGCAACAAAGCCAGGTCACCATCAGTCCATGATTTCATAGCCTTCCTTAGCTCCCACACACTAGTGTGGTGTTCACTCTGGTTTTAGCTCCTTGCTTCACCTCCAAAGACATCACTCTCTCACATTTACCTCCAGGCTCCGACATGATGCCAGCAAAAAAAGCTAATTTCTTCTTCTTGTGCTTTTTTTTGACAGTTGGCGACCCAAAAAGCTAACTGCTAGCCTTTATATTAGCTACTGGTACAGTAAACCGCTATTGCCGTAAAACAGAGACCTTCCACTAGTGTTCCTACCCAACCCAGAACACTGTAAGTGCTGTTTCTGGTCAGCGGAGGGCTACAGAGTGCAATCCAATGTCAAGTTGCTCAAGTTTATGGTTGAAGAGCCACTGAAACCAGTTTGAAAGCAACAGCTTAAAGTGTTAAAACTCTTTAGTGTCGCTTTAAGGAGATACAGAACAATTATCTTAAAAATTCTATTCTGAGACTGTTTTTACAAAGTAGTAGTAGTGCTACCAAACAACTAACAGCTTAAAACGTAAAACACTTTCTGCTATTTTTGAGCTTTTTCTCAAAAGCTGTTGAGCAGTGAGGCCAACATGCAAGTTTTACTCTAGTGTAAGCTCATATTGTCTTGTCTGTGTGCATGTCATGTCATTCATGTATTGTCTGCATCCATGTGATGTTTCCTTCCTGTAACTTTTGTTTTCTTAAACAGCAGGGAAGTCTTCCCTCTCCCTGCATACCACTCACATCCCTTCTGGACTTTTTCCTCACTTCATTTCTTTGTGTCTGCCACATGCATATCAGAACACTTCCCTCATGTCTATAATCATTTCATCCCTAATGCTGTCCCCCTCCACGCACCATCTCACTCATTTATCTCTGCGTCTCTCGCCTCAGGACAGCGCCGGCTCCGTCGGGTCGGTGGAGCTGACAGGCATCAAAGAGCTGGATGACCTCAGCCAGGAAATAGCTCAGCTTCAGAGGTGAGCGTTTGCACCCTGAGTAGCAGGAGAGTCGTGATGTTTCTTCTTCTCTTGAGAAAAACAAAGGGAGGTGCAGAGAAAATTCAGACACCACAACAGCTTCTGCATTTCTCTGAATACGCTCATTGGTGTGTGATTGTAGAGGGAAGAAAAGTACCACTAAATTATAGAGTTTAAAAATATATAAAAGAAAATGTCAATGAGTGCCAGTTGGACAATGAGAACACTTTGTGCAGAACTTATTTAAATAATTCTGCATCGTTTAGGGTTTTTTACACTTTGACCAATGTCAAAAAATGTTTTGCTTTCTTTTTATTTCAGACCTTTCAGAAATGATAGAAATAACAGTTGATTCTGGTTTTCTTTAGGGAGAAATTCTTCCTGGAACAAGAGATCAGGGAAAAGGAGGAGACCATTAGATCAAAAAACAGCGACGTTCAGGTAACAATTAGCTCTTAAAGTTACTGAGCAGAAGCTGAAGTGATCCGTCAGACACCACGAGTTGGAAATTTCTCTCAGCTTGCACCATGAACTAAAAGAGTTAACAGCTGAAAATAAAAGATGATGATTAATAGATGTGTGGACGTTTAGGACATGCAGAGTAACCTGGATAGAGAGAGCAGCGGCTTGCACAGCCTGGAGTCCCAGAAGCAGGACGCTCAGGGGCGTCTGGATGAGATGGACCAGCAGCGCTCCAAACTGGAGGGAATGCTTAATGAAGTGAAGCAGAAGTGTCAAGAAGAGAGCCAGCTGGTTAGACGTGAACTATGAAACACTGTGTTTATATGAAAACAATACATTTGGGGGTGACTTCAATCCCTGAACTGAACGTTTCTCTTTCTTTGTCTTGTTTGCCCAGATTTCATCCTTGCAGAGCCAGATCCGATCTAGGGAGACAAACCTCCGCAGCCAGGAGGACGAGTTGAGTCGCACCAGGGCGGACCTGAGTCGGCTGCAGGAGGAGGAGTCCCAGCTGGAGCAGAGGCTGCTCTCCGGTCGCGTCCAGCTGGACAGCGTCGTCAAGTCGCTCAAAAACACCCAGGAGGAGATTAATCAGGTCAGTGCAAACGGACAACCTGCAGGAGGTTTGATCATTTCAGGCTGTAAAGTCAGAGAATGTTTTTGTTTTCTTGTGGAGTTTAATGTTTAAGTTTCTCTACCATATTCAGAAAGCTCTGAAGTGCACAACGTGCATTGTTTTTATTATCGATTTAATCACCAACCTTCAGGTCAGTTACAGAAGATCTGATGCTTTGCTCTGTTTGAGGAGCGTGCATCCATGCGTGCATGGGTGTCATCAGAGAAGCATCCATCAGCAAAAATAACTATAGATGCAGAAATCTACTTTGAAAATGCTTTTTCCTTTAATAAAATATTGGTTTAAAATGAATTTAATTTGCCAACAAATGCTATTTGTGCAATTTTCTTGCACTTGCTAAAACAAATAAAGCGTGTGTAACTGAATCAGATGTGTCATTTGTTTGTTTTTGTGTCTTCAGGCCCGTAGTAAGCTTTTGCTGATCCAGGACAGCCAGAAGGAGATGACCAAAACCATTGAGCAGTATAATAACACCTTGAGCGAAATCAACAAGGGGAACTTGAGCAACCTGCCGGACCTGAGTGAAGGGTCCTCCGACAGGGAAAACGGAGGGTTCAGAAATGCGGTGAGGAACCTATAAAGTATTTCCTCCCAATACAAAAAAAATGTATTTAGAGCCCATAAACAACTTCCCTGTGTGACCTCATGAGGATATGGTTTATCAAAAGTTTCAGTCTATATTTTTAGTTTTAGTAGAAAGTCAAAATGTTGTGTTTTTTTTTTAATATAACATTTTTTCTCTTTATTTTTTATGTTTTGTGCTGTTTGGAATTCTGAAACGTCAAAGACACACAGTTTTATCAATAAAGCCGTTTGTGTGTGATATCAAGTAACATTTTCAGGATAATCTTTTGCATTTTAAAATGTCATTTTTTTTCTTTTTGATTAAGAATGAATGTTTTTCCCTTTTCATCAGGGCGAGGCGTTCAAATCAAAGTTAGCCATGTTTAACAACAGCAGCGCTAAGGAGCCTTCAGCTGACCCGTTCCAGAGAGACGACCCCTTCAAGGCTGACCTCCTGAAAGGTTTGAATGATGCACATTATTTGCTTTCTGGGTATTGCATACAGAAAATGTCTTTCCCTTGGAAAAAGACGATTTGTCTGGTTTCATAGATCCGTTCGGAGAAGATCCTTTCAAAGAGAACGACCCCTTCAAAGGTACCTCGCCTGAAGATTTCTTTAAGGCAACCGACAAGTCAGACCTGTTTGGATCTGCAGACCCGTTCAGTAGGAAACCCCCGCCACCAGTCAAGGTAGGATTTGCATTTTATTTAGAATGCAGTGTTTGTAACTTTTTAAATGGTCATTAATGGTTTTTTTTGTTATTTAATCTCAGCCTAGCGCCTTCAGCAGTGGTGATCCTTTCAAATCCAGCAGCCCCAAACCTAAAGATTCAGGTTTGTGACTTTTAAGCTCGGAGTAACCTGCTTTAGGTTCTCTTGGCTCTTACATTTACCCAGAATCATCTTTGTTTTGTTTAATATCTTCTTCTGTAAAGACTATTTTTATTTGTGCAGTGTTTTTTTTTATATATATATTTACTGGAATCAGAAAAAGATGGTGGGAGGACATAAACGGTGACATCATCCCAGATCACTTTGTCACATAACAGTTTTAGTTCCTGAACTCACAAAATTAACTTTCCCAGTCATGTTTCCCAGAATGTGACTCTATTAACGGACTTGTAAACATGAAAGAGCGCCGTTGTGATGAAACTCGTCTCAAAGACTCATTCTTAGCTGTTCTTGGTGACGTGTGGATTTGTTATGTTTTTTTTAAGCAAAAGGGGAGGCATCAGGGGCAAACCATTTTTACTCTCTGTGGCTTCATATTTTCCTGTGGTCTTGGGTTATTTTTAGTCAAGTACCTTTGCGTTTAACTACTGGCCAACTAAAAATACTCCCCCCTTACCCTGGAAAAACAGGAGGCGTGCAGGAGCCAAGCATAACAGAAACTCAGTGACTGCTGGTCGTTCAGCTCTCGAGTACACTGCCACTCCTTGAAGCTGCTCACTCCTGCCTCTGTCCTGCCTTTATACCTGCTCCCATTGAACCGGCGCACCTCGTTGGTCGCGGAAGTCGTTTCAAGTCGCGGCTCGATGATCTGTTGGCTCTACACACGGTCGACTGTAGACCTGAGCAGAGTTACCGCGCGTAAATCAAAACACGGCGTTCGGCACATGAATGGGGCCTTTTGTGGTCGCGCACATACAACAAACATATTCTCTTACAATGTTTTGTTTTTTACTTTAGCCAGCTGCAGTTTGTTGGTTTTTGTCTTATTAAGCGGCTCACCGCTCGCCTTCAAAACAACCCAGGCACAGTTCTGGTGAACAGAGCGCCGACTGACGCCTTTAATTAGCCAATCAGATGCTTACGTCAGGTTAAACAAAACCCTCGCTTTACAGGGGTTTTTTTTTTGCTAAAAAATGTCACGGAAAATTAAACATTGGTGCATAATGTGCAGCTCTGAAAATAGCACGCAGGCCCTTTCAGAATAAGCAAAGTGCAGAGATGATTTTGATGTGTGGTTTGAGGCTAAACTTCATTACAATTCTTGGCTCTTTCCTCACGTGTGTTCAAACCTTCCAAATGCATTTCTGTGCTCTTTTGTCACAGATTTATTTGGAAAAGCGGAGTCCTTTGGAGGCAGGGGAGGTGGATTTGCTGACTTTAGTAAGATGTCAAAGGTAAGCTGTGGAGACTCTGGCGCTCATGAATCAGCTGCACCGTAAAGCTGAGCGTTCCACTGAAGCTGTATGTTGAGGTTGTCCAGATGTGCTATGCATTTGTATAATTTCTTCTTTTAATTTTCTAAAGCTGTTTTATTTTTATCTTTTCAATCAGAAGCCTGACAATCCCGTGGTCCCTTCAAAGAAAAGCATTCCTAACCGGCCTGCACCCCCCTATGGTAAATCCCTTTATATTTGTGTTTGTTTCACTTTTTTCTGCAGAAAAGCTTCCGCTAAACGATGAGATTTCTACTTTTTAGGAAAGCTGTTAGCACAGATGTGATGCTACTGATTGGTCGCAGCTGTTGACTTTATTAGGACGTCTATTTTAGATTTGTCTCCTTATAGCCGGTCAGAGTTTGGTTAAATTTGCCTGCAGCTGGACGAGCCGAGAGCTACTTTCTGTTGCTCTTCCAATGCGTTTAACTTTGTGTTGATCTTGCTTTTTTGAGTTCATGTGAAGTCACACAACACCTACAGGCCTTTCCCAGGCCATGCCCTTCCGCTGTGACCTTGCACTTATTCTTTAAGCAGAAGCCACAGCCTGAGAAAGCTGGTGTTCCCCTTTGCTTCTACCACACACAGCAGGGTAGAGATGAGTCGCCACGGTTTGCCAGCGAGTTCGTTCTAGTTGTGTGCCTCGCATGTAAAGGGGAAGTGAGAAGCTCGCTCCTAAAGTCATGAACCGGTCTAAATATGTGCATTACTGAGAACGTTGCACAACTAGACCTGGTCTTTTTAGTTTGTTAAAGGGGGCAACAGTTTAGCCGTTTTCCTTCAGTCGTATTGCAACAACATATTAAAAACAGAACACCGGTTTGGTTTTGCAATAGATATTTATTCAGATAAATACGCTAAAAAACTGTTTCTTGGTTTTAAAAATAACAGCTAATATTGCAGATGTGTTTGCAGCTTACAGTAAATAAGGGTGTGTCTGTTTTTTTTTACGTTCGTGTTCCAGAAAAGCAACACAGCACGTTTAAGCATCAATGCATCAGTGAGCTTTACTCAAAAATGTGGTTAACACCTTTTTTATGTTTGAACCATTGTCATTTTCCCCTGGGTGAATACTCTGCATAACGTGAACCTAAAGCTGTAGGCTTCCTGCGATTGTGTAGCGTTATAAATTTGCCTTTTAGGTGTGAGCTTACTTTCCCAAGAGAGGTGCCATTTTTGGGTGGCATCTGAAGGAAAGATGCTTTTTTTTCCCACGTCGTTATTTATTCACTCATATTTTCATCTTCTCTGGTAGGTATGTTCAGTTTGGGTTCGTCAGAGCCACTTCAGGGCGTTAACTCCTCCTCAGCAGTCAGTAAAAACTCTTTTGTTACGACACGATCGAGTAAAGCATCCAAAGACTGTCCTGTGGGTTTTGCAGACTTTAGTGTAAGTGTAGTCCGATCTCAGTTTTCTGTTGGGTGATTCATTTTGTCTGCATGAGCTGCTGATCTCACAACCGCCCTCTCTAGAACGCAGGCCTCAGACGTGTTGTTTCGCCTCTCTGGGCCTCATTCTGTTTGTTTACCTCCAATAGGATAACTGTGTTTACTGGCTGCTGACTAACAAGTCACAAAACGTCTGATCGCCTCTTTGACGTCTTGGTTTTCTAGGAAAACCGAGTGTTTGCATGTGACTTGGACAGTCCCGATGCTTCATCTCATCGTGTCGCGTTTCACCCGTCGTCCTGGCAGACGGTCTTGCATGGCTGTCAACATCTCACGCTTCAGGTTTTATTTTTTTTACAGGAAGTGGGAATTTATCAACTTTTCACTTATCAAGGCAGTGAACTTGCCTGCTCAGGTAGCGCTCCAGGAACATTTTTCAAGCTTCAAGTGTAAGAAGTGCAAGCTGAAGGCTTATTTGCTGTCAAAGCATGACATGCCTCGGAGCGGAGCACTGCCGAAGTAAATCTGCGTCTTTGTCTCCCGTCTTCCGTTTTCTTCATCTCTTGTAGCCTAACGGCCGAGCATGCTCTCAGGTGGAGAGGTGATGCATGGTAGCTTTTTGTATCTTTTGACACGACCAGAATTTGTTTTGATCCTTCATGCAGCATGATTGTTGTAAAAGGGATTTATGGGTTTTATATGGAGCTCTGTATTGTAATTTTTGTTTTTCTGCCAGGATCTGAACAAGTGAAGGTAAGGCTGTATGAAGGGTGTGGTGAACAGTCCTTTGCATGTGAACAACCTGTCTCCGCTGCATAATCTGAATATTGTGATTCATAAACATAATTATTTTCTGTAAAATATGTGATGTGACCGTGATCCCGTGTGGGAAAACGTGACTAGTAGCTTGTGGCTAGCGTAGCGTGTTGTGTAAAAGTCGCCTTTTAAGCTTCTTACCCCTCTTCGCATCTTTTAGATCTGCGCCCTTTTGTAAATGTTTATGTAATTTTGGAGAATCTACCTAAAACTGCTGCTTGTTTGACTCTTTTTGTTGTTGTTGTTGAGTGATTTCTCTTGTGTTCTGTTTTTTCTTTTCAAATCTAATTTGAGTTTTTCTGCTTCAGTTTGGAAATGAGAGCCAGCAGCTGGAGTGGGCCAAGCGGGAGAGCGAGCGTGAGGAGCAGGAGCGGCTGAGGAGGCTGCGGCTGCAGGAGCAGCAGGACCTGGAGCTGGCCATCGCTCTGAGCAAAGCTGACCTTTCCAACCCCTGACCCGGCCTGCTCTATCGCTCTTCCAGCTCTCCGTCAGCTCTAAAATACCAGTGTTTCTCCTCTAATGGCTCAAGTGACTCCTATTTTTGCAGCAGTTAAAGGTACATTGAATCTAAAATACATCTATAAACGTAAAGGATGCAGAGATATAACCTTGGCTTCATACTACAGTATACTACGGGACCTTATCTAGCTCCGTATCTTGTTGGAAAGAATCAACCCCGTCTAATAAAACTCACAGGCTTTAATCTGCTCTAATTACTCCTCCTGAATAACGTTAGTAAATATTTAGGTTTTTAATCCTGAGCTATAGTAGCTTTAAATTCTTTAGATTTTTAATGCAAACTGGGTCAGTGATGACAAAAATCTGCAGCTGAAATGTGAATTCAGCACCACGTGGTGCCTCCTTTTGTTGTTTCCAGAAACTAATCTTTAACTGAATGTCTCTATTACTGTGGCCTACTTGGTTTCTAAGTACTGGGAGCTCCTCTTTCACACACTTTTGCTTTAAACGGGTCTACAGATAGTTGTTGGGCGTCTGATGGAGCACACTCCTCATCACAAACACTAAGTGTCTCTATGTCTGACCGAATCCACTGGAGCAGCTGCGTGTCATCAAACTTATCGCCTTTTTCTGTGGTTTAAAAACCGAAACAAAGCATGAAAAGCAAAGCGATCAGTCTCACGCGTCTGAGCCCAGCCAGGGTGAACCTGCCCTGTTAGCTTGTTGGAGTTTGTTTACTTTTAACAGCTGATTACAGGAGGTGGAGCTCCTCCACCAGCATTCTGGAGCAGCTGTTGCACAAACGCCACAGACTTTTCTCTGATCTCATCTTCCCACCTCTCGCTGCTGCACTTGGTGTCTTTAGTGGTCATTTTGTTGATTTACCTCCAAAAGTGTATTATGACCCAAAATGAGTTCAGTAATAAACGAGTGTACGTGTTTAAAGAGCCGTACAGGTCAGTTCAGAGATATTTTAGTTTTATTTGAATCTAGGGTGTATGAAGTAAAACATGAAGCCTGTTTTATTTAACTTTATTTACTCCAAATTTTAGGTTGAAAATGCAGAAAAATGCAGCACAACCCTTCCTTTTAGTTTTTTTAGTGATCTTTTTTATATATTTAAGTCTAAATATTAATAGATGACCATTTATCTTTTTCAAAAACCAAAGCTTTCTTGAAGGAGCGGATCACGATTTAAACGCCTGTTTCTGGTTAGTTATGCTGCATATCCACTATTTATGGCATGAATTGAAGATGAATTGCGACGCTAGGGATAATCAAGTCTTTATCTGTTTCCCCATCCCTCTGATTTCAGCAGCATGTGTCTATCAGATTTAACGCTGCCTCTAACTCGTTGGAAAACTTGCACTCCTAAAACTAAGAGCCTCTATAAACTGAAACGTTATAAACCAACAGAACTGTTACATATTACATGTTGTTTTTTTTACTTCTACTGTTCTCCACGCTTCAGAGATGCAACTCTATTTCATCATTGATCAAACATGGGTTAAGTTTTATTGTTTATTTTTAAATAACTGTTTTATTTGGGAAGCCTTCAAATGTTTTCTTTCAACACTAATCAGGTTTATTTGGCACATAATGACTGGACTGTGTATGTGTACAGTGTAACGATGCCTTATTATGTTGACATATCAACACTGTAAAATGTAATATTGCACAGTATGTATGTAAGTATTTAAGTAAAAGAAGCTCTTTTAAGTTTGCTTTTCCTCAGAATTGTAACCGCTTTTACCTGAATAAATGAGACTTTTAACCATACTGGAACAAAAATGATGGTTTTGAATCATTTCAACACAATCAGAGATAAATGTTTTAATCAACTTTTAATCAACGACTTTAATTATTATTAAAGTCATGTTTGGCAAATGGCAGCTCATTTTAAAAATAGACAAAAGAGTTTATGCATTGATATTAGAACTAAAAAAGTGAAATGAGAGTGATTTATTTGCATTTTTCTGTGTGAATATTTTGTCACACAGTATGTGCTTCCTCTTTTTCTTATTTAAAGTATAAACTCTTATACATGGAAACCTTTCATATTCCTTAAGACGGCTGTTTTCAACGCAGTAATCTGCACAAATGCCATCTGGCTTTGATGGCATGACTCAATGCTGTCTTTCATGCAGGAAATACAAATGCTCCCTGACACAATATACATACATATAAATATATCATAAGCATGGACATGGATACTTTGAAACTGTAGTGACTGTGTGTAATTGTAGTATTAAGGCCCTTTGATGTCCTACTATAATTTCTACCCATCAGAAAGAGAGTCTATGGGCTCCCTGATGAGGGTTTGCTGTGCCCCTCTGTCCAGACGGCTCCTGGCCTCACTCTGTAATTATGAAAATGGAGTGTTTGTATTTATAGGCTAAGCCCACAAGCGGCTACCCTTCTGTCTTGCAGCTGCAAAACATCACTGTGGAAATCAAGTGCCCACGTTTTGAAAGTCTGGGAGATGAATTCTTTCTGGCGGCTCAGATGATCCGCAGGTTTGCTGCACCTATTTTAAAGCACGGTTATGAAACCTTCAGTTGAGTGGGTGGATGCGGTTAATCATAAAAGGATTGACAGAGTCAAAAATATTGTAATCCATTCTCTTTTTTTTAATATTTACAATAAATACACACTTTACAGTATAAAATCCAGGTACTTACTTATATAAATTTAAGTAAAAAATAATGCACAGGACATCAAGCCCTGATAGTGTACAGAGGGGCTGGATCCAAAAGTTTCACACCGAGAAAAAGTCAGAAATATTGAAGGTGGTTGAGACACTGAGGCAGTTTAAATGAAACGTTGTCTCTGCACACATTTAGGCAACTGTGTGTGCATTTTCACCCCTGTCAAAAAGAACATTTACATTATTTTTTTCTTCTTTTTGGTCCTGTCGTTCCGTCACAAAGAGTTTTTACAGTAGCACAGTCATAGAAAGGCACTTTTGTGTCAAACACAGCATTCCAGTTCTGTCAAAGGAGAGTAGTATATACAGGGCCAGCCCCTTCTTGGTCTGCCTGCTCTTAAGCAAACAAAGCTTTTCCAAAGCTTTTTACACAACCAAAGTAGTACCAGCTACGTTTTTATTTTTACAAAATAATAACACTAGAACATATGCTTTTCATTTCAATATTATATAAAAATGATTTGGCCACGTTGAGAGCATGTTAAATAAAAAATACAGTTGAATCACAATAAAAATAATACAATCCCCCAGTGAACCCCCTAAGTCCTTTTCAGTGGGCTCTTTTCACATGTGTCTCTTCATGTGGAGTGCCAAATGGTCAGACCTGGAGAAGGCGCGCTCGCACAGGTGGCACTGGAACGGTCTGTGGCCGGTGTGTTTACGGAAATGACGGGTCAGCTCGTCGGAGCGGGCGAATTTCCACCCGCAACCTTCCCAGCTGCAGTGGTAGGGCTTCTCACCTGAGGAGACAGAGCAAAGGAATTCATGAGTTTGTGTTGAAAAGTGGGAGGGGAAATGTTTGGAGTTCCGTGCGTAATTACGCACAGGTTTTTGTTTGGAGAGACTGCAACTTACCAGTGTGAGTTCGGAGATGTGCCTTCAGGTGGGAGCTCTTGGTGTAAGTTTTCCCGCAGCCAGCGAACGTGCAGGTGTGCGTCGCTGTGCGCTTCCGCGGCCAAGTGCGCCGGCCTCTTTTTGGTTTGGACTCCAGTAGCTCAAGGGGAGAGGAGGGCGGAGTGAGCATCATCCTCTGCGCGCCCGGCTGCAGGTTGAGACCTTCATCGTACATGCCGAAGCCAGGATGCGGAGCGTGGTAGGACATCTGCATCTGGGGAGCCTGAGGGTGGTGCTGGAACGCCGCCGGCGTGTGGTACTTCTGCTGGAAGTTCATGGGCTGGCACAGCTGTGCCTGGCAGTCCGTGGCTCCCTGATCATCGGGGCTGAGTGGCGGGGTCATGTTGCTGGCTGCCCGAGGAGAGATGGCCACCCGAGGCTGCTCAAAGGACATCATGCAAGAAACGTTGCCTTCTTGCTTGATTTTGCTGCAGCTCTGGGGCACCATGCCCATAACGGGGCCGTAACTGTCCATGGCTGGCTCCAGCTTGATGTTTTCCGGGCGGGGGTAAAGCGTTGTGTTGACGTAAAATCTTCCCTGAACGCTGGGATTGCGCGTAATGCCATAGCTGCTGGTCCCCTCGGAGCGGAGCAGCTCTGTCATGAGGCTGGCGCCGTACGGGGGAGGCGGGGAGCGGTGGTCGTCATAGGACGGCACGGAGTTCCCAGTCGAGTACATGCTGGGGTCAGTGGTGCCGAGATATTCCACCGAGCTGTCTGACCCCGTTGTGTTGGAGAGAATAAAATCCAGATCCAAAAAGTTGCTCAGATCCTCGTCGTCCTTTTTGCTTTGACTGTCCAGGTTTTGTACCAGTTCAAGCATGGATTCTCCTTTCCACCTCTGGAAAAAACAAAAGAGAGAAAAATAGATAAATATGAGGCTCCTCCACAATATCCCAGACTGCTGCTTCATGCAAAACACTTTCAATACTGATTTAGTGCGTTTATAATACTCAAAAACATCCTAATTCAAGCAAATCAAATAAAAACAAAGACTTTCTGCAACTTACAGTTTCCCAGGTTTTCTCTCTCTGGTTAGAGAATGTCGAAAATGACGGAAGCATCACTCCTGTTAAGGCCATCGTTGGGTGAAATAATACACAAACGTATGTGTCGTTAAAGTTGCGGCAGCCGCTCCAGAGAGTCCGTGAGTCTAGATCACGGTCGCTCCTCTTCCACAGCTGCGCTCCGAACACATGAACAAGTTTAAAAGTGGTAGGAGGTCCTCCCGATCTTATAACCCTCTAAGCCGAGGACGCCTGGCCAATTGTGAGAGTTCAGGAAACAACGTAAAGTTTGGTAAATTTAGCTCTTATAAAGCCGCTCCTGCAGGCTGCGGGGCTCAGTGTGCTGTTTGACAGGCAGCGCAGCGGAGAGCAGCCTATAAAGATGAGGACCGCCCCCCCTCCTGCGTGACGCGCTCGCGGATCAACCCACCTGGGACAGGAGCCAAGTTGCAGGAGCGCATCGCCTGCCAGGAGGCAACCCGCACCACCTGATATAAAAGCTGTCAGCTCACGTAATCATTACAACATACAGCTTTGGGATTATCTCTAATTACCTTTAAGTGTCTTTAATGTGGTGATAAATAATAAAATATTCTACAAATGAGCCTGTTTCTTTCTAACTCAGTCCGAAATTACGCACGTTGATTCTTCCAAGAGATCAACTTCTCGTGCGTAAAATGATTAGATTTCTATGACGTGAGTGTTTTATGCGTTTGCTCAGCCTTCTGTAATAGTTGTGTGCGCCGTGGATGCGCTCCTGGCTGGAACTGCATCCACCTGCTTGGCGCGTCCCGCTCTCGGCTCATTATCATTAATGGAAGATGGTCTTTTGTTTACGCGCAGCGGGCTTGTCCAAACAGGCGCCAGGGTCGTCTGAAAACGGGTCTCCACGCTCTGACTTCTCCTGATGTAAACACGATTTAAGGTAACATCCCATTCAGGTGTAAATCACCGACTTTGAGGGGGGGCGCAGTGTCGATTGGGGTCCGATTTACATCACAACAATCAGCTCGCTTTCTTGTTTCTGCAGAGGAATCTGGTTTCTGACATATAGCAGGAGAGATTGTGCTTTCTTTGTTGTCCTAAAGGTTATCTGTAGATCTGTGTGACCCTTTGCCCCAAATCAGATATTATAGAGCAAGAATGTAAGACAAAATGAGAAAGTTAAAAGTCTGTTAGGTTAAATGGATCATGGATGATGAAAATTCATTCATACATAACATAAAAGGTTTCTAGGGTGCATAAAAGCAGCACAATTTACATGAATTTCAAATCTTGTTAGCAAAATATCCATCCATTCACTCTCTTCCGCTTATTTGGGGTCGGGTCGTGGGGGCAGCAGCCAAGAGAGGCCCAGGCGTCCCTCTCCCCAGCGACTTGGGCCAGCTCCTCCTGTGATCCCAAGGCGTTCCCTGGCCAGACAAGAGACATAGTCCCTCCAGCGTGTCCTGGGTCTTCCATTTGGTCTCCTCTCGGTTGGACGTGCCCGGAAAACCTCACCAGGAAGGCATCCAGGAGGCATCCTGACCAGATACCCGAGCCACCTCAACTGGCTCCTCTCGATGTGGAGGAGCAGCGGATCTACACCGAGCCCCTCCCGGATGACCGAGCTCAGACACTCAGTGGAGAAAACTCATTTCGGCCACTTGTATCTGCGATCTCCTTCTTTCGGCCACTACCCAAAGCTCATGACCATAGGTGAGGGTAGCAAATGTTTTAAATTAAAAGATTAATCTGCAACCAGCTTTGTCAGAAATGGACCTGTTATATAAAAGAGGCATTTTAGTAATAAAAACACATTTAAAATGGTATAAATGGTGATATAAAATGGACAAACAACATTCCAGCTGTGCTATAAGTGCATTTTTTTCTCCTCTACACACAGAGGACCAGCGCTGGCTCCAGCAGCTCAGCTCCTCGTGACAGAAACATCATCAAACTGTCATGTCCACCATCACCAGTAAATTCTGAACGTACAGCTGTGAGGACATGATCTGCGCCATGTTCAGTGGAAAGTGCGTCATGCAGAGAGAGTGCAGTAAGGCCAAAGAGGAAATGCTGCAGCAGCAGACAGCCTGATGGTGGAAACCCTGACCACTGACCCCTGATCCTTGCTGCAACCCTCCTCTGCTCAGCTACCAGTGAAAGTGAGAGCACTCTCACTTCCCTTATTACACAGCTACCTTTAACACAATCTAATGCCTTCAAGTTTCAATTAAGAAAACACATTTTTTGCTGAACTCCTAGTAGCTTTTGCTATTTAAACCAACACCTTGCGCAATAGAAGCCATGTTAGCGTGCCTCGTTCTCCTGTGATTTTTAGTTTTTCTTACTGCAGGTTTTCTCCGTTTTCACCAGAAGCTTCCTATTATGAGTTTAAAAGCCTAAAACCAAAAGAAAGGGAGCCAGACTTTGTCCAAAGGTAACAGTCCCAGCAGAACCATACTCTTTAATTAGCCAGACTAGTCCCAAGTCTAGAATATGATCAGCATTGCAGACCATGTTGCATGTTATTACTGCACTCCTTGTTTTTTCTGTGACAGACTTTGTCATTTGCTGTTGGTGAATAGCCTCCTGACCTGTAGTTTGAACCCTAACCACTGTATTTTGGGAGTAAATTTGATGCAGCAAAATGCATAAAGATGACATGAGAAATAGGCTTGAAACTGTTCTGACTATTATTCAGACTATTCTTAAATGCCACAGACACAACAATTCAAGCTCTCACAGAGGAAAGTAGTCTCAATTTGTTTTATTTTGAAAATCACAAACAAACACAAACCTGTTTCAAATCAGATTTTAGCCAGTTAGTTTGGAAAGACTCATGCGGATCATTTTGCATCTCGTGCGTTAAAATGTCAGACAACAGCGAGTTGAAATAATGAGAAACAGCACACAGAAAGTGAAAAGCACTACGAGGATAACACAGACAAGACAAGAAAAAACTTTGGCAGGTCCAGCGGGAGCACTAAGTAATCCCAGTGACGTTTATGGGGCAGGCTTTTATTTCATTCAGAGCCGTCACTTCCTGCAAAGAAGCGCACAAACCCGATGAGATAATTTCATTTAAGCATGCAGTCACGTATGATGGGTGGAACTGTAGAATGTCTCAGCAGAGGATGCATGGAAGTAATTTTATAAGAGCTGTAGGTAGAAGTGCTGCTAAACTGCAGAAGAAAGCAGCATTTGCTTTCCTGAAGAGAGGTCAGAGGTCAAAAACAGGACAAACACCTCGGAGCTGATGGGGATTCTGTGTCCTTCTCAGACCTGCAGTCCAGAAGTGCTATAAAGGAGCATTTTCCTCAAAAAGTCCTAAACATTCATGGGGGAAACATTTGCACAAGCCTTTAACTATTGAGCAACCCAAGTGTCATTTCACATTTTTTAGGCATACAGTATTTGCTGCTGATGTCTTATCTGTACAGTTTAAGAACTCATCAGCTGGTTGTTGTTGGCAGGTGGTTGAACGAACTTCCAAAGAAACCAAAAGCTTTCTCCAGAACTGTTGGACTTGTAAAATGTCTTTGGCGTGAAGATTGATGCTGTTTCTTTTAGAGCTAAAATAACTTTTGAGAAGTAGAACTGTACTACAAAAGTTACACAAACGGGGAAAAAGATGTTGTTTGTGCCAATTAATCAAAAAATTTCAATCGTTTCCCAAGAATCAGAGTAAAAAGTACAAGAAGGGAATCTTTAGGTGAGCTTTAAAGAAGAATTCCAGATCGATCCTGATAGGATTTAAAAACTTGTTTTCCTCCAAGTCTTGTTTCCATTCTCAGCTGTTTCTCATATTCTCCATGATGAAACCTCGTGCTGTCATCTTTAACTTGTAATAAGACTTTTATTAGAAAACGAACGCATGCATGCATCATGTCTGTGTCAAGACAGTAAGAGCTTCATCACTGTTGAGGGGATCGGGACATAACGGCTCTGCCTCATGGAAAAACTGTGTGTGTGTGAGCGGGAGAGGTAACGGCGGTTCAGCCTGGAACGTCCTGACTGAACAAGAGTCAGTGGGAGTTTGAGAGCGACTGGGATCCTGCTCTGGGCTTATATAGCCCAGTTATTTTTAACCACCCACCCCTTTGCTTATTACAGCGTTTTCCCCCCTTGAAACATTCAGGAAGCACGTTTGGCTCCTTTTCCTGCTCACATGCGGCCAGATTCAAACAGGATTGAAGAATGATAGCATTGAGGCTCTCCATTCCCCCTGCTGGAAAAAAAAAGAAGGGTGTTGGGGGGCAGAAATGTTTAGTAAAAAGTTGGCACGCGCCAGAGCCATGACACAGGACTGGCTCCAGTCCTGCTCGTATTTCACAAACCCTCAAAAATTTGTTGAAAAAAAAAAAAAACAGCACAATCCTGATTTCACAGCCGTACCTGCTAGAAGTCCTCGGTGAGTTAAGTTTTGCAGTTAAAGAAGCACAGCCGTTAGTTTCTCAACATACGTGCATTTGAATGTGTTTTAATGGTTTTTATTGTTTACATTGTTAGGTAAAACAGACGATACCAGAGAAAACAGTCAAACCAGTTCAAGTTTTGAGGTTTCTTCATAGGAACAAGCTGTTTTTATGAACTTTTCCTGACTTTACCTTTAAAGGTGTGGATTACTGTAAAAACATTTTTTAATGATTATTTCTGATCATAATCAGTTACTCTGAGTTTTTCATGCAGACTGAACATGAAAATAGTGTCCTACACCTATCTCCTGCATTAGCTTCTGATAGAAAACAGATGGTGAAACTCTAGGATTAGAAAATCCTGACAAACCTACGTCACACTGTCACTTAACATTCATGGACTCTACCATCTTGGCTCACAACGGGGAAGGTTGTTGTTGGTTTAGCGTCCAGGAAACAGCAGAGAACGTCTCAGCTAGTAGAAGCTAACTGTTAGCATTAGCAACTCCACCACACAGCAGAACTCCTCCAGGCTTGTGCTATTTGTGGAGATAAAACATCAACGTTGCAGAGCAAACAGAGTCAGTGGTAGAGTCGTGTTGCTGTTAGCCAATCAGAGGTGAGATGTCCGAATATCAGGACATAAGAGTCCAAATCCTGTCGTCTAAAGCTACTTTCTCCTCCAGCTGAGGAACAAACATTAGCTCTGATATTTAACAGCAACTAAGCAGCAGCATAAATGGTTCAACACTTGGAATATCACTTCAACAAAAGCTGAATAAAAACTTTTAGTTCAAGGCTTCCTTCTTCATCAACACTCAGGTAAGCTGTTGAAAATCTTTGGAACAGCTGAATCAAACCTTCAAAAGTGAGAAAATCAATCTAGATTTAGTTCAGGATATTCTCTGGTTGAGAATCTTGTCATTTTTCTCTACAAGGAAAGACAAAAGAGCTCGTTGTGGCCTCTGCAGATCACTAAAACAGCACGAAAACAGCTTGCTTCCACGGAACCAAAACATGTGTTCCCACTACAAGCGTAGCTTTCAGCAAGTGTTATGGAAACCCACCTTTTTAAAATATGCAGCACACTCCAGCTAACATGGCTGGAATAATGGCTACATGTGGATATAATTGAGCCAGTAGAGCATTAAGGGGATGGGCTCTGATTTATTAGCTGTTAACACCAGGAATCGGTGGTCTCTCTCTCTCTCTCTCTCTCTCTCTCTCTCTCTCTCTCTCTCTCTCTCTCTCACACACACACACACACTTGCTCCACCGACTGTGAAAATGTTGTTTTCTTTTATCCAAAGTGCCAAGAAAGGTACTTTTAGTTTGATAAATGAGAAGGGGCGAGCTCCTAGATGCTTGAAGTGGATCACTGGAACATTTTCAGATTGCTGTTTTGGACACGTGACAATTCAAATCGCTGGCCAGGTTTTAATGTGCATCACAGATTATGAGGATTGGACGAGATTTTTAAATCCTTATTAAATAAAAAACTTTGCCATTCTTAAAAATTATGCTCCGCTCTTGCTGTGTGTTGGAGGAGATAATTGATACCATGTTTTGAAATACAGGAAAAAGCTAAAACCTGCCAGCTTGCACTTCTAAAAATTACAGCCTAACACTTAACATCTTTTATAAACAAAAAATAACAAGATGTAGTCACACCATGTACTGATTTTTTTTCCTAACTTGATTTCAGCGCCAGGCCAGGAGCCTTATTTCCATCTTTTAACCCAAAATAAAAAAGAAAAGAGCAGCTAATGAGTGAAACTTTGGCTCAGATTTTCAGTGCGCTAATTAAAAAGCATCGGTGAGATGACACTGTTAATGCTTGAACCAGGAGATCTTTGTGTTCAACCAGATCAAACTCAAAGGTCATTTATATAATGGCTGCGTTTTCAAGACGTTGATCTTTTTGACTATATTAACGTTCCTGTTAATGTTTTAACATTAAGAACCAGTTTCAAAACCAACGCGACCTTTATAAAAAAACATTCTTGACTCACTGGAGCGATGATTGATATTTCTTCAAATAAACTCATCAAAAAGAGTTTGGACACATCATTCCAGTCAATCATTTCTCTCCTTTATTATTACCAGTTAGTGTCCTGATTAGTTGCATTTACAGATGGGTATCATTTGTGAGGATCCTGCATGTAGAATGAGGAACAAGTGTAGCCTAGAGTCTAGACCGACATTTGCCGAATCAAAATTGACGATCTAGCACTGGAACCTTGCAGCCCCAGCCACTATTGTGGCTAGCCAATCACAGCGCGTTTCTTATCCAATAGCATGCGGGGACAGTTTGAAAGACAATAGTATATCAAAAAAGTGACAGAATTTCCCACAAGATTTGCCTGTTGGTGGATTGTTATGATTGTACTTTCCCAAAATCATTAGGAAAAAGTTACATAAACTAGCCATTTTGACACTTTATTCTTTTTCCACTGTCAGGAGGCTCAGTAGCATGTGAACAATCCATACACAGCCACAATAGCTTGGCTCCTCCTCCTCTTGTTGGTCATCGGTTTGCTCACACCTTAATGTGGAATGGCATCCCATTCCTAAACTACCACCTGGAGGATATTACAGGAGATTTTGATGCTCTTTTGTGGCGTCCCTTCTAATTGACGGTGTTGCTCATTCCAATGATGCCCAATCAAGCGCTACCTTGTTGGAAAGGTGACTAATCAGATTTTCCATCAATATGAAATACAAAACCAATTGGTTTTGTAAAGAAAGAGACTGAAATAACATTTCCAGACTTTTTTTTGAGAAAAAAAATTTTTTTTTAAGAAGTGGTGTTTTGTTTAAGACTTTTATTTGCAGAAAGTAAAAAAAAAATAAAAAAAACTTTTTTTACTGTTAAAAAAGAATAAACTTTATTTGGAGATACATTACAATCATCTTCACTGTCTTTCATGGCTTACATGTTTGCACATATGTTTGTGCTGAAGCCAAAACTGCCTCAACGTTCAGCAGAAAGAACAAAAAAATGGACGAAGGAGAAGAAATAGGCCTCAACGATACAAGGAAATATTGAGGCAAAAACCATGGAGCCGTCAATTTCTACCCATACCTAGTGTCAGCGTGCTTAAGTCAACGTCTCAATCCAAACTTAGAGCAGATCACTTTGTATAAAGTCCATCCTGCTGAAAGCCAGTGTTTTTTCCCCTCCTCTCGTGTGGTACTCCAAACTCAGACCTGTGCACATTTGAACATGCCGAGCTAAACTGTGCCAGCTGTTCAAATAACATAACCCCGTCCATAACACAGGTTCCCCATTGAAGCCACACTCCTCTTGATTGAGTGATCCAGCCTGCAGTGCACTTTATAGTATACACACCTCAAAATGGCGACATTTGTAAAAAGGCTAATAAAAACATTCCTGGAAGAAAGGAATGCTCCAGGTATTTCCTCCCCATACACCTGGCCACCATTCCTTCAGTGCATTGGTCTGTTTTCACATCACCAAGCTCTTTCAGAGAGTGGTCATTGGTCCTGCATGTGTGAATGTGTTTTGTAGCGATAAAGCCATGACCAGGAGCTATCAGAGATTTTACTCTGGAAAATGAGTGAGTATGAGTTACACTGTGGTGATGAAATGACTGGAATAAAGTTGTCTGTTATTGTGTGGGAAATGCAGTGGGAGGTAGTGAGATGTCAAAAGCTGAAGTCAGCATGTAGGGTCAAAGGGTCATCGGTGAGAAAACTGGAACTGGATCAGACCACCACATGTCTTCGTTCTTTTGTTAAGATTTTTAAAAGATTTCTCAGGATCAGGGTTGTAGTTTGGCTTCAGTGGGTTTCAAGGCCTTTTATAAGAAAATATAAAATAAATACAGACACATTATAGACCGCCCATATTAGTCACCATGAGGAGTTCCACAATCTGGAGAAACTGTTCTGCAATGGCAACAGTTCACTTCTTTAAAGTGGTTTGTAATATTTAGTTGGAGTCCAATATTAAAGGTTTAAATGGTAATGTTAATGGCTGATCATCAAGTAGGTGACTGATTCTATTAGTGCATCAGCTGTTTTTTGTGGTTCCCAAATTTTGGGTCGGGACCCCACTGTGGGTCCTGGGAGGTCAAAATAGATTTAAAAATCATTGATATCATGTTTTCTACTATAATTGTTACAGAAACAGTTGTCACCAATGCATAAAATAGTTGCCATTGTTTGTGTTTGTATAATTTTACCAACAGTGGTCGGGGTCACAAGTCCATCCCAGCGTCATTTTGTGGGTCAGAAGCTGAAAGGTTTTGACAACAACCAGTTCCTGTCCTCATATGTGACCCTGTTTATTGACATTAATTGATACATGGCTTATCACACAGATAACTCTAAGCAAAGAATCATGGGTAATAGATAAGCTGATGGATCAAGGTTTTATAGATAAGTGCATTTAGAGCACTTGAGAAACAGAGGAAGGCTAATTTCTGGCTTTTTTGGGAGAATGCCTATGAATCCATATCTTAGGCCTATTTTTGAGAAAGCTTCTCGAAAACGACATGCCCACACTTTAATGAATATATTTCTGTAACCACAAGGTTACAGATTTGGTCTCATTTTAAAGGGAATTCTTGTGGTGTGTAAATATTAGAATATGCGTCACTGATAAAATGTAAATGAACATGGAACATTTTTAAAAAGTTGATTTTTTTCTTTGAAAATCCTGAAAATATTTGATTTCAGGATAAATACCTCTTTGGAAAAAGTCATCAGTAGTTTCAATCTTCAACAAATTCATAATTTTTCATTTTGACATTATCTGCACAAAGTTTGAGTTTGATAAAGTGAAGAACAACAATTTTACAGAGGTTTATACAGACACTTCAGGCAGTCTCAAATAAAAATGCTCCTTTCATGGAATAGTTTTTGTTGTCCAACCTTTTAGCCAGCTTACATTGTAAGTCATTCAGTGACAAATAAAGTTAGTTGAAACCACCCCATCTCCTCATTGCATAATGGCCGCTGGAGGCCTGGGCTAGAACTACACCTTACAGGAGAGTTTCTCAGGATCTTGTTGGACTATTGGAGCAATTCAGGTTACCCAGAAAACCTCCGAGCCAATAGAATCGCTTGCTGTTGATTTTTTTTGGCTAGCTTTTGTATTAACAGTCACAGGAAGAGAAGTGATGTAAACTGGAAAATGATGGGATTTGACGTCAGACATTTGTAAACACTCTGGACGAGGTAAAACAAGCTAAAACAGTCAGGAATCAGCTCAGTGTGACGTTGTGAAAATCAAATACACGAACCGAGTGGATTTTTTTTTACTATAACAGGGATTATGACCACGAATCAGCAAAGGTAAGACTGAATTTACGCTTTTTACGTCATGAAATAAGCTTTGTTGTGCTGGTTTGTTACCTTCTGGCTTTGTGAATTTTGCACATAGAGTAATGAAACTTGGGCTTTAATTTAAACAGCTGATTCTGTGTGTAGGATCATATTGGATTGTTGCTACTGTGTGTTTTTCTCGATATGTGTATTTAGCGTCTTTTTACGTCCTCTAAATTTAGCGGCTTATTGTTGAAATTGGGTGTTGTTGAGGGAGAAAACTTGGATTCTGTCTTTTATACGAGGTTCTTCTCATTATGTACATGTGCATTTTGCATATATTGGTGAATATAAAGCATGTTTTTGGATGGACTTTGTTACTGGAAGTACACGCGGACCCGGTACCGGGTCCGTTGGGTTCAAGAGATATTGTTACTGTATTCATGTTGTTATTCCTGGGTTTGAAGAAGGTCATCCTTTCATCCTGGCCTCTGTGTGTTTCCGCTCAATCCCAATCTCATTAACTAATGGGTTTTCATTTCTGTAAAATTCCAGAGTCCCTCCTTCACATCTCCTTTAATTTCCTTACAAATGTCACTGAGGTCTTACGTCATGTTGATGTAGCTCATCTTTATCTCAGCGTAGCTAGCCATTAGCGGTTACTTTGCAACATGTTGCTCCTCACACTGAAAACAAAGCGCAGCACAATCGTTTTCTTGTGATTTTTGATAAAAGCTTAAGTCAAGCTATTTTGTTGTCAGAGCACTGAGATAAAAA
The DNA here is from genome assembly GCA_006937985.1 of Aphyosemion australe. Taxonomy (NCBI): domain Eukaryota; kingdom Metazoa; phylum Chordata; class Actinopteri; order Cyprinodontiformes; family Nothobranchiidae; genus Aphyosemion; species Aphyosemion australe. The sequence goes on from SSNS01000210.1 coordinate 853,541, forward strand.
AAACAGCCTCTTTAAAATTTGTCACAACAAACTGAATTTCAGAGGTAAAATGTTTTCTCCTTCATGTCCTAAAGCCAGTATTTTTTTGTACACTGTCCGTGCAGTTGACAGTCGATAAGTCATCAGGTTGTGCCTCTGAGGGACTAAACGGGTTTCTCTGCTCATTGCAGGTGTTTTCTGAAGGAGTCATTAACCTCTGGTCAAACTGCAATAAAACAAGTTTTTTTTAAGTGAGTTATGGCTCGAGAAAGATGCAGCAACTTGGTTTTGTGTCTTGAACAATATAACGTGTAAGGTTTTTGTTAATGCTTAATGTTAGGTGGATTTCTTTAGTCTGATGTTTGGGGTTCAGACCAATTGAGGATGAATTCAGGGTGAAACAAAAGGTAAGAAAGATGCCTCATTACTTCTTACAGTTAAATCAGTTGAAGGGAGTGTTCAGGAGCTGAGGGTGGATCTACAACTGAGTAATTTAGATTTTTGGGTTTGGTTGCAAAAAGACAGAGGAGATAACAACCTGTGGTTGTCAAAACAACGAGATCCGGTGTGCACCGGCGTTACGGCACGCGCTGAATTCAGATTTTGATGTGTCCCTCTTTCATTCTTAGCCAGCTGACAGGAATTGGTGTTTTGTAGTGTGGTCTGTCAGCTCACCAGGTGGATTCACAATGCAAAAAGTGAGTCCACACCATTGCAAAACATTCAGTTCATGATGTGTGAAGTGTGCTACCTCAACGGGGAGAGTGGTTTGTCGACCGCATGTCGGTTTCCTCTCAACTTTCAGCAGTTTCTTTTGTGGCTGTGTGCAATCCACCGATGGAACCTGATTGAAAACCAGCAAATAGTCATTTACGGTTGGTTAATTTTCATCTGTTTTAAATACGGTTGTGCTGTACTACTGCAGCAGAACTGAAAATGCACCACACACCCCCACACGACAAACATAGATGGTTTTAAAACGCTGCTGAAGTAAGAAGTGAGTCAGATAACATCTGAGGCTGCATGCCTAATTGATTTATTTACCACACCTGGCTTCAATAAGAGGCACCAAAGGACAGGTTACTGGTCTATTTAACACTTCAACTGAGGTATAATTAACCGACTGTAATAGCTCAAGGGCCTCACCCAACTGGTTAACTTCAAACTCCCCCTCCTCCCCGCAGCTCTTTAATAACCCGTATCTCTTGTATGAGCTGCGCCTCCTCGCTCGCTTCCTGAGAGGGGCCCACCACCGATCAGGTTATAATTTATTTGCTTTTTATGGGGTGAAAACAGACAGGCCTGTTTCTTATCGTGGTCGAGGAGAGACGATTAACCCGACGCGAAGATGAAGAGGATGAAACCATCTGACATCAGAATTACGGAACAATCTGAAATCAGTTTCTGGTGTCACTGAGTTCTGATGTCGTGTGGTGAGGTTTGGTCAGGGCTGCTGAGGCTGGCTGAGGTAGAGGAATAGTATGTGTGTGTGTGTGTGTGTGTGTGTGTGTGTGTGAGAGAGAGAGAGAGAGAGAGAGAGAGAGAGTAAGTGTGTATGAGTAAGTGTGTGTGTGTTATTCGTCAACCGCCTTTCCCAAAATACTGAAATATCTTGTGCTGTCATAGTGAATATTGAGTGAAGAATGCAGCGCTTGCACACACACACACACACACACACACACACACACACACACACACACACACACACACACACACACACACACATCATTCTCTCTCCACAACATTTCAACCTGAGACCACTTCTTAGAAACTCATTTAAGGGTCAAAGGTCAAAGTGGCTGAGTCCATGACCTCTGAAAAGCCCTCTCAACCTTGACTGACCACCTAAAACACACCTGAGCTCTGCCTCCAGCACTTATCGGGCTCATCTTGTTTGCAGCTCAGCTCAACTGTCAGAACCTGTTCTCACACCAACTGGTCACAAGACCCACTGCCTCTGTTGTCCTTTGACTAATCGCTCAGATAATGACTCTTGGCTCGATTAATTTCCCTCTTATTTTTTGTTCCCATCTAAGCCCTCGCAATTGTCAGCATGCCTGGGCGCTTCTCTGGCTGCGCACTTCAACCTGAGGCTGGCTGAGAGGATAAACACTTGATCCATAAATGCATCTGCACTCACAAAGCTCTGGGTGACATTCTCAAATGCAGCTGCCTTGTTTCACCTGAGGCAAAGCCATCGTGCAGGTAGAAAAGCCTTTGCTAATCTACTTGCTCGGCTTATTAAGCAATTCAAACATTCTTTTGTCGGAGATGCCTTTTTGACGAAGGCCCACATGTGTGTAGGGGTCGTTAAGTTCAGCTCTTCACTACCCAGGAATCAGATCTTTAAGAAACTGCATTCCAGCTTTGCAATAATCCCTGAAGAATGTACTCATCTGAACCCAAATCAGTTTTTAATGCAAATAAAAAGTCGTTTTAAAGAGGCGGAGTGGTAATTTTCTCAGTTCTGCTTGAGGGTTTTAAAACAGTCAGATGTTGCAGGTTGCCGGTGTATGCCGAGTTAGTATTACTGAGGTGTACTCTGGTTTGATGCAGCTGGTAACCACTTCCTGTTTTTCGAACAGTGAATCTTCTCACAGTTTGGCCATAGTTTCCTGAAGTGTGTGTTTCGTGTGTGCAAGCACCAGCGCTTGTGTGTTGTGGGTTAACGCAAAAACTAAGGTGGCTTGCATGTTTGCAATGAACAATCACAGTTCCTCTCTGCTCAGCGTCGTGCACCACTCTGAACTGCAAACACCAAAGTTGATATCTGGAGATTTTGCAAAGGAGGGTATAAAACCTTTCTGCACGTGTGTGTGTGTGTGTGTGTGTGCATGTGTGTGTGTGCAGCTTTGAAATTGTACATGTCAGCAAAGGTTTTTCTGTGCATTTGTTGACTGGATTTTTATATTTGATGGAATAAAACAATGTTTCGAAGCATTTTTGCTCATCAAATTTATTCAGAACCTGATGCAGCTTTCATTATTTAAAGTAACGACAGATAGTTTTTTAAACTTTAAGCTAGAGCTTTAACATTGATCTCAGTGATTGTTGAGTTAGAAACTTGACCAGTTTCATATGTGACACCACTCTGCACAACTCTGCTGATCAAAAACTGCACTAGATAGTTTTGTGGAGCGGGTAGGTGTTCTATTGGGCGCTCTTTTGCCTGCATTATGGCTGTTAGCTGTGATGCTAGCGGTTAGCATTTTCAGTTCGCTGATCGTCAATAAAAAGCACAAGAAGAAGATGTTTGCTTTTTCTGTTGGCATCATGGCAGAGCCTGGAAGTAAAAGTAAAGTGTCTTTGAAGGTGAAGCAAAGAGCTAAAACCGGAGTGAACATCGACGCGGCTTATGCTAGTTTGAGGGAGCTAAAGGAGGCTACAAAATCATGGACTGATGGTGACCTGACTTTGTTGCTACTGGACTGGTAAGTAATAATATTATTTGTCCAACAGTGTGTATATTTTTACTTCGTTGTTTATTTTAGTATTAGTTGGCTCATATTAGAGTTAGCTCGTTCTTAGCGCTAGCTTAAGCAGGTTGCTGCAGGGTTGGTTACGGTAGTTGTAATTCCACTTTCAACCAGTAGGGCGGAGGAGCAGGAAACTCCTTGTTGTTACTTTAAGACTCACGCTTTAATCATCCAGATTAAATAGCAGCATGTGAGATCTGTGCTCACGTCTCTTGATCTCTGAAGCTCCCTTTAAGGCTTTTTTTTGTCTGTGACAGACCTCACACAGGCTCACTACAGAGATACCACATTCTTGACTGCGCTGTGGCCCATGTCGAATGTTGTCTTTCAAATCAGAGATTAACAGGAACACATGTACGCCAGTTGTGTATATAATATGTGTCTCTGAGTGAGCCAAGAGGACTGCTGAGCCCAAATTTGTTTTTGTAGACTCTTGGCTTGACAAGTTTGGGATTTGTACTCATCTGCTCCTGACGGATTTTCCATTAAAGTCGTTCTTTTTGTGCACCTGACAATCTGATGAGTGCTTTTGCAAGATCTGTTTCAAATCTGGGGGGGGGGGGGGGGGGGGGGGGGGGGGGAGTGAAGCCATCAAGGCAGTATGTGGGCCCAGCAAAGAGAACAGAGCAAGCTGATAATCTAGCATCTGCATCACATAGGTAGCCATACCGGCCACAAGCTGGAGAAATGGGCCTGACTTGTGGGGGAAGAGGTTCTCCACTGGTTTTACACACAGAGATAAACAGCACATTATGCTGAAAATAGATTTCCTTCATCTCTACTTGACCTAGAATTTGTGCAACCACATTGAGGTTTTTTTTTTACCCAACTCTGCTGTTACCTGCTGCTGAACAATTCAGGAGAAGCATTTAGCAGCTAATTGATCATCCGTGGAAGTCTCTACCCAAAGTAGCCACAAAAATATAGAGGGGTCCTTGAGGAATTGTCCTGAAATATCCTCATCAGGGGGACAAAAAGTGGGTTATAATGGAAATGTATGGCAGGGTGTGTCGTGTTATGAGAGTCCCACAAATTACGGACTGGTGGGGAATTGTTCTAATCCAGCAAACCAACGCTGCGGAAACAGAGCTGCCATTTTGGAGTGAGGGTAAAGAGTTAGTTATTTCCTGAGTCCAGGCTTGGAGCAAACGGATCTCCGAGAATCTGTGTGGGCCCGGTGGTGTATTTTAAGGGGAAAGGGACCCCACACTTTTGAGGGCTCCGTGTCTGTTTGCGTATGAAAATACCTGTCAGGGAAACTGTATGGAAAGTATAATTAGGCTCAGTTCCTATCCAAATACGTCTCAGATTTGTGTCTTCTTTTGATTTTCCAGCCATCAGCAGGGATACGTGTGGACCGGAGATCAAAGACGGCGCCTGATAAATACGCTTCAGCAGTTTAAGATTTCAGCGATTTGCTTCGTCCTTGGAGTCATTCTTTGCTAATAATTCAGCGTTCCCTCTCAGCTGAGGCTTTCATCAGATGTTCAGACGGAGCAGCGTCCCGGATCATGTTGTGTTTCTGAGGCACGCTGCTTTTCTTGGAATGTGCGCCGTCTCTTTGATTGTTCTGTTTCCTGTGATTCAGAGGCCCTTTGTCTCTGCGTGGTAACGTGCTAATCAGGGAACTCCGTCATAGCGCCCCGCCGCTACAGGCCGCGCTCCCTAATGTCACCCTCTGTGTTATGATATTTTTGGCTGTGTTCTCATGCTTTTTGCATCCACACACACACACACACACATGCACAAAAGAAAGAGAAGTCACCTTTTGGAATGTGTGGAGTAGAAATGACATAAGTGGGAGCTGAAGAGGTACAGTAAAAACTCAGATTGTGGAAAGAGACGGAACAAAACAGTAAATCTTTCTCGGGGGGGTTTCCTTTCTGCTTCTTGTGCCTGCTAGCTCTGGTATGATTTATGTTTCTATATGTTTAATGCTTCTGGATGCATAGATCATTTTCCTCTGTTCAGAGAAAAAAAAGTGCAGAAAGCATGAATAAGCCAAGACGGGAGGATCGTAACCAGGTCAGTTTTTCTACACTCTGGGTTTCCCCCCCATCTTCTTTTGCTTAGACTGTGGTTTCATGATGTGTTATGGGATCCATGAAACAACAATGAAACCAGATGTGCTTAGTAATGCGTCTATGTACAGTCCTAACTTTGCAGAAGTTGAGCTGAGAGCACGCCATGTAGTCGGTGTGAGAACTCGGTGCATTCTAAGCTTTCTGGAAAGGCCTCTCTTCCCTTTTATACCTCCTCTTAAAATAACGCCCGTCCCATTGGCTGAGAGCGGCCAGGTCATTGAATCACATCAGGCCAATTAGAGAGTAACACTTCCTTTGCAGAGAAAGATGTTTCCTGTTGATAGTAAATGTACAGCCTGCCAAGCAGCAGAGCAGGGGGAGGGGGGCTGAAGTGCTGCCAGTGTTTCTCTGACCTTTGTGGCCCTCGTGGCGGAAAAAGTGACACTGTTGTTGAGGTTAGGTGTGTGTTTTGACTGTGTGCATGTGTTTGCAGCTGCACAGCAGTGGTGGAGAACAATTTGTCCATTTTGTGATGCATGATACTTCAACTCCAAGTCCTTTTTTTTCCTTCTTTATGTTCATCCGACAGCTAAAATATGCCTATTGGACACATAAAATAATAATTTTTGACACTTTTTATTTGTTTTTTTTTCAAACCTTTTGGAAATATCAATTTAAATATTTCCCTTTCATGTCCTATCAATCATCTCAACTTATATATATATATATATATATATATATATATATATATATATATTTATGTATAGTGAGTTTTTGGATGGACTTTGACCAATAATTGTAAATTAATAACAACTGAAAAAGCATTTGAAGTGACAGTGTGTAGTTTCCTGGCAATAGGGGGCAGTACATAGATTTCAGGGTAGTTTTACACCATATCTCCGTGACTGTCGCTAGTTTAAAAAAAACATTACGGTAAATGTTACCTGTTGAGCAGAAAGCATGCGACCTTGGAGTTACTCCTCAGACTTTGATAGACCTTCAGTTAATTCCATTGAGAGAATGCAATGCTGGTGCTAGTTTTCTGGCAGTGTAGGTTCCGGATCTGCTCGGGGTCCTGAACCTGCTGATTTTGTCACACTACGGCAATACCACTTGGCCAAAATATATTGCATCTCTTTTTCGATTCTGTTCTTTCACATAGGTTTTGGAAAGAGTTTATCGGTTTTGTTGTTAAATTCATGTTTCTTATCGCCTAAATGTTTTCGAGCGTGCTAACATAAGTCGTATGTCCAGCCAGTCATCTAATGTGACATCATCAGCAAGCGCAGGACCCCGAGCCGGCTCACGTAGAAGGAAACATTGCGTCTAATATGGCGTCCCCCCAGAGACTTAGACCCGCACTCTTTGTATTTTAGACCCAATTTTTATGGTTATATGTTACGAAACCGCCAATATTTTTCATCGACTGGACATCATTTTATTCATTTTCAACAACATTTCAATGGATATTTCTAGAGATTAATGGTAAAAACTACACACTGTTACTTTAAATACATCTTCTCTAATGTGGTACTTACTGCAGGCAGGAATGATGAAATACTTCAGCTAAACTCAAATTATTGGACAACTTTGTTATCTATTCAGATTTTTTTTCTCAAAATTAATAAAATAAGACATATTTTTAAAATTATTACTAATGCCAGAAAGGTCTCCCTTTAGCCTGTTGATGCCTCACAATAGGCGTATGACTTATATTTTAATGTCAATGCATTTTTTACCAACTTCTAACAATTTTCTCTTTCCTTTTTCTTTGTTTCTAATAAAATAACTGAATTACTTAAATTTTTAAACAATCAAACATGTTGCACTTATTATGCATAAGAAAACTCTGAACTCTGAACTGATTTGTGCAACAGATCATTGTTTTTGCTTTTTTTTTATTGGAAGCAATCACAGTTTTTCTGCACATACTGGTGCACTAAGGGGGGTTAATTTGCAGCTATGACAGTAACGTGCTGTTTAAACTCAATTACTTGATTATTTATTATCCAGTGATGTCATTTATAATATAAAGTCCGTTGGATAATCAATCATCTCCATGCTACTTTAATTTTCACCATTTTTAAAGTCTTTTATTGAGGTAAACACGTCTTTCTAAGTGAATATGACAAATTAAAACATTAGAAATGTGAAATTTTAAACTATTTGAATAAAAGAGGTGCTTTTTTTCATGTTTGTGTTCAGCTGCTCTTGGTGCACGAGGAGCGGCCTGAACACACTCTCACATGCTGTGACTCATATTTTCTGTGTTACATCTCCTCTTATCGCTGTCCGAGCCTGATTCACAACCATGCGCTTCCCTGGCCGTCCCAGCGGTTTTCCCTCTGGAGGAACGACAGATTCCCTCTCATCGCCTCAGTCAGATCACAATCCAAGGCTGCAATTACAGCAGCAAACAGATCTGATGTTTAACTCTTTGAGGCGCAAATGTTGTGTTTTCACGGACATCTAAACAAACAGAGACCACAAGGGAACCGTATTCTCTCCCTCTCGCTGCCTTTTTGATGTTTGTGAGAAAATCTGATGTGCTTAAAGGCTGAAAGTCCTTGAAGATTTTGTGTCTGTCAGGATTTCACCCCTCACGCCCACCTGTTTCTGTGGCCTGTATAGACGCGGGCTTGTTTAGCTCTAATGGTATTCTGCTGCAAAGTAAAAAACCGAGGGGCCCGATGGTCGTGGCCACAGGTTGAAGGAATGTCTACCGTCTGGACGGGAAAATGTAATCAGCTGAGATCAGCGAATTAGAGGCCGGTTTCTCTTTCTCCCTTCGCGCTCCCACTTTCTCTCCGTGTGCTTCTCACGCATGTAGGCACTCTCACTTTTTCTTTTCCTCCTGGGTCGCGCTCACTCACACACACACACACTTCTACTATTTCAGATGAAGAAAAATGACACCTTTTCTTTCAGCTATTTCCTCTGTTTTTACATACTTGGGCCTGGCGTACAAGAGGCAACCTTGTGTTTTCTTGTGACAAAATACACAGAGGCCTGTGTGGATTCGGGAGAGGTGAATGGCCTAATTCATCATTTGGGGTTAGGCCTGTCTGAGCCTCATCTGGGAATATCTCTATCTACAGTTAAAAAGTGAGACTGTTGACGCTGTCTCCGGAGCTTAAAGAAACTACAACTCAGCCCTGTCCTCTTTGTGACTGATGACTTCGCTGGGGAGTCGACATTCCATCGTTAAAATGTGGTTTAACCTAAAAAGCCCGCGCTGGTTGGTCCCCAGAAGTTCTGCTGTTGCAGTGAGGAGGCGAGCGTTTAACCTAATCCTTTGGTGCTTTTGGGTGCATGCAAAACAAACATCAGCGATGAAGGGAAAATACAACGATGGTGGGGGGTTGTTATCCAGAATATCACGTTTCTGTTGGAGTTCAATAAAAACGACACGTAAACAGCAGAAAGTATTAAAGAGATGCGGGATGTGAAGTGGTGCAAAAGCCTCGTAAAACCGTTGTTTTAATAGTTTGGCTTCACTTTGACGAATTCTACGGACTTCCATAAAAATAACAACTCCTTATTCCAGCATGAAAATGAATAAAATGTCACAAAAGTGTTTCTTGTGTTTCCACACATGAAAGTAAACGCTTAAACCCATCAGAAAATGTGTAATAAAAACGTTTTAAGAGTTTAAAAGATGTTTATGACTAGAAATTGTGAGATGATTTGGTAACACTTTACAATAAAGGTCCCTTTATAATGTTACCTAGTGCTTTATTAAGCATTAATTAACAAAGAATCCCTTTATTAACGTTCCCGGTATTGTTAACTAATGAGTGTCCTTAAGGTAAGGACAAAGGGCCAGGGGGGATGTCTACTTAGTAATGCCTTACTTAATTTGGTTAAGCAGTTTTTAATACGTTATTTAATAGTTTATTAATGCTTAATAATGCATTAAGTAACGTTAATAAAGGGACCTTCATTGTAAAGTGTTATGAAGATTTTATCTTTTATGTTGAATGGACTGTGCAGTACTTTTATATTACCAAATCTCTCTCTCTCTCTCTCTCTCTCTCTCTCTCTCTCTCTCTCTCTCTCTCTCTCTCTCTCTCTCTCTCTCACTCACACACACACACACACACACACTCCAATTTGCAGATACTTTCTCAAAGATACTTCAACATGTGGGCAATGGTGGCAGAGGAGTTTGTGCCCCATAATCTGAAGGTTGCCAGTTTGATTCCCGCTCAGTCTGTCACTGCCGTTGTGTCCTTGGGCAAGACCCTTAGCCCACATTTCCTGCTGGTGGAGATCAGAGGGACCGGTGGCGCCTGTGTACGGCAGCCTCACCTCTGTCAGCAAGCCCCAGGACAGCTGTGGCTACATTGTAGCTCATCACCACCAGGGTGTGAATGTGTGTGTGGGTGAATGACTGATTGTGTAGTAAAGGGCCTTGGGGGGTTCTAGGATTCTAGAAGGTACTATATCAAATACAGGACATTTACCATTTACCAAGATGGTTTAAAACTACCAGTTCTGATAGGCAGATGCTGCCATTTCCTCCTTATTGTTTTTTTTAATACAATATTTTACAGCAAAATCAATGTAATTACCCACAAAAATTAATCACTTTCAGTTTTGTTCTGAGTGGCTGGAAGAGTAGATATCCTGTCCATCAGGGGAAAAAAAATTAAATCCTGGTTATAAGATCATTATATTTTAGTACGGTGCAAATTTTATTTATTTTTACTTTAATTTTATATTTTGCATCATTGTTTGCACAAAATATATGAATATTACTAACTTGTTGATCTTTCTGACTCAAACCGCATCATGAGTTCAATTAAAATGATTTTTATTTGACACAAATAATGAAAACTGATGAGAGTTGTGCATTTTTTTAGTGTATGAATGAAAACTATAGAAGCTTTTACATAAACTAAAGTCTTGAAAACACACCTGTCATCGTCTCACACACTTAATCTATCCAGTCACACTAGAAGGCCTCATTTCTGATAATTAGAGGTCCTGCGTGGACGTCGAAGGTGACAGGTGAACCACAGGCACGCTCGGGCTGCGCCGTATTCCTCCGTCGCCCGTCACGTACACTCACTCTCACACATTCTCACTCGCTCTCACACACATGTCGATAACCGCACTTGTAATGCGAACCCCGCTGCTGAGGAGAGCGGGGCCTGTAATTACAGAGCAATAGTGGGAAAGCCATAATCACAAAGACTCAAATAGAATTTTGCATCAACAGATGATTTCAGATTGTTTCATTCCCTCTCTGTTTAAAAAAGGGTCACTTTGGATTTACATTCGCCGCTGAAAAACCCATTGTCCCTCGCTCAAATGTTAACATCTCTGCGACTGAGTCTTTAGGAAACCGGTGAGTGGTGACACATAAATGTGCTCTGGTGTTTTTGCTTTCACTCAGAGGCCACGTGAAAGGTGTTGTTCTTTTTTTTCTGTTGGGCAACCGGCAGCTTTCATTCTGATCACGACTTCTGACAGAAAAAGAAAAAGATGATATTAATCAACTGTGATTCGCACTTTGTGCTCAACAGATGCTGCAGCGTGTTTCTGTTAGACACAAACGCTGCGTTTCAACGATTTTAGCCCAGCTGGCGGAAACCATTAAACGAACAGAAACTCTCACAACTCTGTGGTATGGAAATGAAACGCTCTCTATCTATCTATCTATCTATCTATCTATCTATCTATCTATCTATCTATCTATCTATCTATCTATCTATCTATCTATCTATCTATCTATCTATCTATCTATCTATCTATCTATCTATCTATGTTTTTGTGGATAAAACTTGGACATTTCTGTGGCTTTTTAAAAAAACAAAAAAAAAAAACAGTGCTGTTTAAAAAACTGTAGTTGCTCAATGGCAATTGCCTAAGACACCCCATTCCATTCCTAGGAAATGAATGCATGCCCTTGTTCCACATTTAGTTCTTGCCCGTCACGATGGGCTGCTATTTGGTCTGCCATTTCTCAGGGTTGTGGGCTTCTCTAATGAGCACTTTGATCCCACTCAGGTCTGGCGCTGATGTTTACACAACCCTGAAGTCAAAAGAAGAACAAGAAGGAAAAGAGAAGAGTATTTTATTCTCTTGAGAGAGAGAGGGAGCGTTGCTGTGGTGTCCAGCGTCGTGGCAGAATCATGACCCCGGGGACCTCGTCTTCATCCCTAAACGGGTTTTTAAGCCATAGCAGGGTTGGGTTTTCTCTAGTTTACTAAAAGATAACAAGATAAATGAAAACAAGAGGGGAAAATATTAATAATCCAGCAATATTTCTCCTGAGCTTGTCAGATTCTTTTGGATAAGCATGTCCGTGCTGCAGATGTTTCATTCATGCACTCCAAAACATGTGCACTTGGTTAGGGAATTTCTTTATCAGCCCCATAAATTTCATAAGAACATGAGTTTCTTGGCTCTACAGAGCAGATATTTTGTTTTCTGAACGTCTGTGACGTGGACCAGCTGCAGCTCGAGTTTTTCCTGAGTCGCTGCATCTGTATTCTGTCACTTTGGCTTCTTATCAGATATGGGATACACTCTTTTTGCCTCTGAAATGTTATGCTCAAACAAAATTCTCTGTTTATCATCTACCAAGTGTCAAAATTATCAAAGCAGAAAGAAAGAGCTGGAAAGAATTTTTGTAAAAATGTAAAAAAGTGATAGAAATGAAGGTGTTTTTAAAGTCATCTATGAGAAACTTTCTGCTCTCTTTTATTCTGGTCTTTATGTTGTGATGTGATCAACCACATCAGGTTTAACTCCTCCCACAACAAGCTGATGTAGGCATCCTAGACAAACAATGCATGCATTAAGAAGGAAACGTTTTGTCCTCTGTTCAAAAGCAATTAGGACCTCGTTCAGACTGCCAGTCAAATTTTAACGTGTCAGTTAATAAAGATGTCAAACACGGACTGACAGCGGTGCGGGGGGGGGGGGGGGGGGGGGGGGGGGGGGGGGGGGCGCTGTGTAGAAAAACATGCAAGAGAGCAAAATCTGCAGAATCAGCTTTGCTTCCTCTTTACCACTGCTTATAAAAACACGATCTGAGTTTATTCAAAAGACCTAATAAATATATTTTAAAAAATGCACGTTCCTCTCTGAATGTGTAAAATAGATACAACTGATAAAATCTGAAAAAAAGACACAAAACAGCCACAATATAACAGCCAATCGGAGCAGTCAAGTGTGAGCTAACTGTCCGAGATCTGAGAGGTTCTTTCTCCAGACTCCCTGTTTCGGCTCCTTCATCAGATGTTCAACAGGACTTAGATCAGATCAGATATAATTCCCTCCTGATTTGACCAAGGCCTGAAACACCTCTGCTGGAAGGCGTCAAGGAGGCACCCCAACCGCATGCCCACACCACTTCAAATGGCTCCTCTCAATATAGAGGAACAGTAGCTCCACTCCCCTCAGATGTCGAGCTCCTCACTCAATCACTAAAGCCGGGTCCACACTGGAGGCATCAGCGGCGCGGAATGGCAGCAGAATGTCGCTGCTTTAAAACAAAACTTTTAAGGCGCCTCCCAGAAGCAGCTTGCTGCGCCACTAAAGATAGAATCGGGTTCTATTTTTGGCGCTTCTGGGATGCATCAATTTACGCAATTAGCCTTTCGCCGGCCCCGCCCCCAGAACGGCTATTGTCCAATCACACATCATAGCAACCGTTACTATCCGACAACTCCAAACAAAACGATGAAGCTAAGCCTAATTTACTACTAAGCATTAGCCTCGATAGTAGTCGTGTCTCCTTCGTTTCCCTTCAGAACCTCCTCATCGAGCTCAACCAGCAACAGCCAAGCATGAGTGCTCCACGCCCGCAGCTGGGCGGAGGTCCGCCTCCCAGACTATCCAAGACCCTTTATAAGACACATCGTGCCAGCAAATCAGCGTAATATTACCTCAACTGTGTGTCTTATAAACGCACATTAAGCCTTGGCGCAACAGCGGGTGGTGTCAAGATCACATGATGAATTAATGCCGAGCTCCGGTCGGGAACTATATTGAAAATGAAAGTAAACACGGGCATAAAAAGTTACATTTTATAAACTCAGCTGAGATGATCAACTGAGCGATGCAGAGTGCCGGGAGCTTTTCTCCGTTAGAGCTGCTTGCAGCTCAGATCATCTGACAGCTGACAGACATCTGACATCTGACAGCTCACAGGGACACCGCGTCGCCGCCACAGCTCCTCGGATCCACGCGTCCCCGGACTGCTACGCTTCGCTCAGCGGAGCCGACACTAATATATCCCTCCACTGCATACTGTAACCCTTTTGCCTCCATCTGGATGATATTGAGGACGAATTGCTCCAAAAAATGTCGCTGACACGCATCTGTCTTTCCATCACGGAAATCTGCTGAGCTGCAGTATTTGATCCACTTATTGTCGGAGTTGGCAACAGTAACTAAGGGGGGCGGGGCTCGGCGAAAGGCTAATTAACATAGGGCTAGACTGGAAATCACACACGGTATCAGTGTAAAAGTCTTGCACAGATGCGATTTCTTATCTATGTAGATTACGTCTATACGTGTGACCTGACGACTTATTTACTCCCTGTATCATTCGAGAAGTGCAACAATGTGTTTTTCATGGCTTTAATCCTGACAGTGGAGAGGAACAATATCAAACGTGATTTCATCCTTCTTCTTCTATTCTGGTTTAATGGCGGGTGGCATAAACAAACCGTGACCTTTGAAGTCTTGAGTGATTTTGTTATCTCGTCAGTCCAGCGAGGAGGACAGCGGCGAAGCGGCTCTGCAACTAAAATTCCCCCGGTGTTGATTGACGCGATTGACGCTCACTTCACTTTACATGTAAAGTGAGATATTTCAAGCCTTTATTTGTTATAATTGTGATGATTATGGCTACAGCTGATGAAAACCCCACATTCAAAATCTAAGGCATTTAGAATATAGTGAAAAGGTTCAATATTTTAGACTCAAAGTGTCACACTCTAATCAGCTAATGAATCCAGAACACCTGCAAAGGGTTCCTGAGCCTTTAGATGGTCTCTCAGTTTAAGATGAATTACTGAAATAAATGGACTTTTGCACCATAATGATTTTTTTTTATTTCACCTGTAATTTAACCTGCTTCATTCCTAATCCTGTTTTTTCTGTCATTGTCCTGCTGAAAAAAACCCACCATAAACCAGCATATTTGTTACCAGTATATGTTGTGTTTTGGTGCTGGTTTAGCTGGTGGACCAGCATACATTGCTGGTCCAGCCTGCTTGTCCAAGATGGGGTGCTGGTCTAGCATCCAACCACCAGCATCCCATGCTGGACCAACATACCAGCACCAAAACACAACATTTGCTGGTCTATGCAGTTTTTTCAGCTGAGTGCCCAAAGCTCATGACCATAAGTGAGGATTGCAACATAGATTGACCAGTAAATAGCTTCACCTTCAACCATCTCCTTGATTTGCCACCTTCCTGTGTTGAGGAGTCTGAGTGCCCTCATGAACCTGGGTTGTCTGGGGTATTTTTCTCCTGGTAGGGTCCCATGGATGGCAAATTGGTCCCAAGTGAAGGGTGAGACAAAGAGCAGTTCCGAAGACATTTTATGGATAAAACAAGTACCTGGCTCAGTGTGTTCTCACTCTGCCAGCTGTAGGGTTGGGGCCCATGTGTGAAGTTTTCACCCATAGGGCCTGGATGTGCAGAACATGTGACATGGGCTTGTCCACCTATGGAGTCATCATTTGCAGGAGGAAGTGTTCTATTGTGGTTCAGGTAGCAGAGCGAGGCAAAAGCGGAACAGAAGGGTACCAAAGATTTTATCCATGTCTATAGTAACTCTGCATGATTCTGCAAAAAAAAAAAAAAAAAGGAAATTCCATAGCTCTCACTGTTTGGTGTTATTGTGAAAGCATTCGTCTGCACAGCATTTGGAGCAAGGAAATAAAATAAATGTAAGTGAATCACATTATTGAATTCTGATTATGTACTTTGCATATTAAAAAACATCAGAGCTGGATTTGTTTAGGATAAGAATATTTTTTCATGCATTGGTCTCATTATGATATCAAACAGGCATATAAAGCAGTTATGCAATCTGCAACATTCTGCCACGTGTGATTAGTTGTAACTTGTTTGATTTTGATTCAAATATCAGCCAATCAGAAGCTCTCCTGTTGGGACGCCCATTTTGATCATGCACATTCATCAAATGAGGTACATCTGAATAAAACAACAAGTCCCGAGAAATGGAGTTCATGAAAAGAAAGAAGTTATGAGCGTATATTTTTGTCAAGCCCAACAAAACCACTATCATCTGAAAAACGTGACCTACGGAGTTTATTGACATGCAAATTTCATAAAACAAAAAATTATTACCAAACAAAAGTTTCTTCTTTCTGAAGCCATCAGATTTGAGATCTTAGACATGCATGCATGCATTAGTACTAACTTGGATCATCAGGTTGTTTTTTTTAATCAGCCCGAAGCCATCGGCAGGAACGACTGCATTCCTTCCTATAAATTACCAACTTAATGGGCACACATTGTATAACAAAAAGTTTCATCCAGGAGTACTGGATGTTCTGTCAGGTCATGTTCTAGTTGGCATCGAGTCTAATTTAATGTTTAGTGGAAGACAGTTTGTCCTGTTTTACTGTAAGGATTCACCCCGAGCAATAAAGCTCAGCTTACAGTAACCAAAGAATCCCTCAGCATACATCAAAGTTCCTGAATAACAATACGCGAGAATGCCAGATCATCAGATTAGTTTATGCTAACCTGGAGATGTTAGTTCTGTTTATGACAAATTGAGCTCTAAATCCTGTTTAAAAGTGGGGACAGGATATGCAAAGCCGTAACCGCCTGCTGGACAGATGTGTGTGTTTGCTTTAGTGAGCTTGAAACTGTAAGTAAAAAAATAAAAAAAGGAGAACAAAAATTAGATTAGCTAGTCATACATACTTATTTGAACTTAATGTACAAACGTGCAGGGACGGGCATGAAGACAGACTTGAATAATGTGATGGGAACCAAAAGACAAGACGACGTGCGTGTTGATGTAATGAGTCACTGCAGGATCGCTGCAGTTCGCAATGTCTTATTAGCTGCAAGCACACAGAACTTGGCCTCGTGAGGGCAAGCAGGTAAGTTCAGACGAGCTGATCCAGCAGCACACTGCTGCAGTGAATCAGAATAAAATGATTTTTATGAATTGAACCCAAGCATTCACATGCACGTTCACGTGTTTGCAATGTGTGAGTGTACCGGACAGCTCAGTGTGAGCCGGATCTGGGGGATTTGTTCAGGTGTGAATGGCTGCAGCCCTTTGCCCTGACTTGCCTGCTGCACATCGTCCACGTGTTCTTAGTACCCATGTGCCCGAGTGGTTATGAGTCACTCCAGACAACATTGTTTGCCCAAGCTGCAGTGACTCATTGCATGGTTGCTGGATGGGATCTGGACAGCAGTTTGTTCTCATGGCTCATACAGTATCTGTTTGACTTGAACTTAAGTCAGGTATTCCAACCTGCGCTGTTGGCATGCTAACACATAAGTCTTTCTCTTTTGTTCAAAGTCAGCATCTTGGATGTCACTCAAGACGACTGTTGATTCTTTAACAAGGACGCTGGAGTGAATTCACAGCTTGTGCATGGACATAATGCCTCTTTTCATGATGCATTATTATTATTGCAGTGCTGTGTGAAAGTCTTGAGTCTCCACATTTTGTTTGCAAGGATTCCAAACTGCTTTTTCATCTTTTAAAGTGGTCTTGATCCATATTTTCAAGTTTTCTGAAGGTTTTTCCAAAGTTTTTCTTTGGACTTTGGCTGCTTTTTTACTCATTTTTGTCTTTTAACCTGAAAATTTGAAAACAAGATGTTTTTTGTGTTAAGATACTGCGATTTAAGAATCAGGCATTAAAATGGCTTTAAAACATAATATATTGCTAAATTCTTCAATTCTGTTCACGTTTTATTGACCATTTTAGGCCTTGTTCTTCTTCTTTTGTCCCCTGCTTGTTGACTTTCCTTGTTTTTTGTGCAAAAACTTCACAATGAGCTGTGATTCTTGGGCACGGATTGAAAATGTTCGAAAAAGCAGCAGAAATGTAGCAAAAAAGACCTTCAGAAAATATGACCGCTTTAAAATATCACATGAAAGTCATGTGCCTTGAAAGTAAAGAATAAAGAGGCGAGTGGTGCCTTTAAACTGTCGCTAACGTTTCGGAAACAAGCGTGGGCGTCTGTGCTTGGCCAAGGGTTACAACCCAGTGGAGACAGCGCGAACCTCAGCGCTGATACAGAAAAGTTATAGGTGTCTTATCTCGTCCACAGGCTCCTCTCAAGGCATTTATACGGCGCTTCAGCAGAGGTTTATAGGAGCAGGAAAAAAAGGGCCATAAATGTGAAATGAATGACTGATAGTTGCACTCAGCTGAAGGATGCCCTCTAATTAGTGCCTTTTATGAGCCCAGGACCCACAGTGAAAACATGCCGAAGCTGTGTTGAAGAGAAAACACTGCCTGGGAGGTCACGGCGGCTGCAGGAAGCTTGGCAGTAAAGTGTCCTCACTCCAAGTTCAGGCCACTTCATAGAAAGTCTGCTGGGAGACCTTTGGCACTCATATCTAGCTTGCTAATTGCGCAGGTAATTGCAGTGTGAATAATGTGATAATTTCAATGTTTAACTGCCCAGGACACGATAAGATACGACGCACTCAGCTGCTATCAGTTAGCAGCTGATATGCTCTGTAAATATGAAGCTGCTGGGTTTTCAGAAAGTGTATTAATAACCTAAAACCAAGCTGCGAGAGTTCAGCAAAGAACTTTCAAACTTTAATTTGAAAGCCACGAATAAAGCTTAAAATGAAGGACGTGAGAAATTGCAAGATGCAAAACCAATTGTGGTTATCCCAATTAATGTTAGGCAACATTATCGTTATGTAACAGATGCTTTGCTTCTTCGAGGGGGAAAAACAGTTTTTGAGCAACACAACAGGCTTAGCGCTGCTTAAACTTAAACCTTTGTTATTTGATGCCAATTTATGTAAACAAATATTTCAAGATGTGAAATCGAACACTTGGCATGTGAGGAATGAAGCTCCGAAGAGCCGTCTGGTCTCCTGTTTCGCCCACTCCAAAAGTGAAGAAACCAACCTCCAGAAGAGAAAGACAAACTCTTTAGATGATTGGAATATTCTGGATGCTCGTCAGAACAAAAGAGGTGAAAACAAAGGAGCTGAGGGAGAAGTTCATCTGGTCAACCAGAAAAGTGGGACGGGTTAATCCTGGTTTACACTGACCGTCACTCAGCAGCTCCTCGTGTGTTGCCCTGATAAATGAAAGGAAGATAAGAGGAGTCGCTTCTCACTTAAGGAAGTTCTGGCGATTTGAGAGTAACAATGTGTAGTTTTTACCATCAATCTCTGGAAATATCCATCAAAATGTTGAAAATGAATAAAATGATGTCCAGTCGTTGCTAAATATTGGCGGCTTCGTAACGTATAACCATAAAAATTGGGTCTAAAATACATAGGGCGTGGGTCTTAGTCTCTGGAGGACGCCATATTAGACGCCATGTTTCCTTCTACACAAGCCAGATCTGCGCCATCACAGATGATTGGCCGGACGTACGATTTACAGAAGTTACGTTCGAAAACATTTAGACGGTAAGAAACATGAATTTAATAACAAAAATGCTAAACTCTTTCCAAAACTTTTGTGAAAGAACAGAATTGAAAAAGACATGCAATATATTTTGGCCAAGTGGTATTGCCGTAGCTTGACGTCATCGGCAGTGCAGGACCCCGAGCAGATCTGGAACCTACACCGAACTACATCTGTTTCTATGAACACAAAGCAAAAATCATACTTTCCTTTCAGTTAATACCAATCGTATAGAATCCAGATATCCGTCTTACTCACATCCCTCACCTTTTGAATGAAATGGAAAATATTTACAAAGTCAGCTTGTGCTGCCTTCTTTGAATTGTTGGATCCCACTTTATCTGGGAAAAAAAGCCATGTTCTCGGAAAGGGTTTGCTCAGCTTTTGTCCTGAAGGAGCAGACAAATTCCTGGTAACAAGTTCCAAACTGGCCACACATCCCAGCTTGTTCAAACTGAAAACAAAAACAAGTCAAGTTTAGTAATAAAAAGAAACGTTTAACTATATATTTTTATAAAAAAAACAGTCAGATTTCACCCTATCATTGATTAACTCCCTTTTCTTCCTTTCTTGTACTTTTTGAACAAATCAGCAAACGTTTCTACAAACTCACAGCTGATAAAAGCCTCTGCTATCGTTCAAGGTAAATGCAAAGTTCAAAGGATGTCAGAAGTGTTTGCAAAGCGCTGGGTGTAGACATTAGCTTTGCAGCAATTAGTTTTTTCTCTTTTTTCATTTTAGACTTATCTTTATTTCTGCAGATAAGCTGAAGCTGATTCATTGATGTCAAAGGGTTTTGGTCGCCACCTCGATCGCCACGTTTTTAATTTTGTCAGAGTGACTAAAGCTCTTGGATGACAGAGGGGGTTCTATCTAAGACTGATGTTTGAGTAATGGCAATAAATCAGCTTCGGACATGTTTTTGTAGTTGTGTCGCACACACACACACACACAGTGTAGGTGTGCTTTTGTGTTGAACAGGCTTATAAAACTATTACTGCATTCCATGTGTGTGTTTACTTGTCTGCTCTTGTCCCATCTTAAGCCACACCCATAAAGAGTTTTTATAGTAACCGCTATAGATTCATGTCTCTGAATCCTTTGAAGCAGACACTTTAGAGTCGCTGAAGCATTTGTGTGTTTATATTATAACAACAAATATATGATGGGATTCGTTTTGTTCATTCTTGTTTCAATTTCACATTAAGTGATGTTTTTATTGCATCTGAATAATGTTTAAAGTTATTAACACCTTTATTTTGTTTTTTGCACATAATTTTAAAGATATGGTTCACTGAAAAAACATTTTTTAATGATTATTTCTGATTATATTCGGTCACTTTGAGTTTTTCATGCAGGCTAAACATGAAAATAGTCTCCTACACCTATCTCCTGCATTAGCTTCTGATAAAAAATAGATGGTGAAAATCTAGGATTTGAAAATCCTGACAGATCTACGTCACACTGTCACTTAACATTAATGGACTCACCCATTTTGACTTGCGACGGGGAAGGCGGTTGTTGTTTTAACGTTCAGGAATCAGCAGAGAACATCCCGACTAGTAGAAGCTAACCGTTAGCATTAGCAACACCACCACACAGAAAAACTCCTCCAGGCTTGTGTTATCTGTGGAGATAAAACATCCACGTTGCAAGTCAGTGGTAGAGTCGCATTGCTGTTATCCAGTCCGAGGCAAAATGTCCAAATATCAGGAAATAAGTCAAATCCTGCCGTATTGTGCCACTCTGCTGCAGAAGACTTATCCGTGCTTATCCAAGCGTGTCTGGGCTTTTTTTTTTGCCGAGTGGCAATTCCTACCAGAGACCACTGCAAATGCATTGATTAAATGAGTGAAGCACACCTTTAAATATCTTTAATGCATATTAAATGGTAACGTTGGGTTTATGTTAATGCAGTTAGTGGACTGGTGAAAAACCTATGACTTTAAATGACATGCAAATAAAAGCATAAAGCTTTGTTTTTCTTTTCAAACATGTCTGACTGGTTACACCCACGTCTGCAACTCCAAATCCATAAACAGATTAAAATAACACACAGCTCTTCATGTCTGTTTACAATCATAAAATGCATCATAAAACCATCGGCTGAGTTACGGTTTCAAAACACAGAAAAATGTCCTGCTCAGTCAGATATGTTGTTTTTTTTATCTTGAATCTGTGCAGAAGTAATAAAAACATCACCAGAGCGCCGCTCTCCTGTAAAAAGTTGCATGAAACTTTGCAAATCATTTAACGAGGACATAAAAATCCATGCACTTATTGTCAGAAAGCATGAAATAAAAGAGAACTGGCCACATTTTGTCCATCTCTTAATAAAGCACCTGCTGATTTCTTTGTAACTAATTCATAAGGGGCATCAAGTCATGCAGGTAAAGTCACTTTGAGAGTTTGATTTTCTCACAGGCAGGCAGCCACATAAAATTCCTCAGAGTCCTCTAACTATCAGAACAAATGCACTTTTTATGTTTGGTTTCATGCAAACGTCTAACTCAACCTGTTTGAGGAGGAAACTGGACTACCACCAGTTGTTTGTCGGTGTGTTTGTTCTGCAAGGAAGGAGAAAGCCTGTTTAATCCATTTTTAACATTCCCTCTAAAAGGAAGACTTTCAATCCATCTTTCAAGATCTCTGATTTGCATGTTCCACAAAACAGCCGGAACTTTCTGAGAAATCATAGTGATCCCCGTAAAGGAGAAAGGACTGACAGGAGGAGGTTACATGCAGTCAAACTATTGTTCAGCCACAAATTTAGCATCAGTTGGGTGTGCTCCTGCACACACTCACTTAAATACACACGTGCACCTGTGCAGGATTGTGCTTGAAAGAGCTGATAGCAGGGTGAAAGAACTTGACATTTGTTTTCCTAATCACCTGCGACACCTCCTTTCTGTTTGTGCAGCACGAGGAGTATCACGGAGCTCAACAAAGGACCCATTTTCTCGCCGTCCTTATTTGTCCTAGCGTGTTTCTCCCCAGCTTCCAGAAACCACAAGCTCTTTCTTTTATCCTCAGTAATGTCAGCTTTTAAATCCACATCAGCACACTCATTTAGCTCTAAATGGTAAATTATTCTGCTGCTTGTCACAAGAATACGAACACACCTGAAAAACAGACTTTTACACATTTCCCACCACACATTTGCTTACGTTTCCTCTTTGGAATTTCAATTTGAGCTGGTGTGGTTTCACTTGGGTCTTTTTGGTCTCATTCAGGAGATCTAAACGGTTCAATAATGCCTAAAAAGAAACCTGGTTGGTTCTTTTTTCGTCTCTTAGTTCTTTTTTTCTCAAGTACGTGATTCTAAATGGATTAAAGACACTTCCTTCTGGATTTAAACATGTAAAATTAAAGCTCTGTGTATTGTTTTTTGTTATGGTTTGGTTGCACATATTTTGGGGTCCCTGTAAACTGAGTACGCTTCGACAAGTTTATCTAAAAATCACCAACTAGCAATTTGTTCTTTCCCCACAGTGGATTTGATTTGTTTCAACCCTGGATGTGTCTGCACATCCCTCCATCATCCCCCACTCCGTCTCGGGTTCAGGCATGATGGCCCGAGGCCTCTGGGTAAATCCCCAGCCCAGACGTCTGCGCAGCTCTGGTCTGCCTCATCGGGAGTCCCACGCTGATTGCTGCTTTAGTCGCCCATCTTTGTTTTAAGGGGAGTCCTGCATTGTGAGGAAGCTGTTGTATTATTGTCCCGCTGAATGAGACTGGCTGTGCGGTCACTGGGCTCCTGTGAGGTCCTGTTGACCCTGCTAAATGGGGCCACCTGAGAATCCATCGGTGCTCCAACATCACTGAGGAAGGTGAGGAGGGACAAACAACAGTTTGGACAAACAGGCTCAAGAACCAGTGGTGCATCTGGGATACACTGCAGTTTTATCACAGATTTAATCTGAAGCAGGTGTAACTCGTCTCAAATCTCTCTTGATTTGATCTACACGAGTTAGAAAATGTGAGACAACTTCGGGACATACAAGAAACTTCTTGCAAAAGTGTTGATAAAACCAAATTCAGTAAGATTTCGACTGAAATTTTTACATTTTCTCACCATTTTGTCTCCAATTAGTTGCCAAGAACGCCATTGTTTTGGTTACAGATTTCTCCACAAGCAGGATCCAGTTAAACTGTTTTTGTTTCATATCGTGGGATTTTTAACAACACACTTTACGAGTAACACCTAAATCAACTTGTTTTTGCTGATAACCTGTATAGATCCAGCTCCGGTGGGCTAGTGGAATGCGTGTCCTGCCCAGGACTGGGAGATTGGGGTTCGAATCCCAGTCAGGATGATGACTTGGAATTCTAGATGAATGTTTAATGGTGCTGTAGACATGTGTAGTCATTATTTTGGCAGTTTAGTGCAACTTACTTAAAATTTAATATTTCAGCACACAACTGTAATTATAGGTGCGTTTCTTTTATCGGAACTTCCGGGTAAAACTGTGAGCGTGAAATTGACCGGGAGATCCGAAGCCCCGGTCCTCTTAAGCTGTCCTGTCTCCATATATATTTGGCTCTGTAAGGAATTTGATGAAACGTCAGCACATCGGGACCGCTGCACAGTGATTTACGTCATCAATCAGCGCAAAACGCACAAAAAGCGGTAAACAAAGATCGACACAATGGAGGAAGCAACAATAGTCGGCACGTTTATGTTTGCTATGTTGTTATATGCAGCGATGGCTTCCATCGCTCGTCTCTCTAACACCTCGTGTTTTCCTAAATAACAGTTCCTGCCACATATATGCATTTCCTATTTCCTCCTGTGTTGACATAATTTCCGACTGAGTTACAACCAATTGGCAGCGTTTCGCCCAGCGTCTTCAGCGGGCCTTTTATCGGGCCATTCTGAGTACCTACCCCTGATCAGGTACTCAGAAGGTTCCGGAAAACGGCCCTTGAGTCGGCCCGGTCAAGTGGAGATAAGCACACGTCAGGAACTTCCTGTAAATTTTCCCCGAAGTTCCAATAAAGGAAACGCACCTAATAACTCCAACTTCAGGTTAAAACTCTGCTCCACATTGATTTAGAATCAGCCACAGCTCCTCATCCCATATTTCTAGTGATCGCGGTGGACAGGAAATTCTCCAGCTTGCTGCTGTTTCTGTGTCTGCTCTTCTCCTGAGCGGTGAGTCTGCTGTGTGTGTGCTCGTGTGCATGCGCAAGTGTGCGCGCACTTGTTAACGACTTGTATTTCTGACTGAGAAACTACGTGAGCATGCAGGAGGGTGGAGGGGGGTGCTGTAAATCAATGCCTCAGTGCCGCTCTCTTGGTCCGCCAGGCGACGTCTCCTTTAGGCACATTTTTCTAACAGGAAGTGTGGATGAATTAAGTCTCCACCCACGGCGTGACTCACCCTTTTAACGGTTTTTGAGTGAGGATCAATGAACTTTGTGTTATTTTGTTTAAACTTGAGTTTATCCTGGCCAGCATGGAGATGAGACAGAATATAAACTATGGCATTTTTAAGATAATACCAGTAGTGGCCTCAAATGTGCCTTTGAGAAGAAAAACTAAAGGAAAATAAAAAATCAATCTAGTGTTTTGAAATTTTTTTCTTACAGGATGCTGCAATTAAACGTTTCCAAGAGCGCCCGACTCTGTTTTGAATTCCTTCACTTGTTTCTACAACTAATCACAGACCGAGCTGCTATCAGATCAGAATCCGCTTAAATGTCTTCCAGCAGATAACAAACCGGTCAAATCAGTGAAGGAATGAAGACGCAAACATTATGTTTGTTTCTATAAAGCCTTAAGCGGATCCTCCATGTTTTATACGCCTTACAAAAGGCTGTCATAGTGATCGTTGATCTTCGTGGTCATTTTATGAAAGTCATCTTTAAATGAAATTTATTTTAAAAAACAACAGAAAACTCAATAAGATGACCTCAGATGTTTATTTGGAATCAGAGAAGATTTGACCTTCGGTGTCCCAAATGGTGAGATCAGAAAGCTGAATCCCAGTTTGGAAAACACGGACTGTAACAGCAGCAGAAAGACAATATGAAACCCAACACTGACGGTCATGCAGATAAACCTGAGGTTACCTCTGCAGCGGAGTCACAGGAGGGATGTGAGCTGGGCTCGGGTTTCTGACGCTCACAGAGAATCTCGGCAGATAATAACGGTGACTGAGCTCAGCTCCATTGTACGTGTGCATTGTGTTACATGGGAATGAGGACAGCAGGAAAAAGCAACCTTTTGTTGAAGTGTAATATTTAGTTTTATCACAGCAGCTCTGGTACATTAACGGGCACAAACCCCAAACACACACACACAAACACGCTTACACGTCTTCATGTGCAAGAGGGTTTGACCACTTCAAAGCCTCCAGTCTGCACACAAATGGCAGGAGGAGGCAAATTAGAGGGGGGACACGGGTGCTTCTTCAGAGGGAAAGGAAGCACATCGGAAGAACCTTTAATCTCCCACAACTCAATCGAACACCCAGGCAAAATGCTGTCACATGGCTCTCTGGATCCATGTTTCATCAGATTGTCCTCACTGCTTCATCATATGAGCAGCCCTGTGTAGGTAGAACTGATTCCCTATCCCAAGTTTTGGATTCGAGGGGACGAAAAACAATGTTGGATCGAAATTGTAACCTTTGAAAGAGCCTAGACATTCCAGCATCCTGGCTTAACTCATCATCTCTTCCTTTGTGACAGCCTACAATTGCAGACTCTTTAAGCAGCCCTGGAGATGTGTTGTAGATAAGCCGTCCAGCTTAACGCCGTCCAGGCTTCTCGGTGGTTTCCTGCAGGCACGGCGTTCCCGCAGGCTGCAGACTTCATGTAGCAGAGTCAAATTTCAAAGATGCTTCTCCAAACTCATTAGCGTGGCCACCGATCGATCTTAGCAGCAGAGTGATAATCTGAAAGGAAGTTTCATAATCAGATGACGTGTATTCTTGATTGTGTTGTACATGTTTCATGTGTTCAAAGCTACGGTAAAGGAGACCCTCCACGAGACCATGAAAGGAGCTGCTGAAGTGATTAGTGGCCACAGCTTTTAGTAAAGGCACACTCTTTAATTAATGGAAACACCAATGGAGGTAAATACTCCGTCATTTGATAGCATCTGGGGCAGAACACCCGCCTCTTACTTGGAACAACACAAAACAAAGTGCCAGTAGTGAAGCCGAAACCCCGGAGGTTCCTTCTGTCTCCAAACTCGTCAAGAATGACAAAAGAGATGAAGCTCATTCAGATAAACATCAACTTATTTATTAGTTTTAACAAATCACGGAACGTCCAGAAAACCAGTCATGGAATGTAACAAAGTACATGTACTTAAGTACAATTTTGTTTTGTATTTGTACTTTATTTAAATAATTTTCTTGAGGCCACATTTTTCTTTTACTCCACTACATTTTCTAAAAATTTTCAAAAGTAAAATTACTTTCATTTGCATTTTATCCGACCTCCACCCCGCCCTGCAATGCCAAAGGTCATACTGTTTTGCCCCCTCCCCCTGGTCCAACAGCACACTACCACTGGTGAAACTGGAAAAATTAGCATATCGTGCAAAAGTGCATTTATTTCTACTGAGTACACATGCATGATTATACTTTTTCAGGGGTCCAACATTACTCTATTTAAAATCCTTGTTTTATTGATTTCAGGTAATATATGTCTGAGATTTTTAATTTGGGGTTTTCATCAGCTATAAGCCATAATCATCACAATTACAACAAATAAAGGCTTGAAATATCTGGTTTTGCATGTAATGAGTCTATCTCATATATTAGTTTCACCTTTTAAGTTGAATTACTGAAATAAATGAACTTTTGCACCATATTCTAATGTTCACCTGTACACAGCGCATATTACATGTTTGTTGTATACTCTGACTGTTAAGTATATTTGAAAATGCATGCTTTAATACTTTTACTTAAGTGAACAATTTCTTGGATACTTCCTATTTTACTTAAGTAATTTCTTTAGCCCTTTATCAGTACTTTTACTCAAGAAAAAAAAAATCAAGTACTTATTGCAATGGATTTTAATGGTTGATTCTAGCATCCAGCGTCTAGCAGATTCCTCCTTTGGTTTGTTACAATTCAAGCTAACATTTGAGATATTTTAAAGCACAAACTTCATATCAGTGTCAAAATAAGATCATTTGCAACAAATCTCATAAAGTGCTCATTCATAATGTTTGAGTGTAGAATTTAAATCATTTCAGACCCAAAACAAACATCACCTCTGGACTTTACCCAGATGGTTCCAGCTTCAAACTGCAGGTCATTTCTAAGAATCAACAGCATAGAATTACTTAAGGTGAGATAAAATAACAACAACTCAAGGGTAAGTGTATGAAACCCTGCCCCAAACTCTGTGTTATTTTTTATATGTATTTTTCAAAAGAAAGAGCCGTAACAATAGAAATGAACATGATCAGAAAATTTTTTGTTGTCTAATTATACAGTGGATCAAATATAGAATAAGAAGAAACTAACATTTTATTGAAGGTTGTGGATACTAATTCCAGCCATTTTTAGGCATCTTTTAATAATTTGTAATCATAAAAATAAAGCTGGTTAGATTCAGATCTCAGTCAATCTGTAAAATACTCAGTTCATGAAAGTAAAATCTGAAGAAAAGAAATGTTTGAATAGTTTGGATGAGTTACCAAGAAAAAGGACTTTTTTCCCCTAAAAACAACATGGCAGCAGAGCAAACCACAGGACGTCTGGAACAAGATCCCTTGGACAGATGAGACCAAAGAGAAGATGTTTGACCTTAATGCACGTTGAGAGAAACCCAAACACAGCAACCCTTCATTCTTGGGTTTAAACCATTTTTTTAAATCAAAATAAATAAATACATAAAAATTTGATTTAGCCTGTAAATCATGATGTGCACAACTCACCCCATAAAAGATTATGGCTGAAACTTTATGATAAATCTTTTAGTTAAGGTTGGATTGGGCTATCGTGACTCATCCCTTTAGTTATGCTGCTATTGGTTTGGATTGCTAAAAGACATGCTGACCAAATTTCCTCATCCTGTTGTCTTTACACTCTCTACTCTATATGTTATTATTGCTGTATCATAGTATTTTACAGGAGAGCCCAATCCTGGTTCTGGAGGGCTACTATTCAAAATGTTTGAGTTGTTTCTCTGCTCCAACAGACTTGATTCAATGGTTAAGAAACTGTTTGGTAGCTCCTCAAGCTCTGCCCGAGTCTGTTAATCACCTGGATAGAACCAGGATCAGGATTAGAACCCATGCTCCAGAAACAACTGGTCGAACCCTTCAGTGTTTGTTTCTTGACTGTCCTCTCAGACCCCAGGTCCCAGTTCTGCTGATGGTTTCTTCCTGTTAAGAGTACAACTTGTGGTATATTGATTTCTTTTGTGTCGTCTCTGCTTCATGTTTTACTTATAAGACAAACACCGTAGACTTTCAGGTTAGAATTTGTCCGATTGAGCAAACCAGCTCTTTGAAGTAGTGACTAAAACAGTCTGACAACCTACTGAAAACCTAATGGAAAATTTCTACCAATTTCTGCTTGCAGGGTGAATCAGGGTGATGGTAGTAAATCACTTAGCGGCTCCTTTGCATGGTTGGAATGTTTTGACATTTTCAAAAATGTGTCACATTGGTGCCGGTGGCTGAGCGTCACATGGGTGTGTTGTTGTTTTGTTGTGGAAAAAATCAAGTCCCACTGGTCGTCACACACTGGTGAAATGTCTTCTCTGCATTTGACCCATTCCCTGGGGGAGCGTTGAGCTGTAGACACGGCTGCACTCTGGAACTATTTGGTGGTTTAACCCCCCAATCGAACCCCTTAATGAGTGTCAAGAGGGGAGGCACTGGGTCCCATTTTTAAAGTCTTTGGTATGACCCAACCGTGGATTTGAACCCACGATCTCCCAGTCTCAGGGCGAACACTCACCACTAGGCCACTGAACTGGTTCAACATTAAAAATAAATTGATGCTCTTGGCTGGCAGAATGACTCTACATAGATCTCATTATGGAAGATTCAGCTACAAACCTTTAGATTTTCCACTCCCCAAACTCAATAAAAGAAGGAATAATAAACATCTTTTTCCAGTGGAACATAGAAACATACCTGTCATAACATTTTGCGGGTTTTCCATTAAACTGAGTACATACAAATAGAATCTGTCCCAGCAACCTATACACACAGTGAGATAAGATAACCCACAGATCTTTTCTGAGCTGTAAAACTCTTTGGCAGTGATTCTGTATTTGCTGTAGATTAGATTAAAATCTGGCACTTCACCAGATTCAATAACTTCTGCTGCAAATGTTTTATTTATACTAAACCCAAGATAAGGCCTCAACCTTTGCAAATAGTCAGTGATTGCTAGAGAAAAGGAAAAGAAGTCAACGTGTACACTTGACTAATGCAGCTTTGCAGGTCACATGCAATTCACCAATAAAATCAACTCATTACCCACCTGGTTACTGTCTGGTTAGGCCTTGAATGATAAGTTGAGGACGTTGAAGAGGCATGTCACAGCCTATAACAGAGGCAGTAATTATCCCTTCTTATTCTTTGTTCTGTTTCAAATTAAAATGCCTGTGATAAAGATAGGATGAGTAATAAATAATTGGAAGAACCATGCGCAGTCTTGTCCTTTTGGCTAAAGCAGTAAAAATGAAAAGGAATGGTGTCAGTGGATCACAGAGGACAGAAAGTTCTGTACACTCATAGAAAACATCAGACTAAATCGAGCACTAGGAACATGAACAATTCAACCTCATATTAAATATTTTTCCTTTATGGAAGCTCAGGAGCATAAAAATGGTTTCAAAATGGTTAGATTTCTCAGATGTGTGGTAAAAGTTGAGATAGGTATCTTTATAATTCAAAACAAGTAAAGTTTATTGTGTAGTGGGACTTTGTGAAAGGACAATGGCGCATCAGATGTGCCAGTTCAAAACAAAACATATTAAATTACAGGAAGTGTGGACTACTTTTGGTTTCATTTCATAGGAAAGAAGAAAACGTGGCTTGTGGATGCATTTTTGCATCTGTTTTCAAAATGTACATCCATACTGCTCATGTGCACTATCTGTTATGGAAGTCTCAGCATTGAAGTCTACAGGAAACCGACTCACGCAGACCAGTATCTGCATTTTCACCCACTGGAACACAAAATGTCAGTTATCAAGACATTACACCATCGGGTTGAGAATATTCCCACAAAGACTGAAGGAAAACAAAAGCAAGAGAAACACATCAAGAAAGTTCTCCAAAATGGCAGATACACTAACTGGGCCTTTGTGAAATCAACGAAGAAGTCTGGAAAAGAGTCCATGGCAACATTTAATAAAGACGAGGACAAAGGCGCAAAAGCACCATCATTCCATACGTGGCAGGAGTCTCAGAGAAGCTGCAAAGAATTTTCTCCAAACACAACATCCCAGTAAACGTTAAACCCAACAACACCCTCAGACAGTAACTGGTCCACCAAAAAGACAAGACACCCAAACAGAAGCTCAGTGGTGTCGTCTATGCAGTCCAATGCAGTGAGGACTGTCAAGACCTTTACGTAGGGGAAACTAAATAACTACACAAGCACATGACCCAACACAGGAGAGCCACCTCTTCAGGTCAAAACTCTGCAGTCCACCTACACCTGAAGGACGAGGGACACACTTTTGAAGATGACAAAGTACACCATCTGGACAGAGAAGATAGATGGTTTAAGGGAGGAGTAAGGGAAGCTATCTATGTCAAATGGGAAAGACCTACATTAAACAGAGGAGGAGACTTCAGGTTTCACCTTTCAAGCATCTATAATGCAGCTCTAAACCTAATTCCAAAACAGTTTCAGTCTAGATCACATCCACCTGCATCTAATCAAAACAACCATTCTGATACAATAGGACCTAACGACATCAGCAACTCCTCGGGGGGTAGGGAAGAGGGGTATTCATAGGTAGTTTCTGCTTGTTAAGCAACAACAGACAGCTACAGTTTAAGAGTGACTCTCCCATATTCCAGTCAGAATTAACAAAGCTCCTCATTTGAGAAGCAAAATGTCTTCAAGAAACCAAAGACGTCCAGCTGCCTTCATTTGAACCCCTTTGGATCACCACGACCTGGACGCCTGACAACCTTCACCAGCTTATGGAAGAGACATTTTAATTATCTGATTCACCAGATTTACATCCTAAATTACTCATTTGGAGTTTTATGGTTGTATAAACAAAATTGCAATTTTCCCCCCAAAACACAACTAAGATGTTGAGGCTTTGACAACATAATAAAAAATGTCTACAGATAGTTTTTTGGACAGTTGTGGTTTCCCAAACACGTTTTTCTTCACTAATCCTAAAATAAGACTAAATTGCTCCTTTTAAAAAATATATATATATCTTAATCATTTGCATTTTCTTCTGATCAACACTGGAGAATAACCCACAATATGCTATAATTTAAAAAATCAATTATAAAGGAGAATTAGCACCATATTACATCATTTCTTCATATATCTGTTTGCACATGCCACCCTGAGATCTGGATTACCTCATTTTTTATGTAAACTCCCCCAAATGATATCCTTTTAATCCCTAATTATTCAGAATTAGTTTAATTTTAATAATCTCTGCAGGGGAATTCCAGCATTGTTACCTGAAAAATCCAGTGTAAATAGCCAAAGTAGCTTTAATTACACCTGTTTTACAGAGAACATTGAGGCCTCTGGTGAAGGGGGGGGGGGGGGGGGGGGGGGGGGTCTGAAGTGATGCCGGAGCTGGAAACACTTTCAACACAAGAAACACGCCTACGGATCATAAAAACTTAGGACTGAACAATGAACCTCGGGTTGTTAAAAATTTATAGTGAAATACCCCTGCCTGTCCGCTCAGCCTCGAAGCCCAAGTCAAACATTTACTGGCCCTAAAAATAAAAATGTTTTCTGCAGATTGTATAATTACATGCCACGGTGAAGCGGGGATGTTAGCATGTAATGTGATGCCTTTTCTTGTGTGTTTGTGAAGGGAAGGGGTTGCGGATACGGGAGGGAGATGGGGCGGGGGAAGCTTCGGTACAATGTAATTAAAATAGGATGGCTTCTGCAGAGCTCAACATGTTATTGTCTTCTCAACCTCAAAATGTAAAAATAGAGATGTTTTCCTTTCTTCCACCATATATTTTACGCAGATTTAAAGAACGGATTTGGCCTTTGAGGTGGTGACACTTGATCAGAGACATCTTGTGAAAAGGACGGGCATTTGGCGTTGTTCCACTCACCTGTAGTTGCATTTGAGGTTGAAAAAAAGCACAATAAAATCAGCTTTATGCTAAAAAATTTGGGAAAACTTCAACCGCTCACTGAGTTTCACCCCAGTCTGTGCGGAGCGTGCCTCACTGACTTATGCAATTCCATCCAAGAGGCATTTTATTGAAGTGGTTGCCTATTTGCCCTCACATTAAACGCCTGAGGAATGTGTCCCTGGGTTTGCTGAGGTTGTTTTGATGTGCATTCAAAAAGCCTGTGTGTAGAAGGAGCTCATTCACAGCTCGCAGGGACTCAATGGCTTCATTTGTCCTTGAAGGTAAACACTCACAGAGGAGGGCCCACAAATATGGCCTTTTCAAATGCCAAAGCCCCCTCAGCTCTCCATCTTATGTGACAATGAACAAATTCCTATTCAAAAGCACTTACTGTGCGATAGCGTATCATTGTGGTGCCGGCAGCACACCTGAGCAAATGACCGAACCACATCAGTGTCGAACAAAGCCGGCCTTGAACTGTAAATGTGACGGGCGTGTGTGACGTAGTCAGTGTGAGCAAATGTTTTATTAGTCAAAAACCTGTTTGACGAACTGAAATTTAAACAAAACGCAGACATTTTTCACTAATTTAAAACGATACACCATGTTTTTATTCTGACACATTATCGCCTAAATGACACTTTATTATAGCGTACCTACATTTGACTTCATATTAAAGTAACAACATATCGTTTTTTAAACTTTAAGCTAGAGCTTTAACATTGATCTCAGTGGTTGTTGGGTTGCAAACTTGACCAGTTTCATATTTGGCACCATTCTGCAGCCCTCTGCTGACCAAAGGCTGCACTTGATAGTTTTGTGGAGTGGGTAGGTGTTCTAGGGGGCGCTCTCATACCTGCTTTACGGCTGTTAGCTGTAATGCTAGCAGTTATCATTTTCAGTTCGCCGATCGTCAATAAAAAGCACAAGAAGAAAAAAAGAAGTTTGCTTTTTCTGTTGGCATCATGGTGGAGCCTGGAAGTAAAAGTAAGAGAGTAATGTCCTTGGAGGCAAAGCAAAGAGCTAAAACTGAGTGAATGTTGGCGCGGCCTACGCTAGTTTGAGGGTGCTAAAGGAGGCTACAAAATCACAGACTGATGGTGACCTGGCTTTGTTGCTACTGCACTTGTAAGTAATAATATTTTTTGTCCAACAGTGTGGATCTTTTACTTCATTGTTTATTTTAGTATTAGTTGGCTCATGTTAGTGTTAGCTCGTTGTTAGCGCTAGCTACAGCAGGCTGCAGCAGGGTTGTAATTCCACTTTCAACTAGTAGGGCAGAGGAGCAGGAAACTTCTCAGTGTTACTTTAAGATTGATTGAAATTACATTATTGGATTATCATGCAGGCTACCAAAAACACCTTTTAAATTGAATTATCGAAATAAATGAACTTTTGGATGATATTCTAACTTTTCAAGTTTCCCCTGTATGTTACATCCACAGAGGTTCATATAGTCTATAGACCAGTGATCAATCTGTAGAAACAGAAATGCTAATGCTGGTTTGAATAGGAAACTATTATCAGGTACTGCAGACTTTTTCCCCTCTGTGTGCACCAAACTAATCTTTAAAGGGTTGATGGAGTTTGGGTCAGCACCATTTACATTTGCATCTTGCTGGTTGAATCTGCATTTAACGTCATAAATCTACTCTAAGTGTTTCATCATTCTGTAATATTTTTACAGTATATGTCATATTTTTTAATGGATTCTCCTTTGCTGCTTGTTATACCTTCTAAACTGCATTAGCAACAAATACGTAGACATAAATGTTCATAAACTCACAATGAAATCTTGAAAGCTTGCCAGAAAACATCTTGTACAAGGATTGAACAAGGATGTATTGTACAAGTTGTCCCTTTGAATCCGTTTTCTTCTTTCTCTGTCCTCATGTGCCCCGTACTTCCTCATAACATTGTTCTCATTAGCATAATTTTCCCTTTCTGATGCAAAACAGTAATGGACTCTGAAATAAAATTGTGACAAGAAGGTGTTTAGGCATTCTGTTACAGGAAGGCGTTTGATAAGAACGCGGGGGACCCAAACCCAGACATTGCTCCAGACACAGGTTGACAGAGTAATATAATTGAGTTTACTGTAAACAAAAGTGACGCACAGGTTGGAAAATTAAGGTGCAGACAGATTTTTTTAAAAACACTCAAAAAGAAAACAAAACCAGACGTGACATGACCATTTAACTGATTAAAAACAGGGATCTGACGAGGAGCTAATAAAAATCGGGGAGTAAATAATGAGTTATAAAAAGCAGGATTAATAAAAAAAAGATTAATGAAAAAACAGTTGAGATCCTCAGTTAATTATTTCAAGACTGCAGCTTTAAAATCAAGATTTTGTCCAAAAAAAACCATTATCTGACATGAAAGATCCACATGATCTACAATCGTGCAGCGATTTAGCTCTAATTCAAACATTCGCACGTACAAAAAGAGGGTCAGGAGAACAAGAATCTCTCCGAGGTTTTCTCACACAACCGTCTTAATAAAGCCATCATGTCGTGCATATCTTTGTGACAGCACAGTTAATCAGCAGGCGTAGCTCTGAGGCACTCATACTTCTCCGACTCAAATGAAACACAAAGGTGGGAGTGAAACCTGGCTGTTGTGTCACTCACAGTTTGTCCTGAAAGGACCCAATTTGTTGTTTTTCCCTTTTATTGATTATAGAATTTGTCCAAATTTGGCGTAAAGCGTGGGTCCAGTTCGCCCTTGTGTCAACGATGCAGGCTGCTGAGGGTGTAAAGGTGTGGGGGAGATGTTCTCGTCACGCTCTGGGCCCCTTCAGCAATAACATAACCTCGTTTAAACCCTACAGCCTACCTGATTATTGTTGCTGACCATCCCTATGGATGATAACAGTGGACCCATCTTCTGCTGACTAGTTCCAGCACACACCATGTTCCATAGCTCAAATAATCTCAAACTAGTTTCTTAAATTTTCTATTTTCTAAAGGATTTTTGGGACTTTGGTTGCTTTTCCTCTCATTTATCATTTTAACATCAAAATGCAAATTTTCATTCTTCACTGCAGCTCCACTCCTGTTGTTTTCTGCTCCACATTTCAGTGGATTTAGGTGTGTGCTGAGTTACCTTGGTTGCTCTTTTGTACCTGGATGTGAGCTTGTTGACTCAATGTTCAAGCTGGATATTAACGTGCACAGTTGGATGTCTATTTCTCGATCTTTTCTAAATGCTTTAAATCTGTGTTAACCCCACAACTCACTCAGTGTTGTGGATGTTGTATAAAAAGAATCAGACAAATAAAGATTGTTAGTCTGATTTTAATTTATAAATGAAACTGGGTCACTTTGGTCCTGCATGGCATTTGTGCAAACAGCTCAGGTATCCTTGGAAACCAGAAGGTAAAAAACACTGAAATGTCAAACGCCTGCCAACCAAGTTACCTAACTGGCGTCAAAGATACATCAAAGGTAAAATATAAACATCACTCACATGGAACGTTCTTGGAATTAGAAGCATTAAAACACAAAAGGACAAGCCTTCTAAAAATACAGTCAGACTAGTTCAGATAGTCCAATAGTTGGAATACCAAGATGAGTTTTTCTCACACTCGCTCTGCTCTCCTCCTGTCTGTCCTAGGATGCACCGCGAAGTGCAGCGCTGTCTGTTTTTCTTGCCATTCCCAGGAGAGGTGTGTATATTAGCACGTCTATAATGTCTTTCATTGCATGTACTACACACACACAGCACCGGAGCGCCTAATAGTGCGTCCTGTCAACACCTCGGAGGGAGTTATGAAGAAAGACTTCAAGTCCAACAACAACTCTGAAAGTTAAGACTGCAGGTATGAAGACGGGTTATTTTGCAGCGAGGAGACGCACGTTCCCACACACTTGTAAAATTCCACCCCAGATTAGACAGTCAGCTCAGCCAAGTGACACACACACACACGCCAACACACTCATACCTTTAGATGAAAGAGGTGTACTCGAGCATGACTAAAACACACAATGAGAAGTATTTTGTTGGCAGTTTGCGCACCCGTCCTACGAGACAAGAGGCATGGGTTGTGTTTCTAAATTTGCTGAACTGGGATGAATGAACAATCCAAACGTTGTTTCTGAAATCAGATTAAATAGAATTTGATGAGATTTGTTAAAGTCATTTAGTGTCTCATTGGTGAATGTTCAATGTTTTAGTTTCAGTAATCATAGGCTCAGTGTGTGTGTGTGTGTGTGTGTGTGTGTGTGTGTGTGTGTGTGTGTGTGTGTGCTCTGCAGAGTTTGTAGAGGGTGCTGCAGAGAGTGCACCATGTGGCCGTTAGAGGAACTGCAGTCAGCAAATTGCACACTCCTGTGACTTTCAAACCTATTTATTGTTATTTACCAAATGATTTGCCTATTTGTTTATTATTATTTACTACCATCTTAAACTCAAGTGACAAAAAATGTTGCATTGGGGAACCAGGGAAATTTGGCGGGCAGTCACAGAAAGTTATCCTGGGGTCATTGAGCCAAAATCGGATTGCCCTTGGAGGTTCTTTCGCCCCCCACCCTGGTTCTCAAAGATTTTCAAAGTCCTGGAGTCCAGGCTGTTGTGTTGCATAATTCTGGGCAGAACTAGGAGGACATGTCGCCTCACAAATGCGGAGATCCAGGCTGGAATTATCAATCTTTAGAGCCAATTCTGAGCACACGAACTCAGCCAGACCCATGAGGAGGAGCAGCCTGGGATGGATGCAGAGAACCAGGCGTGAATTCCTGGCAGGGTTCATCTTCAGATGTACGTTTTCAGCCGCTAGCTTAGCTTATTCAGCTAACTGCAACTGTAGCTTATACAGAATGCTGCTGCTAGAGTCCTTAACAAGAACCAAGAGAACTGAGCACATCACTTCTGTTCTTACACTGGTTACCAGTAAACCACATAATCGATTTCAAAGTGTTACTAATTTATAAATCACTCAGTGGCATGGGGCCAAAATACATGTCAGATCTTCTTACAGTATCAACACCCAGCAGGGCTCTGAGATCCTTAGGAAGCAGTCAGCTGGTAGAACCGGGTCAGAACCAAACAGGGTGAAGCTGCTTTTAGCTACTATGCTGCTCACAGATGGAATCAGCTTCCTCATGACCTCAAATGTGCCCCAACTCTAGTAACTTTTAAATCAAAATTGAAAATTTGCATGTATTCATCAGCCTTTGAATGAATGTTTCTTATGTTGCACCTTCTGCACTGTAACTGCTCAGTCTTTAACTTTGCCTTTTTGTCATATTCTTACATCTGATTTTATTTGTGTATCTTAAATTTGATTTTAAAATCTGCTGTTTCATGTCATGTTGCACATTGATATCCAACGGCTAACTAAAGGAGAACACGGCCTCCTCGTGAACATGCATACGTCACGGCACGCGCTCTCACAAGGTAGTAGCGGCCCGAACCCCTTCAAAATAAATGGACTAGATTCAATCATATGGTCAGGAGATGAAAATTCTGGATATAGATTTAACAAATGGTTTTATTTTAGCAAAAAGATTACATAATGCAGCTTTAATGGTAAACTTTCGATGATCAATCACTGGATCTATAACTGATTCACTTTTCTAGTCAGCCTGAATCAAGATGGCCACCACATTCCCCAACGTCAACACGACTGTAACTCTGTCAGTTTTACAGATGTTGAAGTAACAGAGTCATTCATGACCTGTACTCAATAACAGACCACACATGATCATGCAATCCCACATGAAAAAGCACATAACGTTTGGAAAGTGGACTAATGTGAGATAGAGGTGCTTCAGTCGAGAAAGTCGTTTTGTGAACATGTGGAGTTCTGTCAACTGACTCTCCCTTCTTACACGATAAGAGGCAGGTCTCCTTTTTAGGGTGTGTTCACACCTGACAGATTTAGTTTGATGAAAGTACTCTAATGTGACCGCTCCGGATCAGTGGAAGAAATATAAACATTGTCATTCAAACCTTGAGCCGAAACAAAAGTAAACTGGAATGTTAGTGAACTGCTCCGTGTTCTTGGATGTGTTTTTGGGTCCTGCAGCTGTGTGGAAAACATTTATAAAAAGTGATAAAGCAGGGCCACAAATAACCAACTAATAGAAGTAATATGAGACACTTAGAATTTCACTTCCTGTTTTTTGCCACTTTCTCCGCTTCTTTCTCACACACACTGCCTGTAGAGCACAAGCATGCTACCATGTTTCCAGTAGATCTGTGAGGGTTTCTAAACTTGCATCTTTTTAACATATCTTGCAGTTTTTTGTGTCCAGTACAGGCATGACGCTCTCACCGATCTAAACAATCACTATGATTCTTTCGCACTCTTGTTTTAATTTGAGCAATTCTATCTTTCTGACCATCTTTTAGTTTTTGGACTTTATTTGTTTTTATTAGTTCTTCAACCTGTTCAGAACAAAGACAAAACAGATGCTCTGAATCAGCATCGTCTTTGTGCAAACCATCAGTGTGCAAATCATGTAAATTGCAGGGAAGGGTGGGTATGAATGCTGTAATTTCAATGGGATACGTGTGCTTAAATTAGAGCTCAGCGTGGTCGGGGGGTGGGGGGGCGAGTGTTCAGAGGAGATGGGGCCTCTGGTTGGTGATTGGCTGCGTCTTGTGCTAACAGACAGGGCCTTTCCACTTGGTTGTGACTGGCGGTTCTGATGTGGCCGACCACACGGCCCTGATGACGGGGTTGCATGTGTTCCTTGACCCTGACCATAACGGACAACTTTTACCAACCGGAACAAAATTACAGCCCCTCAGGAATGTTGCTGTTATTATTTTTCCTTCTTTTCCTTTAAAGCTGAGGACATTTCAACATATAAAACCCTTACAGATAACCATCCGCTGAGGGAAATGGGCTTTTTTTCTTCTTGACGTCCACGTAGGAGGCTAATAGATTATTAGGAGGCATGGCAGATGAGTCTACGGGGGAGTTCGGCTGAATTAGATAAAGTACAATCAACACATTTGAGTAATTTCTTCCTCCGTGACCCGCCTACTGCTAATTCTATGTGGCTGAAATGCATTTGTCACTCCGTTTCTGTCAGAAGCAGATGGAGGCCTCGCTGCACGTTGTGCTGCTGCCTGAGTCAACGGGCATGGTGTTGTTTTTTTTTTCTTCTGAGGGAACTTCGTGTTTTGGAGACACTTTCCCACACAAGCTTCTAACAATAAAACTCAAACACTTTAACACATCTCCCGAGGGACTGGGGCGAGTGGAACTCTCCTGAGTTTTAAATCATTCTGAAAATACACCTCCTGAAGCATTCCTTCAAACCAACCTGTGCGCGCTGGTATAAAACTAAAAGTGACTCACTGAAGTGTACTTCACATAAACTTAAATTGGTTGATATATTTGGCTCGAGTCAGTTGGGTAAATTTAATGGGGTCTGCATAAAGCTAAATAGAATTACCACATGGGTCAACACTAAAAGTGAAGCTGGTTTGGCTTTAGCCGACCCAGCATCTGTTTAAAAGCTATGAGCTCAACACAAACGGGGCGACTCTGGCTCAACCCTCCTCTGGTGCAGAGCTGAGCACAAGCAGCAAACAAACAGGAGGCAGAGCTGAGACATTTTATCCCCCGTGCGGTGAAACTCCTCATTAAGGTTTAGGTCAAGAACTTTGAGACACAAACGGATCTTTTTTTTTTTGGTCCTGTTTTTTTGAAGTGTGGAGATAAAGATCACTAAGATTAGCGCAGCTTGAATTCAAGGAGGCGACTTTAAAGGTCTTTCGGTGGGGTATTGAGGTACCATCTATGATTATATCTGCAGCGGAGGATCAAAGGAGTGGAGCTTTAGCCTGAAGGGATGCTGCCTCTTGCTGTTACTCACCTCACCTCACCTGTTCTGTTAGGTGTGTAGAAGAGGAAAGACAATTGCAAAGATATTCAATGACGGAAATAATATTTTAGATTAGACGTATTCAACGTAGGACTAGCAAACGTCATTACGCAGATAAAATACCACTTAGAATTCTAAAAACTACCTGTCTTTTACTAATTATAGCTCCACAATTGTGTTTACCTAAAAGAGCATATTTGAGGTTGAGGTTAAAACCACTAAATTTTATCTTATCTGGTAACAACTGCATCAAACGACCACAAACGTTCAACTGGTTTCATAAACCAACTTGCAACTTATGACATGTTCTAGAAAATAGCTGCCAGCGAACTAATAAGTTGAGGTGCAAAACATCTGGCGTGCCTTTTTTACTGCATTCGCACTTAAACACAGTTATGTTGTATGACGAAACTGAATTGAGGTTTCTGGAAAAACGCCAGAAAGCAGTTTTAATCTATTTAGGTAAACCACGCTTTCTTAAAATCTCATCTTTAGCAACCTTTGTCTATAAAAAAAACGTTATATATTGATACAAATTCAAATGTACTCCTCTCAACTCCTTTTTATAAATAAAATTTTCTGTATTTTGTTTCTTAAAGTAATAAATAGTTTTTTAAACTTTAAGCTAGAGCTTTAACATTGATCTTGGTGATTGTTGGGTTAGAAATTTGACCAGTTTCATATTTGACACCTCTCTGCACTTATTTGATGACCAAAAATCGCACTTGATAGTTTTGTGGAGCGAGTTCTAGGGGGCGCTCTTATACCTGCTGTAATGCTAGCGGTTAGCATTTTCAGTTCACCAATCGTCAATAAAAAGCACAAGAAGAAGAAAAAGAAGTTTGTATTTTCTGTTGGCATCATGAAAGCCTGGAAGTAAAAGTAAGAGAGTAATGTCTTTGGAGGCAAAGCAAAGAGCTAAAACTGGAGTGAACATCGGTGCGGACTAAGCTAGTTTGAGGGAGCTAAAAAGGCTACAAAATCACGGACTGATGGTGACCTGGCTTTGTTGCTACTGGACTTGTAAGTAATAATATTTTTGTCCAACAGTGTGGATCTTTTTACTTTGTGGTTTATTTTATTAGTTGGCTCATGTTAGTGTTAGCTCGTTGTTAGTGCTAGCTACAGCAGGGTTGTTTACAACAGTTGTAATTCCACTTTCAACCAGTAGGGTAGAGGAGCAGGAAACTGATCACTGTCAACAAAAGTCTCCAAAATACTTGTGAAAACATGAAACTGTGATATTATTGACATAAAATTCAATGCTCAAATGACCAGTTTTCTAGGGATTACTGCTACAATGATGACTGGAGTTGGTTTATAAAGGAAATGTAATGTGAGACTAATTTGGGAACCCTTGATGGTGCATTATAGCCACTTAACAAGATGAAATGAACAGTATAAAATCCATCTGGAAGCTTATGACGTGGAAAACAGCTACCATCAAAATAAGGTGCAAAACATTTGGCACGGCCTTTTATTGCATTCACACACTAAAGCACATACTGAACTTATGTAGTATGACGAAACTGCAGTAAGGTTTCCCATGCAGCTGATAGAAAACAGGCTGTTCTCAGCTCTGACTCAACCCTCTGTGAGGAGAAGAAGTAGCTGCCAGGTGACTTACATAACTAATTAAATTCTTCTGTTTATTTACCTTTGACGGTATTTGTGCCACGGCAGGAGCTTGTTAAACATCTTGCGTACATTCTTGCTGAAACAATGAGCTGAACATTATGTTACATGGAAACACATCCTATTGTGACAGTGCCACATTCAACAGGAATAGTAGTGCAAAGTTCCCCCACGACTGAGATGTTAACAGGCAAACATTATTTTGCAAATGTTTCCTGTTAACACACCGGGAGCCACAGTAGACGATTCAGACTAGTAATTTATCGCCTCGGTGCCTTATGATCTCCCGTGGGCTTGAGAGTAAATTGCACCTCTATGCAGATAATGAGATAGTGATCACAGCGCTACAAGCTAAGCTTTGGTGTGAAGTTTTTTAGACACTCCAGAGTGTTGAAAGTCAAGAAGTCAATTAACCTTCCTGGAGAGGTCAGCTTGAAAGCACTTTTTCACTGTCAAACACTCAAGTCCTCTTAGTTTAAACCTGCTTTTAACGAGATACATGTGCTCTGAATTAAACTTTGATTTATTTTTGCTTTCAAAAAATGATCTTTTAATTAGAAAAAGAAAGACACTTGAAATCTATGATAGAATCCTTTAAAAAGAAATGTTTACATCACAAAACTATGAATTGCTAGCTATGTTAATTTAAACACATCTAAGCAATTACAAGAAGTAAACATGTTTCCTTTACTGTGGTTGCGCTTCCCTGTACTAAACGTGTACTGAGCAGCAAGCTGACCTGAAAAGTACCCCCCCCCCCACACACACACACACACACACACACTTTTTATTTTTAGAATTCCGCTTCTCTAACAGAAGGACAAACTTTGGGAAAAGACAAAATCTCAAACAAGCAAATGTTTACTTTCCAAATCCGCTCTGAGATTGGCTCAATATTCATGTCACGATTAAACCAAGGCTAAAGGATTTTCTCATCTCTTACTTTACTGTCAGTGTGGCTGTGTGTGAATGTCAAAATAGTCAGATCAAAAATCATAAGCTCAAAAATAGAAGTTAAAAATAAGACAACATTCATTAGTTGACATCTAAGTAAAGTGTGGTAAAACTCACATTGAAATCAGGCCAGAATCTTACTTTTTTAAATGCATAATCGTGGCTGTAGAGTTTTTGAGTTAACAGTAAAATATAAATAAATACTCTCAAGTGGGACTTTTGTACGTGGAGTTTGAAAGTCCTCCTTTTGCTTGTCTGGATTTTCTTCAGTCACTTTTATTTCCTCCTATAATCCCAAACTGTACCAGGTTAAATGTAATCCTTAACTGACCCTAGGTGTGTGTGTCACTGGTCTTGAGCTGAAGATGGGCACAGCAATAGACATGAATATGTAGATGCGCCACTGGGTGCTGGAGAGCATAACAGCATCGCCACCATATTGGATGGGTCCATCTAGCTAAAGTCTAAGCAGAGTGAACAACTATGCCTGTTTTTTGTATGGCCTACGGTTGCAACAAGAGGCGCATTATTGAAAACCGATCACTTGGGATTACAGTTGACTTAACCTAACTTTTGGGTAGTGACCAAAAGAATGAGATCACAGATACAAGCAGCTGAAATGAGTTTTCTCCACAGGGTGTCTGGGCTCTTCCTTAGAGATAGGGTGAGAAGCTTGGTCATCCGGGAGGGGCTCGGAGTAGATCCGCTGCTCCTCCACATCGAGAGGAGCCAGTTGAGGTGGCTCGGGTATCTGGTTAGGATGACTCCTGGATGCCTCCCTGGTGAGGTTTTCCAGGCACGTTTGACTGGGAGGAGACCCAAGGGAAGACACGCTGGAGGGACTATGTTTCTCGGCTGGCCAGGGAACACCTTAGGATTGCCCCGGAGGAGCTGGCCCTAGTGGCTGGAGAGAGGGAAGTCTGGGCCTCTCTGCTTAGGCTGCTGCCCCCACAACCTGACTCTGGATAAGCGGATGAAAATGGATGGATGGATATCAGTTCACAGTGTCTGATAGTACGAGAGGACAAGTGTGGCTTTTGTTTACCAGCTCTTCTCTTTACACATAGTTATCGCATGAAATTGCAAGC
The DNA here is from genome assembly GCA_006937985.1 of Aphyosemion australe. Lineage (NCBI taxonomy): Eukaryota > Metazoa > Chordata > Actinopteri > Cyprinodontiformes > Nothobranchiidae > Aphyosemion > Aphyosemion australe. Next base: position 897,464 of record SSNS01000210.1, read on the forward strand.
AACTTTGTGGAGACGTTCCACATTCTCCAATGAGGCTTTACACAGCTACAGACGAGCTTCGTTACCACACCTGTGCGTTCCCTTTTCCAAGTCAAAATAAAAGCTGTGAAATAGGAGTGCAGAAATGGATGGATGCTACATCTGGATTAGCATGCTAGGATCCAATTCCAAAGAAATATAGATGCTATTAAAAAGTTAATGCCTACAACATCTATTTCTATAAGAATATGATGAATCCTAAAAGTTGAAAAAAGTGACATGATTTAATTTTTAATTCTTATCCAAATCTTATTTATCTACATAGACTCAGTTTTGAAAAATAAGCTAATTCAGGTACGATATTATTATTTCAGTTAAATTAACAACTATCACAACTGAATGTAGTAGACATTTATGCATTTGGTGCTTTAAAGACAAAATCACTCTTGCATCACACATTTAGTGGGTAATGAGCTCAATGTTTACCAAATAGAGACAGATACCCAGCTGTAATTGCTGATGCAGCTGATGTTTATGCTGTTTAAACTCTGGATTTTGGAGTCAGACTTGTGTTTTGCCTTTTAAAAAAGCAGCACTTTTCTGCATTTCTGTACCTCATTTCAGACAAAAAACACTGCAAAAAATAGCCAATAAGGTGCAAGTAAGGATTTTGAATCATGCAAGAATTAAAGTATTCTATAAATTGGTTAAACAACAATGAACACAAACATTTCAGTAGAATTTCCATTATTTTTGCCATTATTTACAAATGAAAACATTTATTATGTTACAGTACGATTTGTGAACTAAACTGCACTGTAAAATAGCTTCTCTTTGTTGAAATTAGTTGCATGATAAAGTAAGACATGTCTGCAGAGGAACATGCAGAAAAAATGCCACATTTTTAGTCAAAAGGTCACTTTTAAGACAACAAAATAACGTTTAAAAAGCTTTAAACAAAGCCTGCTCCAGAATGCATGGTGTGGTGATGCAACATTTATTTCCATTGTGAAAGACCAGCTGTTACAATACATTTTAGGCCATAAATAAGTCACAATAATTATAGACAGTAATCTCTAATTGCTGAGAGGTGGGTGAAGGTTGTGTCTCCATGTCTGCACATCCATAACGTGGGAGGCAGCAGACGACAGCCACACCTTCTAATATACAACAGTTACTACATCAGACGCAGTGTGTTTGCTGAGAGGCTGAGGAAAGAGCCTCAGTTAATCTCATTAATTATGTCTAAGATTAACAATAAGTGGCATTCTTAGCACGTGTGTTTACTTTGGGGCAGCAGATACGTGTGATTCACATTTCAAGATGTTAGTGTTTCAAAGCTGTGGGCTTTTTGAATTTTTTAAGCGTCTGCGTCGTATGCAGGAGCACACAGGGAGCTAACCACGTGTGCAACCACCCTACCCAAAGTCATATGTGAGGGGGGGGCTCCTTTAAAGCTCTGTGGAGAGACCCCATCATTGTACCACTGAAACGTATACCCATCAAACACGCTATTTCTGGGATCAGCTTCTTCATGTGGTCGACTTGCTATTTTTGACTCACCCTCGAGTTTGAACTGAATGATATTGTATACCCTGACCGTGCTCCCGTCGCAAATTATATGAGGGGAATCATCTGCAGATATGGGATGAGTCACGGTAGGTTATCGTAACCAGCACAAAGTCAGGGGTGAGCTGCGTTGGATGCGTCTTCAAACCCCTGTCCCGGGGACGCATCCCAAAGGTTTATTTTTACTCAGCTGTGAATGGTTATGGCAGCAAACCATATGGCTGTGAGATTGAGTGGTCTTGGTGGAAAATGGGGACGGAAATTACAGGGGGAGAGCGCTGGTGTCACACAGGCCTCTCATTGCTTATTGGGTAAATACACAACTTTTCTCGGGCAACCGGGGCAACAGTGACTGGTTTGGATTAGGAGGATGCTGGTCGCATGGTTCACCTGCACTTACAGCTGGACATTGTTTATTTTGAACATTTTGCTCAGACGGTGGCTGTGTGTGTTTTTTTTTTTCTTTCTCTGCAGCAGTTTAAAGTAAGCTGAAACTCACTTGTAGACGTCTCCAGGAGTCCTTTTGGCTGTATTTCACTTTAAAATCTTAAAATGTAAATATTTCGGCCATCTTGATGTAAAATTTTTTGGTAAAAGTTAGAATTGTTAGCTCCCTGAACGGCCTTTGTTTGGAGAAACAAAGACTTTCTAGCCTAGTGAACTAGACCAAATTCTTGCTTTGCAGAGTTTGGTCTAGGCACGCTTCATTGGAACCCTCGCAGCCTGTGGCTGTCCAATCACAGCTCGCTATAGTTTTGGTTGGGCCAATCACAGCGCTCTATATTTTGGGCCAATCACAGAGCGGGAGTAGCCGATGACGTCAGCGCTGTGGCCGCGAACCCAAGCAACATGGCGGCAACGCAGGAACCACATTTGTTTGAAACGGCTTTGTCATCAACATTGGATTATTTAGACTCCAACGTGCGTAAGTCTGTCGGCTATACTTAGCGGCTTCTTATTTTTATCAAACAAAGTAGTGCAATGTCCCAGTACACCTGATATTCGCATGTTTTTCATACAAAAACGACAGAAATCATTGATGTTAGACGCCATTAATGCCTCCCGCTTTTCCATCGCTGATTACGTCACGTTGTTCGTTACTCTGATTGGTCCTAGCGCTATCCAATTGCGTGCTGACATTTTGAAAGACAACCGTAGATCCCGCCTCACGACTGAGAGCCGTCAGTGGTTCGTGGCCAGACTATATATTCACATATATAGGATGGCTTGCCAGGCTAAAGACTTTCAGGACTGATGGGCTAAAGTTTATTGCCGCTGTCCTAAAACAGCTCCAGTATTCTGAATTTTACAGCAGTTTATTCAAGGATTATACCACCCTTAAATTCACATTACCCGTTATATCCTGATGAACCATCAATGCTCCGTATTGCTTTTGCTCTAAAATAACCACATAAGTTCATATGAATATTCAAGTAATATGAAACTCGCCTCAGTTTATAAAAAGATGTTCCATGAAACACTAAAACGTTTTGGAGATTGGAGCTGTTTGATGACAGCAGCAAGAACTTTTGGTCTACGCTATATTCAAACTAGCATTTAGCTCATTGATGCTAGGGCGAGGTAGGGCTGCTCGATTATGGCTAACCTCCAGAGAAAATAAATGGCAAAGTTATACAGAAAGTAGTTAAGGGTTATCAAAAATGTTGAAAGGTTGTTCGCTAGGTGCTTTTGGGAAAAACAGTCAAGCAGGGGGTCTGAAAAGTTGTTAGAAATAGCGGCAAAGTTGCTAAGTTAGCAATACTATGTGGGAGATGCGCTCGATTTGCAACTCAGAGCAGCACGGGAGAAAACCGTGAGGGAGGAGCAAATAAGCGGCTCATTTTGTTTTTATAACTGTTCAAAACCCAGATCGTAATTGTGATTAAAATTCGATGAATTGAGCGGCCCTACTATGATGTAAACTGTTTCACCTAACTGAGGCCATTCGGAAACCTGTCTGTGAAGAAAAATAGAAATTATTAATAACTTTTACACAAAAACACATTTCTGAATAAATTATATATTCCTTCTTCAACCCTCTTGTTGATATTAGGGAAACTACTTCACTTAATATTTAAAATAAAAAGAATTAAGACTTTTATTTCCCAATTTTTCTGTGAATACTTTAAAAAATATTTGATTTTTCTAATTCTTTGTTGATTGCCTTTTTAAGGACTTTTCACTACATTTATGACTTTTATGAATTAAAAACACATTTTTCAAGAGCAAATATATTTATGAATATTCTCTAAATGAGGAATTTATGAGAAATTCATGAGAGAAAAGACTTGTTTGTTTTTCTCTGAACTCCATAATTAATCCACTCTGTCAATTCTTGTAATATAAAAAATAACTATTTTATTAAACTACATTCCTTAATAGGATATTTCAGGCACATTTCACTAAAAAGATTTTAATGTATATTTCAAATGCTGAGTAATGTTTGAAGACTTTTTAATTTAAATGATTTGGACAATAATTTTTTACAGTTTTCTTCACTTGGTTTGGATAAAGTATGAAAAAGTTCTCATAAGAGTGTAAAATGTAGATAACTGTAGTTTTATGTATGCTACAGATTAGGGCTTGGTAAATAAATCGATTTAATCGATTTTATATAAATTTTGCAAAATCGATTCATTAGGCCTAAGATCGATTTCCCCCTTGAACCAGACAGACCTGGGACCAGATCTGCAGGCACTGACAGATACAAATTTGTTCCAAAAACATGCTTAATGTGTACCAATATATAAAAACTGCACATCTACTTAACGGGAAGAAGCTCATCTAAACGACAGAAACATCGTTTTCTACCTCAGCAACACCGAATTCCAACAATAATCCGGTTAAATGAAGATCAGATTGATTTGAATCAAATCGAATTGAATCGTGATTAATCGATTAAGAGCTTTATGAATCGGAAATTGGTCACAATATCCAGCAATACTACAGATATAAGATAAACAGTGCTTTAACGCCTAGACAAAGGTTAAAAAAACACAGATCTCTTGATCTTTATTCCTTTTGATCTCATCTTTCAGTGCTGAAGAAATACTGAACCGTGTTTCCCTGAGAGGACCGACTTCTGTGCTGTTTGTTTTAAAGTGAGCTAATATTATCCATAAAAATCCATGTTCCATCTCCACACCTGTGATCCGCTCTGTGTTTCTTTCCACTGAGTCGTCAGCAGCACAGCTGGAACATTCGCCTGTTTGGGTGTTTTGCTTTCGAGCTTCTCAACAGCGGTTGTTTTGAGGGGACGGAGCCAGTCGGTAACTTTTCCCAGCACCAAACTCTGACTGGACTTCAGGTTTAAAAGTGACATAAAGATGCTTTTGATGCAACGCCTAATAGTTCTGAAAAGTTTGTTGTGTTGTGAGGCTCTTTGTCTGCATTTGCTTTGCTGCTAAAGCGCTAGTATAAACAGAAGCCCAGACACATTCAGAAAATGTTTGATCCAGAAACCATTTAACCTCAGCAGGCAGGGCTGTCCTCAGACATCGGCTCATTGATTGGATGATAATTAGCGGCGTTCTTTGAATGCAGCTATTGTCAACCGCTAATCTAAGTGGAGTTACTGTAAGGGGGCAACGAAGCCCCACTGCAGAACGACTAAGCGAGTGACACTGATGTCAAACACATGTTTTCCCCCACAGCCCAACAGAAATAGACAAGCCTATTTAGAGGGCTGGTTTGCATGCAGGCTCCAAGGACTGATGTTTGCAATCTGGGAGCCACAGCGGGTTTTTACATGATCAGTAATTCAAAAAGTGGTCGGCCGAGGAATTCATCTTGTGCCTCTTTGTTTTGCTGTTGCCATGCACTTGTGCTAAAATACCATTTGGTGCAAAGGGCCGCCATTAAGACAGCAGAAAGTATGTCGGACGGCGTCCAAGGCCTATCAAATGTCCGGCGGAGCGAGAGAAGGGAAAACACAAATATTTTCAGTAGCAGGGAGTGAAACCAAGAGGCGCTCTTGGTGGACAGTCAAAGTGAATAAGGGGCTTTCTGATGAGTGTGTCAGGGTTCATTACAGCTTTTCCAGTCCGGATAATATCCAGATGGAGCTCTGTTCGGCATGTTGAAATTGTTTGAAAAGCTGAGGTTTGCTGAACATCTGCAATTATCATTAGATTGCAAGGTGTCTTTACTCTCCGTGTGCACTTGTCCGTCTTTATCCAAATATGAAACAATAACAGGAGGTTACTGAAAGTTCTTACGAGCCTTTGAACTGGTATCCAGCAGCCAGGTGTCCTGATCTTTCTCAGAGACGACAGACAAAGGCTCTAACCTCCATTGTGCTACAAGAAAGGGCTTCTCGATTACCACGCTGCCTCAAGCCACATTTATCTTCATGGTTCCATTCAGTGACAGAAAAGAATGAAAGGCTTCCCTCTTTGTAATAAAACATAAATTATGCCCAGCGCTATTTATGCAGAAGGACATCTTTATTTTATTTAAAATACAACTTCCTTCTGCTGCAAACCGGAGGACACGTCTATATTTGCACAGCGGGGGCTTTGTTGACTTTTCGAGGTTTCCGGTGCTATAACAAGAGAGTTGTGAGAACATTATTCAAACCCCAGAGAAGGTTGTATGTGCCATCATTATGGATGTGTCATTTTCACATAATGCTTCAGCTGTGCTGGGCATGTCGTGGCACTTAAGCTAACTAACAAAACAAAAAAGCAGTCCGACTTGACTTAAAAGTTCGGAAAGGCGTTAAAGAAAACACATTTACTGACAAAACAAACGGAGCTCAACTGACACTATGAGGTTTTATTTTTTTTCCTTGACTACCAGGACGGTTTCTCTGGAATGAATGTAAAGTTAAAAAAAGAATGAAATATGACTGGAGTCAGATATTTATGCAACTACTGTCTAAAGTTTCACGTTTTAAACATATATGTGTTTGATTGATGAAATATCAGAAACTATGGCTAATAAAAGCAACACAGATGAAATAGCCTACGTCTGACAGCGGGACATCACTTCCTAACCTCTGTGGCGTAAAGCAGCGTAAAATAGAGCAATTTCTGCTTGTTACAAAGAGTTACAGTCATAGTGTGGATGTGAGTTAAGAGGATCTGAAGCCACGCTTGCCATGTGACCTTAGGTCATTGGTGATCTGTCGCTTTTTTAGAGGACTGAGATAGAAAAATCTGGGTTTTCAAATGAGCAAAACATAAAATTGTTTATTTTCCTCATAAAACTACTGATCAGAAGTCTTTATTATACTTTGCTTTAAAACAATCAAGTTTTTTTTATCTAAAGTAGTTTTAATCAAAATTAGCTTTTTTCTCTCCAATATCTGACCTTTGTCTCAGTCCGTGTGTCCTTAGTTTTATTCAAATATCTTATTGATGATATTGATGTTAATTAAACTCCCACAACATAACCATTTAATATATATCGACAACTGATTACCTTTTGGGCCTGACCCAATTCAAGATGGCCACCACAACCAACTGAATGTGGAAAAGGCATAAATGGTAAGACCTTGGTCAGTTTTACCATAATTTATCTAAAATCTGGTTTCATAGTTGCCAAGAGCTTCTCCAAAATTTACTCTGACTGTTAACAGATCACACAAGATCTGGCAATTTTGAGACCAAACAGCTACAACTCCAGCATAACATAACTTAAGATGATTTAAAGGGGACCTAGAATGTAAACCATTTTCCTTGTTGTTGTTGAATAAGACAGCTTGGGTGGTCAAAAGTAGCATGCCAAAAAGTCAAAGCCATGTTTGACCTACTTTTTAGAAAGTTAAAAAAGGCAAGAGAAAACCTCCTGTTCTGAGAAAGCCTTTCTTAACACGTCATAAGGGGGAGCCACGCCTCCTCAACCCTGCATGTGTCTGAGGCCTTCTGGGGAAACCAACCAATCAGCATGTCCTGGCCGAGTGGGAGGGGTCAACAGCTCTTTTCACTGAAGGCCTGAGTAAGGGGGTTTAGAATGGCCTGTATCAGGGCTCCTGGAACAGATGAAAGCCAAAAGATTTTTTCTTATGCTTATTGGAGGCTCAAAGCTCTGCTTTAGATTGTTGATTAATTGCATTCTAGGACACCTTTGAAACTACAATGGCAAATTTGGAAAACTAATTAGCTTAAAACCTTTTTTTCGTGCCTCTTAACAACGTTCTAATACAGTGTAGCTATAAATATATTGTGGAGATAAATAAAAAAGACATCCACCTTTTCAGACTGAAAACGATTGGACTATCTGGATGTAGGTCTCGCCCAACTTCCGCACTTTCATTATGGGTGTGAGAGGTTCTCGGCTCAATAATATCAGAGAAGGAGAAACAGCCGGCTGCTACCACTTCAACTTTAGGACAAACTCTCAGAGTCCCAAAAGGAAAAACATAATTTGAAGTCACAGACAACAAAAGTCTTTTGGATCTAGGAAATAGCGACTGGTGTTTAGCGCTACCTCGTTCCATCGGGCATTGCGGGTTTCCAATTCCGGTAGAAGCGACTCAGGGAAGATACCCGAGGGGAGGGGTGAGTGTTTTGTGACCATGTTTGCGTTCAAAACCTAGCTTGTTTGCAGATTTGTTATAACAGCTTTAAAACACAGGCAAGAAAGGTGGTAGGTGATGCCAAGCCTTTAACTTTCGGGGTGGGGGGTGGGGGGTTAACTTGCTCAACTTAGTTTTTAATTTTTCCAGCAATTAAAACAAAAAGCTCTTAAATGCAAAAGATCAATCAGTGCTGGCAAAAAAAAAAAGTAAAAGTGATTTTTTTTTTTTAATTGTGCACAACTGTCTTCTATCAGCTCACCGGTTCCTGACTACTATGCGTTCAGTCACCACTGGTCGATCTTTCTGTCGTGTTGGCTCCATGTTTGTTCCTGGATCTTTCCTCATTAAAGTGTTTACTTCCGGAGCGATCAACTGCTCCGTGGGTCCTACACCAAACTACAAAATTATGTTTTAATTTTTTTTGGTTAACAGAAGAAAAATTCTTTATCTTTTTCTTTATTTTAATCTATTAAAACACTTAAGGTAGCCCAGTTTGACACATACTATAGAATAAGTAGAAAATTGGACATACAGAAGATGACACGTCTGTTTTTTACTGGATTGTTCCTCTTATGTGCCTTTTACAAACTCATCTTCTCCAGAAAGTTTAATTAAAACATTTCTTTCTTTGTCCGCTTTTTTCAAGCATAATCTTCACAATTTGCAGCCATGGTCAGATACAAGAACTGGACAGAAACGGACTGAAAAAGCAGCCAAAGTGCAAAGGAACTATTAATCAAGAGCACTTTAAAAGATTACAAGAACGTCTGGCTCCTTGGAAGCAAAATATAAAGAAATGAGGGGTAGTTTAAAACTTTTGCACAGTGCTTATATGCCTTTAATCTTGTGCTGACCCCTCTGATTTATCCTAAACCATCTTGGGGGGTCTCACCCACAGCTTGGTAATCATTACTGTTACAGGGTAATAACAGTGTGTACTCTAAGAAATGACAAGGGTTGTACGTGCTGCACCGGAGTTGCTGATGTTTCAGACTTCGGACTCCACTGGTGATGAGTCAGTTTCCAAGGCAAAGGCATTCCGAAACACTTGTTATAAAATAAGGGAAGTAAATATAGCTACGGTGCCAAATGTTTATCCTGATGTGCACTTTGACCCAGAGACAGAATAAGTAAATGACCCAACGTGAAAGTCATGGTGAGGTTTTTATGTCTCCCAGTCACGTACTGCCCTATGTTCTCTCTCAGCGACGTGTGGGCAGGAGACGCTGCCGGATTACAGCAGCGTCTCAAGGCCGGTATGGTTAAGCACCCAGCTATATGCTGTTTAAACCAATATTGTTCTTAAGTCTACACAAGAGGATGGAAATTTTCCTCATGTGGAAGCTGCTGCAAAGGTAGCACGGACCACACGCATGCCGCGCTCCTGAGGTTTTTCAACCAGCGAAACGACTATTTCAGGTTTTTCTGCGGGAGGAAGTGCCCCCCTCTCACACCGAGGCTTCACCTCATGAGGAATACCTTTTCTCCAGTCACCGTCTCAGTGACTCACCAGCTATTTCACAACGGAGGGATAGACGCTCCACGCGTGATTACAGGGACACGTTTGAATGCCTGAGAGGAGCAGCCTCGGCTCATTGACGTCACACGGGGATCAGAGTCCTGACGTGACAGGAGAGGATTCCCTACGGTCGCTAGGCAACAGGGCTCCGTTTGTAAACAAGCAACAGGGTTCCTCGTGGCACACCTGTGTGTGAAGCTGACGCTGCCACGGCGTCAGTCTCTACCTGTTGCTTCACCGGCCGTTAGGTAACCATGGTGATTTTCCACAGCCGGAAACGACTTGGAGGTATTTGCCATAAAATATGTGTCCGTAGTGGGATGTTGGCATGGTAACCAAATAATGGCATAAAGGTCAGGTTGTGATTTTATGCATGTGCCAGTGGGGTTTTGCTACAGTTTAAAGCTGAATTATACTTATTTAAACATAAAGAGAAATAATAATGATAAAAAATATGTATTTTTCAGAATTATTAAATTAAGACAGAGAACTTTAGGTGATTTTTGTTGTTATTTCTCAAGGCTTAAAGCACAATTTCCCCCAAAAATGGCATTTTGATATTCTTTGACCAATCTTGTTCAAAAGTAATTCTTTGTAATATTCAGGCGTACACTCATGTTTTCCAGCAGCCGAGCCGTCTCCAAGTAATCCCGAAACATGAGGTATGTCGGGTCTTTCCTCTAAACTCTGCAGTTTGCCTTGTGGATGTGCACCTCTCATCGTGTGCCAAAAACGATATTAATGTGCCTCGCCAAGTATCACAGAAACTGTGCCCCTGTGAGAAAGAGCACACATTGGCCAGGAGTTAAGAGATCCACAAACGATTATGCAACTAGCAGATGTAATCAGTAGGACCTCCTGTTTTCTAGAGCTTTCTCAACTCTAGACGGGTTAAAGAAGCTCGATGCAGACAAGATAAACCTTAATCTGGTCTAAGTAGATGTTATTACCAGTCTCATACCCGTTATTCATAACGCTGCTAGATAGGGCTTGCATTCTAAGACTAAAATAACACACCTCCCACAGGTGCTCACTTGGAGATTTACTAAATCAGCAACAACTACGAATAAATCCTGGAAACAGATAAATAATTTTAATATGACATCCTGAAGGGATTTGATTTTTTCAGCCACCTCTGAGTCACTGTTGTAGAAAATGTTTTATTTACCGTCCTCTTGTGCTTTTAGGACGCAAAACAAAAGTCTGGATGGACAAATATAGTTTACGATATCTTTAGTGATGCAAAATATGTGCCTTGCATGGGAATGCCTGGTTTCATCTCGATACTGATCTTGAACATTGAAAGCCAGATAACATACCGTTCTGTTTTGAAAAAGTGAATCACATCTTGCTTTACAGACTTGGCACGTATGCTGAGCACGTGTTCAGACAAAACCAGGTGACTCCAAAAGGGAAGAACAAAACAGAAACAAAGCTGGAACTTCGGTGACGGCTTCAGGTCCATCTTGTATTTCTAGTTAACTCATATGAACTGAAGAGCATCACAGTCCTCCATGCAGGTCAAATTTAAGAAGTGACCTCATGTGGGGCCGTGTGGCGTGAACAATGACGAGTCTGTGCTTCTCTCACGCGCCTGCGACTGTTGACCGCAGTCTAAGTCACTTCCTTTCCAGCTCTCCCGCTTGTTTACGGAGAGCTTGGACGTAATTTGCTGGCTCTTTCCACCAGGATGAGGCGTGGAACCATCGAGGGTAAACGACAACCACACACCTGATCAAGAACGCCCATCCCCCTCATCGTTTTCAGTGATGTCACACAAGAAATGACGCAAAGCAGTCTTCTAAATTTACATTTAATGACTGGAAATAGCACAGTTGCAGACAGAGAAAAGGAAAGCAGGTGGCGGGATGCTTTCTGTGCACCTGTAATCGTCTAATTATTATTATTATGTTTTTTTTGCAAAGCTGAACATTAACGGAGTCAAACAGACATAAAAAGGGCAGCAAGAGCCAAGCAGGAAGGCTATGCTTTGGCATGTGTCGATGGCATCACGTGGAGGTAATAATAATTAAAAAAAACATTTTAATTTACAGTTCTGACTAATAACACTGACTCCAAATGCATTAACATGTAACAAATATATACAGATAATCAAAAAACATGAATCGTGGCAACTTCATACAAAATATATATACTGTGAGTGAATGCGCTGACCTGTGTGGGTGATTACAGTAACTCTAAATGAGATTTGTAACAAACTCTTTAAACTTTCCGACCCACTCTGATAGATTGTGAACCCCTCTGTAAGCAGATGTAAACATTACTCCTGTTTTTGGCCTCCATCGTTTCAGGAGCCACACATTCATATATTATTTTAACCCTTGCCCTACTGAAGCCTCCGTCCAACATTTGCATTGATACTGAATTTAACAAATAAAGAATTAAACAATAAAAGTAAATACTGACAGTCCTCCGCTCTCCTGACTGCCACCTGCCATTGACAGAATATTAGCGGCGTGACTCCGCCCCGCCCCGACTTCCACCTGCCGAGGCGCTGCCTACTGAGTCCGGAGCTGGTAATCTGAGGAGGAAATTGACAAGACTTAATCAAATGGACAAAGAAAATCAGGGAATCTTAGAGAAATCGAGTGGAGGCGGCTGATGCTTTCCGCCCAGATTGAATGAAATGCAAAGGAAATGAGAGGAGGATGTTGGGCAATTAGCGGCAACATTAGCCAAAAGATGGACATGTGCAACCTGGGTAATCTCAACGTGACGATCGGGGAAGCACGGGAAAAGAAAGTTCACTTTCTCACATTTTGGCAGGATGTTGCCACATTGACATGTGTATCCCCTTTTCATAGAACTGCATCTGTTCAAGGTTAGTTCCCACCATGTTGTGCCGCGTTGCCCAACTGTTGCCCAATCCCTGCACATGTGGGTACAACTACAGCTGAACTCTTGACCTACCTCCGTTCTGGGTGATGTAGCGCACCCACGGCAGGGCCTGGTATCCACTCTTCTCAATGATCTTCAGGTAACGCACCTGCCGGGGGCCAAAACACAAGAAAGCTGTTAGCAACATAACAGTCGTTAACAGAAATTCCATGACGGTACAGAAAATACCTCATCACACACATTTTGCGCTCAAAGCTGAAACTAATTATCTTGTTCAGGGTCACAGGTGACGCCTGGGTGGAAAATCTAACAGGTTTAAGACAATCACACCTTTAAAAAGAATTTTTAAAGCAGAAAATTCACCGAACCTGCTTTTCTTTGAACTTTAAAAATAACCAGAACCCCGGGGGAGAAAATGCAAACTGAAAAACAACTAAAGTCACTATTTTTAGGTAAATTCCTTACTTGTTTTTGTCCCATTCTGAGGTGACTGACAGATTGCTTTCATAAGAGAATGCACTGAAAATAATGTTAAGCTTTTCTAGTCATAACTTAAGTATGAACTCTCTACCCCACCTGCTAAGATGCATTTATTTCAAGTGAACTTGTAAATCACGGTTTTTCAAATGCTCATTCTGAGAGGAGTGCACCTTCCAGTTTGCGGCGAGCGGTAGATCATAGCAGAGCTGTGGTGCTGATGAGGAAGCAGTAGTATGAGTCACACCCAGAAGGAAGAAGCTAGCTTTCAAGGGACTCGCTATGTTCTTTCACATAACTTGGGGTTTTTTAAAAACCAAAAAAAAGTGCACATCAGCACAATTAAGATGCAACTTTCACAAGCCATTAACCGATATTTCAGCTCGCTGTTACCACAGAGGTGAATGTCGAGAAGAAAGTCTAAAAATAGAACATTTGTAGGACATTGCAGAACATTTTTACCATCAAGTGTGGAAATAAAACAGTAAAGCAGGAAATGTAATAACGCTGTAGTGTTTCTAGATAGTAAAACACTTTAGTCATTTCACAAGCAAAAGTGCTCAAATGACAGCTCCAAAGTACTATATGTTTATGTTATTAAAGGTGTGGTTCACTCATTTAATCAATACATTTGCAGTGGTCTCTAGTAGGAATGAATGCCTTGTAAGTCGTACTCTGGGGGAAAAAAGCCCAGAAGCACCTGGAGGAGTCAGCTGGATGATTTGGAGTCTTATTTCCTGATATTTGGACATTTCGCCTCAGATTGGCGATGTTTGCTCTGCAACGTTGATGTTTTATCTCCACAAATAACACAAGCCTGAAGGAGTTCTGCCATGTGGTGGAGTTGCTAATGCTAACGGTTAGCTTCTGCTATTCGAGATGTTCTCTGCTGTTTCCTGGACACTAAACCAATAACAGTCTTCCCCGTCGTGAGTCAAGATGGGTGAATCCATGAATGATAAGTGACAGTGTGACGTAGATCTGTCAGGATTTTCAGATCCTAGAGATTCACCGTCTATTTTCTATCAGAAGCTAATGCAGGAGATAGGTTTAGATCAGGGGTGCCCAATCCTGGTCCTGGAGGGCCGGTATCCAGCAGGTTTTAGTTTTAACTCTGCTTCAACACACCTGATTTCATTCAGCAGGTAATTAACAGGCTTCTGCAGAGCCTGATGAGCTGCTGCACAAGTGATTCAAGCACTGAATCAAGTGTGTTGGAGCAGAGAAGCCACTAAAATGTGCTGGATACCGGCCCTCCAGGACCAGGATTGGGTACCCCTGGTGTAGATGATGTTCAGCCTGCATGAAAAACACAGAGTGACCAATTATAATCAAAAATTTTCATTAAAAAATGGTTTTTCAGCATTCCACACCTTTAAGATCCTGCAGTAGAAAACGTTCTCACAAACATTTAAGCAGAAGTTGCAATTTGCAGCATGAAGGAGCAGCCGACATAACCCCTCAGTGGGAGACGTCGCCGTGTTCCCATCTGAAATTGGGACAGACAGAGCAGGAATTTGTGGATCAAGAGGCGGCAGCGCTCTGGTGAAAAGGCCTCAGCACCGGCTGCCTTGTTATTACCGTCCACTTCTCAGTGAGGTCACAGCAAGTGAGTGCAAGAGAGAGAGAGCGCCGTGGTCACCAAAGACATGACGACAAACACGCAGACGTGGGATCACCAAGTCTGCCGGCGCAGCACTTCTCCGCGCGCCCTGCAGCCAAACATGCATTGGTCCTGACCGTGGGTACAGCGTCAGCAAAACGCCATGAAAGGACAACCTCCACAAAATATCATTATGGCTTGTAGGATGAGAAGGAGGGTGTTCGTAGCATCTCCTTTGGTAAGTACAGACTGCATGTGTGGTCTGCATTTATCAGGCCACGGGCCCTAAAAGAAAAAAAAATAACAGCTGCCAACACGTTTGGCTTCTCTCACCTACAGAGGCAACATGTGGAAATAAAACAACAGCCTGGCTCTGATTTCCACTCGACCAACGTGTGGGGGTTACGCAGCATCCTAGTTAAATATATATACGGTGGGGCTCAACGTGCATCATGCACGCTTCACACGCAGCGCTGCCCTACACTTAGTGGTGGAGTTAAGAGAAACTTTCTCATGCTTTGATATTTACATGCATCTAATTAAACTTCACAGCCTCTTCTCACACGTAGATAGTGGCTGCATTAGAGTCTGAGAGCCAGTCTGCTGCAGCCCTGTAATAAGGGAAAGGTTACGCACTTGACACGGGAGTTTGATGGGAATATGGTGGTGCAGCATCACTGATGACATGGGAAAAGTTTAATGAGGCTCTAGTTAGACCGAAAATGAAGCAGCAAATAAACAGAAGATAGATTTCAAGCTTTATCTTTAGGTTTTAGGTGGATTTAATGGTTTTAAACTCAAATGTTTATTTAGAATAAAGGCAGCATCTTTAACATCTTTTTATAGAGCGTGCAACGTTTTCTGCTTGTTTCGTTTCCAATTTTCAGGTAAAGCTGACAAGAAAAGTTCGAGCAAATAAAAGGAAACCAACCGCCTCGTTCTCATCGCTGCGGTAAAAACACTTGGAGGGTGTGTCCAGATTGAACCGAACAGGAAACCCTCTGGTGTTTGAATACAAGTCATCAAGGTTTGCAGAAAACCACAAAAAGAGGATCCATCACCAAAACACAGATGAGCACGTGAGAACTAAATCAACAGAGACCACACGGCCATCGTAGGTCATGACTCTGCAAACCCTTAAAAATATAAAAGATGGTTTTTTTAGATCATTAAACCCAGAATATATGATTTAAATGCTTTTAAAATGATCATTCTGTGTCATTTTACACAGCATCTAAACCTTTTAGGCTAGTTTCAACATTAGAAAATCTTTTATTGAATAATGAAGCAAAATAAGTCAAACCTGCATGAATTTTAAACATTTGCTCTTTTTCAAACATGAATTCCTTTAAGTTTTGACACAAAAAGCAAAAATAAAATGATTATTTCTTTGACTGACAGACTAATTTGTAAAAAATCTTAAAAATGTCTAAAACTAGCGCGCCGTTTACAAGTCTGTTAACTTTGGTTTGAGCTCCTTTCCGAGTGGGCAGCATAATGTCTGTACAACTTAATAAAGTCTTATTGATGATGACAGGAAACGTTGGGAAGCTGGAAATTGTGACAGCGTATGAAAGTTAAGGCATAAGCGTGTGTTAGCGGGAGATTAGCGTCTCCGGCTGTGAATTATAGGATTTATTCTCAAAATATGTCATGAGTTCATGAAGAATACAGAACTAAGATCATTATTTAGAGAAATCTGGGGAAAACTTTAATAATATAATAAAACTAGGGGTGGGATGCGATTAAAAATTTATCTAATTAATTAGAAGCTTTGTAATTAATCTTGATTAATCACATTTTAATCGTTCAAGAAAATTTGCCCCAAAGCAGTTTTTTAAATTAAATTTCTCTCTCTGTGACACTTAGGTGTAGACTAGAGTGTTGGGAGATACATATTTACAATGAGTAGGGCCTTAGCCTCAAAATGGGTGTGTACAATTAGATTTTTAGCAGCGTTAGAGACAGAAATGGAGGCAAAAACACTCAAACATGAAGAGGGATTTCCGATAACTCATTTGATTGTAGTTTTAGTTGTTTTTTAGAGCACATAAAAAGGTTTGCATGGTCTTGTAGCCATGTTCTGGGGTTTTATTAGAGGTGCAGCTTAAAGATATTCATTGATATTTAGAGCATGTATTTTGCTAAATTTCAAAGCCCCTGAATTAGGGGACCCTCGGGCCCAAAGGGTTAAATGCAGTAATTTTTATTAACGCGTTTTTTTTATTAATTAATCATTATTAACACATTAAATTCGCACCCCTAAATAGAATGCATTGATTTCTGGCAAAAAAAAAAAACACTTAAAAATGAAGTTAACCTTGTTTCCACTCAGCAAGACATGGTAAAACTTAATTTTGTGTTGTGGCGCTACACATATAATCACAGTTGTCCTGTGATTATACGGTAAACGTAACACGTGTGTGTCAGAATGTGGTCAGCGCGAGGGAAACATGAAATATAAACATTAGTCTCTCTCTCTCGCTCGCTCGCTCTCTCAACAGCATGGAAATTACAATCAAGTTCCAATTAATCTGCTAACCTGGTGCTAGCAGTGACGTTTTCTATCACTGTAATTAGGACCAAAACAGAGGGTCAAGTTCACGTTGATGAGCAGTTCTGGCTGGTGCAACAGCAGAAATGTGTTTAACCACAGAGGGAGCTTAGAAGTGCTCCCATGCTGCCCCCTCTGGACTAAATTAGGTTTCAATTCTTGGACTGAAAAGAGAGAAAAGTTGTTGCAATAAAACCAAAATCTGATATTCGGAATAATAATCAAATCACGCCCTAAACCTTTCATGTTTCTGAGAGTCTTTGATACTTTTTATTATTGTTGTGGTGACACAACTCACCTTTACCCCACTTGAAAAGCAATTTGCAGGTTTGTTTAGGAAAAGCGCTCTGCAGTATATTATTCTTGTTTAGACTGAGCAGGTTTAGTGAATGTTTTTGAGCCTTTTCTGCTGAGGTCTGACACGATCTTTGTAGGATTACTGCCTGACAGAAGGTCACGACCGTCAAACCTACCTGGATCCCCGAGGTGGTGAAATACGGGATCTCAAACTTGACACTGATTGGTGGTTTCCCCTCTTTGTCTTCGGCCTCCACGCTTGGCAACCCGAAGTGAGCTCGCATCAGATACTCCTTTCCTCCCTGCGACGAGTTAAAACACAAGCATTTTAATAAAGCTTGAAGAGGAATAAAAAAGAGTTTGTATTTTAAGATAAATCATATGTGCTCCTTGGGCTTTTAGAGACAAATCATGACGATTATGAGATAAAAGATTAGAAAAGTCATTTGCATTTGCCAGTGTGAAACTCCTGAGTCATGTTTTGTGCTCACAGGGAAAGACTTGATCGACCAGACGATCTCACTGTTCTCGGGCACCCACTTCACGCTGCCCACTGTGGTCTTGAACTTGGGTGAGTCAGCGTCCGTTGGAACAGGAATGTGAATCTCCACGTTGTTGGCTGTGGAGCGCCTCTTGAACTGGCTTTTTGCCTGCCAAGCAAAACAAGCGGGGCGAGTTTGACACGCTGTGCAGCCTTAACCAGGTATTAAACCAGGACTAGAATTGTTGCTTCACAAAAGTACAGCGTAATCAAGATTGTCCCACTTGACAAGATGATGCACGAGAAAATAAGACTCGAGATCAATGCAGCATGTTTCTACGCACGTGACCTCACGTTAGGCCAGTTTGAACTGAGCTACCTTTCAGTCTTCTGTTATTTCAGTTGTGTTTACATGAATGATGGAACTGAAACATAACAACGGTTTAGCTACAAACAACGCAGCGGCTAATTCCTGCTGAGAAAGCGGCCTACCTTGATCATGTACTCGATCCGGCTGTGAGAGTGCTTCTCAATAACAGATTCAATCCAGATCAGGGGCTTCACCTAAGAGACAAGAGTCACATAAAGTTACATTTCATCTCTTCACATCACCAGTGAAGTTCCTGCAAGCTTAAATAACAAGTAGCAGTCGCCACCTGGTGGGTGGGTCTCATTACTACAACTGAAGACTCAAAGATGACATTTTATTTTTCACTGCTACCACTAAAAAGCAAAAGAAACAGTCAGATATTTATGTTTAATTTCAGAACAAACTGTTTTTTTTTACTTTTTGCATTTTAGAAAATGTGCAAAACTTCAGGAGGCACCTCACTTATTATCAGTCAGTAAATTCATCCAAAACACAGTTTGAATTCATCTGATCTTCATATAGTTAGATAAAAAAAATAATAGTCTCTAACAAGAATTCAGCCACACCAAAAAAAACACAACTTGTTCATCATAAAAACTGAGACGAAAAAAAATCACAAAGTTATTTGGTTTATTTTTCATATTGAAATAATTAAGTTTGAACTTAAACACCAAGAAAACTTATGCCACCCTTTTTAACTTTTTTGTATTTATTTGAGGCAATAACATATGACGTGTAATATTATTTTATTATAATTATTACTAGAAGTAAATAAGAGAAGCAGGAAGAAGACGATGATGATGATGATGCAGGAAGAAGACGATGATGATGATGATGCAGGAAGAAGACGATGATGATGATGATGCAGGAAGAAGACGATGATGATGATGATGATGAAGAAGAAGAGGAAGATGATAACAATGATGATGATGATGATGCAGGAAGAAGAAGAAGAAGATGATGATGCACGAAGAGGAAGAAGAAGAAGAAGATGATGATGATGATGATGATTATGATGCAGGAAGAAGATGATGATGATGATGCAGGAAGAAGAAGATGATGATGATGATGATTATGATGCAGGAAGAAGAAGATGATGATGATGATGCAGGAAGAAGAAGAAGATACAGGAAGAAGAAGAAGATACAGAAATAAGAAGATGATGCAGGAAGAAGAAGAAGAAGATGATGATGATGATGATGATGATGCAGGAAGAAGAAGTTGATGATGATGATGCAGGAAGAAGAAGAAAAAAAGAAGAAGCAGGAAGAAGAAGAAGAAAAAACTGAAGAAGCAGGAAGAAGTAGTAGTAGTATTTCCGGATTCCACATAGTTGACATACAGTGCATCCAGAAAGTATTCACAGCACTTCACTTTTTCCACTTTTTTGTTTATGTTACAGCCTCATTCCAAAATGGATTAAATTCATTGTGCCCATAAAACTCAACACACAACACCCCATAATGATAATGTGAAAAAGTGTCTTTGAAGTTGTTGCAAATTTATTAAAAATGAAAAACTTGAGAAATCACATGTACATAAGTATTCACAGCCTTTGACGTGAAGCTCAGCATTGAGCTGAGGTGCATTCTGTTTCCACTGATCATCCTTGAGGTGTTTCAGCAGATTAATTGGAGTCCACCTGTGGAAAATGAAGTTGATTGGACGTGATTTAGAAAGGCACACACCTGTCTATATAAGGCCCCTGGGTTGACAGTGCATGTCAAAGCACAAACCAAGCATGAAGACAAAGGAATTGAGTGTAGACCGCCGAGACAGGATTGTCTTGAGGCACAAGGCTGGGGAAGGTTACAGAAACATTTCTGCTGCTTTAAAGGTTCCTATGAGCACAGTGGCCTCCATCATCCGTAAGTGGAAGAAGTTTGGAACCACCAAGACTCTTCCTAGAGCTGGCCGGCCTTCTAAGCTGAGTAAACGGGGGAGAAGGGCCTTGGTCAGGGAGGTGACCAATAACCCGATGGTCACTTTGTCAGAGCTCCAGCAGTCCTCTGTGGAGAGAGGAGAACCTTCCAGAAGGTCAACCATCTCTGCATCAATCCACCAATCAGGCCTGTATGGTAGAGTGGCCAGACGGAAGCCTCTCCTTAGTAAAGGCTGTGAATACTTATGTACATGTGATTCCTCAAGTTTTTTATTTTTAATAAATTTGCAACATCTTCAAAGACACTTTTTCACATTATCATTATGGGGTGTTGTGTGTTGAATTTTATGGGCACAATGAATTTAATCTATTTTGGAATGAGGCAGCAACAAACAAAAAAGTGGAAAAAGTGAAGCGCTGTGAATACTTTCCGGATGCACTGTATACCCTTACTTATTTAAACAAAGCCTTAAAACGCTGTTCTGGACTCACGTGGGTGTTGAGGCGGTACGACATCAACTCAAACTCTCCATCAGGAGGAATGAAGGAGATGGTGCGGTCATTCTCAAAGCGAGACAGACGAACGCACTGGTGGAACTTCACATCCTCCAGCTCAACTGATTTACTCTTCCCTCCTGTGTTAAACACAGCATCAGAATGAGCATCCATCAGAACAAAGTTACACAAAACTAAACTTTTATGGAATTTTTAGACAGCCAGGAGGTTAGGAAAAGGGAATGGTTTGCATGCTTTGCTAAAGGGTTTCACAATCAACAAGAATAAGTAATTTACTAGTAGATATGCCGTCACAAAAACAGGAACTCACGTCCAGTGTTTTCAAACAGAACCTTGTCGTTTAGACCCAGACGTAACTCTGGCATTCCAGACAGGAAAACACGCATCTTAATGGAGCCGACGATCTCGCTACGCAAAACATTCCCGTTGGCGCTAACCTGAAAGATAAAAATTTAAAAGTCTGTGGGTTAGAAGTAGACAGTTTCTAGCGACCTCAAAATAAATGACTGCAGAAAAAGATACCGGAAGGAAATGCAGTC
The DNA here is from genome assembly GCA_006937985.1 of Aphyosemion australe. Lineage (NCBI taxonomy): Eukaryota > Metazoa > Chordata > Actinopteri > Cyprinodontiformes > Nothobranchiidae > Aphyosemion > Aphyosemion australe. The sequence goes on from SSNS01000210.1 coordinate 918,632, forward strand.
AGTGTTACAGACATTCCTTGAGCAACACGGAGTTCCTACCAGGAGGTTGACTGACTCAATGACGTCCAGGAAGACCTCGTTCTTCCTGTACTTGATGCCCTCTGACCTCCAGGAAACAGCATTTGTGACTGTGGCGGGGGGTCGAGGAGCACCGGTGTCTAGCTTGTGTCCCTCCTGAGTTATATATCTGAGAGGTAGAAATGTAAACACAGAGGTAAAATTAAGACGAGAGGAAACTTGTTATATCGCACATACACAGAAATAACAAGAAGTGAAAAAGAAAGAGAAGAAGGAACAATGATTAGAATTTAGTGACATCTGGTGGTGGAGATAAACAGTTACAGTGAATCCAAATCCCATCCATGTGGATAAAACTAAAATAAAAACACTTAAGGTGACAAAAAATTAATTATTTTGTATCTGAACAATTAAACACAGCATACTAGATGTTATGTAATACACACAGAAGAGTACAAAAGCAGAACATTCATTCATTCTCCAATGACTACAACCTAACTGCTGTGAGGCTACAGCCGTGTAGATACTCACTCCTGCAGGATTTTGCTGTCAGTGGTCTGAGGGTAACCAAAGTCCATCAGCTCATCCATCAGCTCATATATGATGACAAAGTTATCTCTAATGCTTTCTTCCTCCAACTCTTTAAAATACTCTGAAAACACCTGAAAAATCAAAAGGTGCTTTTACAAAATATGCAACAGCTTTAAAACTGCTGCTGATAATACATGGCATGCTGGCTGAAGTGGACCAAGGCCAGTAGAACCTGTATTCATACCTGGACAATTTTATACAAGAAGGAGAAAACCAATGAGACACTGGCATTCTTCTTGGATGTTGCAACCACTGAAATAACGCGAGTTAAGGAAGAGAGGGGAACTCGTAAAAAATAAAAATGAAGTAGAACATGTGGAGGATTATAAGATTAGTATAGGATTTTGCACGGGTTGGCTCCAACACCAGTTTGTTAGACGCTAACAAAAGGTGTCTCTTATAACTAGAGGGTATAAAATAACACAGAAAAGCTTTCTCTTACTGGGCAGCACATATTTCTGTGTTTTGTAGTTTTTGTTATTCATTTGCTTTAACTTTCCAAGAACTACAGATGGAAAATAGCCCATTTATCCAAATCTGACATAAATGTATGATTATAGATTTATGTGCAGTGCTGTCCTTTTTTAAATAAAAGATATGCCTGAAAAGAATGTAAACAAATATACATCCCTTGAACAGGAAGGATACGATAAAGATTATTGTGTTTGATCCACATGAAGCGAACTCCTCCGTGAGCCAGGATCGGGGAGAGTGTTCCCTCCTCCTCCTTGTCCATCAGAAGGGTCATGAAGTGCTCAATCTCAGACATGTCCACATCTCCTCGATAATTCCGGCACACCAGCACCTGGAATCAGACGTAGCGGTTAGGGTAAAACTGTAAGAGAAACTGTGTCATTCATTGTTTGCTATGGAAGGAATAGAATTGGGAGTCACTAAATTATTTTTCATTATTATTATTATTAGCTTTGATTGGAACTTTTTTATAATTTTGTTTCCTTTATGGCACAATTCAACATGGCAAGGTCCCACAAAATATCTCTAAAATGCATTTGGGGCTTTTTAAATAAAGTTTAATTTAAGTAACTTTGAAGAAAATAGTTGTGACACGTTTTCATTCTTATTTGAGTTGGACGTCAAGAAAAAAACACTTCTGCAAACTGCTACATTTACGGAAGTTCTTACAAGTCTAAAGTGATTTGGTAACTTTTGACCATCTAAACTTAAAAATAACTTTTTATAGAACAAAACTGATCTTTAGTATTAGTTTATGAGCGTTAACTTTCAGCTGTACATGTCCTGAGGAGATTTCTTTCCAGCTGACACAGCTGGTCACCTGACCGCTAGAATTAAAAAATTCTGGGTTATAGCTATAGTTTTACACATCAAATGAATGTGAACAGCACATTTGCATGCAAATCACCGACTTGTATCAAAGTATTAACCGTTAATAAAGGAATAGACTTTATCCTTAATGCCACATCTTTATTTGTCGGCGAAACAAAAGTAGATGGCTGCAGGCTAAGCTAATGTTAGCTTAGCCACGATGCTACGTCTCTTACCTTTCCTTTTAAATCCAGGACATACACAGCGCTAGCAGACATCTTAAAGTGGTTTATACGAGCTTTTCTTAGCTCGTTATAAGAACTTCACAGATTATGTTAGATGATCACACGTTTAAGGGAAACATTTACAAAAAAAACAGACTTCATTCATAACACTGAGAAGAAATCGAGCCTTTCTTGATTGTGACGCCCTCTGTGTCTCTGACGACGAGCGCCCCCTGTGGCGCAGGAAGAAGCACTGCAGGAGATCATAAATTCTTCTAAACACAAATGAGGGATATTCTCATTATTTAGCCAATGAAATAATTCTAGAATGTGGCAGGAATGCCATCAAGTGTTTTTTTTCTATCCATGATTAAAACAGGTAAAAATATCTTTTAATTATTTTTAATTATTTGTATTTGCATTTTGGCTGCAGTTTCATTTGTGTTCTTGACAAGCAAAGAAGTGAAAATGTTATTGTGGTACAAAACCGTGAGATAGTCATTACTAAAGCAGCTGTTTGAATAATTGAATTGTGCAATTCCTTGAGGTCATAAACTGTGATGTTTATATTTAAACCCAAAGCAGTCAATAATCACACTGACTTGCTCTAATGAGCAAAACACAGCATCCAAGCAGCCAGCCAGCACTGAGATCATCAGAAGATAATAAGACTCATGAAACATAAGTCAGAGTATTTTTGCTTCCTGATCTATACATGTAACATTAATCTGTCAGTGTCTTCAGACACAAAACTACTGCAATGGGACGTGGGCTTAAAATAAAGCTACTACTAGATCAACCCAGGAGATTTGATGCATGAACAAGTACGACATGTACACAATCTCAAATTATACAAGGTAAATAAAGGAATCTTTTATTCTAGTAACAGAATCAAGTTTTTCTGATCATTTCGGCGTCAGGCTGCCGTGATGGTCAGAGACGGGTTTGTGCGAAGATCTCACAGCTGAAAAAGGTTGTCAGGTTTACTTTAACAAACATGCTTTCCTCGGTGAGTCAGGGTATCACACAGGTGTTACATTGGATGAGTCACATGTGTGAACACTGCTAAAGCAAACTACACATGAACCTATTTATGGCAGCTAAAGCGGACGGTTCTGGGTAAATGACCACATTAATAATAGTTTGTGTTCTTCATGGAAGGGTTCATATAAACTCCTGTCTGCTCCACTGCTCCCATAGCTTTGTGATTTATACTTAGCAGGACTTTGACTCGACTCCCAAGGCGATACTGTGGCGTTTGGGGGAGTTTTTACCATACAAGGAGAAGAGGAGTTTAGCTCGGTTTCCTGTGGGAGGGTTCTGATTTCTCTCACTCCTCTTCTGATTCACCCCATCTCTATTTGTTTTCCCCTTCTCTCTTTTCTTTTCTTACAGTCCGATCCCGGCTCGCAACGAGTTTCATAGAGTAACATCTCTATTTGAGCTTTAAATTCATTTCACAAAGCAAATAAAGTGTCCAATTCATATCATTTGTGTCAAAATGTGTTCTGATTGCCTTCCTTTTTATAAACATTAGTCAAAAATGGTCACAGTTTCCGTCTTCTGTCAAAGAAATTCCCATCTTTAACTCACAGTATTGGCTGACTCCTTAAAAAGGAAGAAAAGCTGCATTTTCCTTCATGTTAAACTTGATAGTTCTCCTCAGGGAGAGATCTGGGACGCCAAAGACGTAAAACACAGATACTAGTGGTTTTTCACGAGACTGATGTGAGCACAGCTCGAGTCAGAAAACTGGTTATTCATTAAGTTATGCTTCTACAGGTAAACCAGGAAAAACAATGTACATTTTGTTTTCTGAGAATTAATACTTTACCAATAAATACCAACGGGCTTAGCTGTAGAAGCAGGAATTTTAAGCATTTTTTAAAAAAATGTAACTTTATGCACAAAATCTTCTGTTAGGATCTGTCTGAATAAATAAGATGATGCATTAATTCTATTATTACTGAATGTAGGTTGAATGACCACTGCAGAACCACCGCTGTTCTCTTGGTTCTCTGGTAATCCTTATTTTTAGCCTGGACAGCTGACAGAGGAGCTGAAGACAAGCAGACACATTAATGCTGCTAATATCAACAAACAAGTTCTGCACAGCTCTGATTCATCACATTTTAATCCAAAATTTAATCTACATTGCAAACTCTGAATAGAAAAATGACATTTTCTTCTCTTTTCTTTCTGATTCTTAACTTCTAACACTTGAAAAACAATATAAAGTCTTTACTCGGCTCATTTTTAAGCACCTAGAAAATCCTGGAAACAGTCTCAGAAACCTAAAAGACTTTCATGAATCCCAGAACATCTGATCTAAATAAAAGTCCATCAAACCAACAGTAATTAAGAGGATCTTAATTCTAGCAGACCTGTGGTTTGTTTCTGCGTAGCTCCACTCTGCCGGTCTGCTGTAGATCACATGCAGACAGCTCTTCCCCCCCTAAATTTTCTTTGGCTGGATCGTTTTCCATCCAGCTCTTTTTTATTCGGTGGTAGAATGAAAACTATGTCCTTCCTAACCAACTCTGGTATTAACATCAATTTGAGCATTCCTAAGTAAAAGCACAGGCCTATAGATGTTCCAAACAGAGAAAAGCAGTCACTCATTACAAAAAGAACAATGCAAATTTTTCATTTTAGCTCTTAGTCTTTAATTTCTTGTCCTTAATGTTCTCCAGACATGGGCATTCCTTGATTATCAGCATGTTTTTTCTCCAAAGAGCTCTAGAGAGGTGAAGTTCAGATTAGAAAGGGGGGTGGGGGGTAGCAATTCTAGAGGAGTGAAGACGGGGAGTGGCAGAAGGGGTGAACGGGTGGGATAGGGCTGTCACAGGGGACTGGAGCTGCCTCCAAACCTCTAGTCAGGTTTAAATCACACTGAGCTCCACGCACTCTCACTTTGCATCCTCCTGACCTCTCTTGCACTCTCTGCTCCCAGCCGTCTCCTCTCTTCTTCTCTCCATCTGCAAGTCGCTCTTCACCAACATCCTTTTCAAAGCTCATCTTCCTGCGGAGAAAGAAATATAAGATTTTTCCCGAGGCCCAAAAGACGCTGAGCACCAATACTCACCATGGAGGCCATCAAGAAGAAGATGCAGATGCTGAAGTTGGACAAAGAGAATGCCATCGACAGGGCGGAGCAGGCGGAGTCCGACAAGAAGGAAGCTGAGGACAAATGCAAACAGGTGAGGTGATGGGTGAACTCTGCAGAACTTTAGAGGAGCACGTAAAAATATATTAAACTGTTTTTTTGTGCAAATCCTAAAGACCATGAATAAAATAAAAAAATATGTAGAAATCTTTATTCTCGCGTAAAAACAGAACTTTAAAAGAAAAAAGCTGCACATATGAGCAATACCTGTCATTTTGAATAAGAAAAACAGCAGTATATTTTAATGAAATGATTATTCATGTTGTCTAATTCTGTTTTCCTAGCATAATTTTTACTCTATAAGGTACTTTAATAACCTTTATCAATAACCTGTCTTATAGTAACCCTATGTAAGTAAATTGCTAAGAACATGTATAAAAAACTTGTGAAAACAGATTTAAACTGTATTTAGGTCAAAAACAAACACAAAAAGCCTAATTTAAGCATGTGTCAAGGTGTCGTTGGGCGCAACGGAAGATATTTCTTTACACTTTTGAGCCCATTAGCTCACAGCAGGGAGAAGAAAGTGGAGAAAGCCTTCAGATAAGCAGAGATAAAGTGAAAGCTCCATGACTGAATCAAAATGAATATACAAAGCTATCAGAATCAAAACACTTAATCTCCAGTAACTCTTCCAGCATCTTAATCTGAGCTGAGGTCTGAAAAGGAAAAACATCTCACATATCCATATTTGGTGCTGCTGCACTCAAGCCTCTGAACGATTTCCAAGCACAACTTAATGACAGAGTGGTTATTCCCCTTTATTCAAACAAAGTAGAATCTGGAGATGTAATAGGACATTTGAGGTTTCTAAATGTGAGCAGTTATGGCACCAGTTGGAGGTGGTATCATCATTGTGGTTGGGAGGGGAGGAATGCAACGGAGCAGGGAGCTGAAGAAGCCAGGATGAGCATTAAAGCAAGTGGAAAGAATGCCCTCTCAGGAGACTAATGCCCTCATCGTGTCCTCACAGAACTCAATAAGTGACACTTGTCACTATCGCTGCACATATGGACTCTCCTCATGTCTTACACATCGGCGAACAGTCATCATGAAACCCTAGAAGATTATATGCAGAGCTCTTTTGCTTGTTAGCATAGCGTGGATGCAAGCAGCAGCGCTAAAAGGCACCTTCTTTGCTATTCTTGGCAAGATGAGTTGAACCAAGGGTTCAGTTAGGAGGGTGGAAAGCACTGAAAATATACAAAGATTAATGTGCAGTATCAGCATCTGTTACGTGGAATATCAGCCTCGGACTCCAGCTGTAATTAGAGGAGTGGGTAAAACCAAATTACAAAAGAATTTGGAAAATTCAGGGGATGAGCTTGTTTCCAGAAGGAATGTGTTCCGGTTACTCCTGATCAACCACAGGCAGCATGGTAAACGAGCCGCATTCATTAAACTGTTGACAGCATGGAGCTGTGGTAAAACTTGTGTTTTCACCAGTCAGTATATCAACTATGACTGGATGGGATGTCATGTATACAGATATTTGTTTTTTTTTAACAAAGAGTTTCAATGCTACCCAGAGTACAGTCTCAACAACAGATTAATTCAAGCCCTCGCATTCCTTGCAAAAAAGCAAATTACCCGTCACCTTTCATGCCAGAGTTCTAAACTACAATTATCTTTATATTTAATGTAATTTTGCTATATCGCTCATGATATGCATTGTGAACAGGGTTCGAATTACAGGGGAGCTAAGGGAAGCCCGGCTCCCCTGAAAGATTGATGGGCTCCCCTAAGGGGAGCCTGAAAAAAGTGCCCCCCTCCCTACTCTCATGTGGCTTCTCCACAAGCCTCTGGGTAGTTCATGCCCTGGTTATGAGTATCTTTCAGCTACTCCTACATGAAATTTGAGCTCAAAATCTGCAAAATGGACCTAATTTTAGTCTATTTGCTCTGTGCTTATCACGATTAGCTGTGGCGGACATCTTTTATTTGTCTGGCTCCAAAAGTTGATGTATTCTAGACACAAAACTCCCCAGTGTTTCTTATAACAGTGCATCATCATACTAAAACAAGTCAACGCTTTCTCCAGTCACTTTTCTTTAATGTCACTTTTGTCATCTCCTATAGCTGGAGGACGAGCTGCTCGCTCTGCAGAAAAAACTGAAAGGAACAGAGGATGAGCTGGACAAGTTCTCCGAAGCCCTGAAGGACGCTCAGGAGAAGCTGGAACTGTCGGAAAAGAAAGCCACAGACGTGAGTTAACCACATTGTCACCATCTGAAACACATTACTCACACCACACTGCCACCGCAACCATCCAGGTTTCTCTCCTATGGGCTTCAATATCCGCTCTCGCAGATGGAATTAACTAAACAACAGAACAAGATTCCAAAACGAGGAGGAACGAAGAGTTTTCTTTCTGTTGGAATTAGTTTTCAAAGATTTTTCAGATTTCTGCTTCTGCTGCCTTTAATGTTGGTATCTTAAAATGACAAATATTGACTTTCAATTAAAAACTCGAAAGATTTAATCAAAAGGACTTTTATTCTGAAGAATTGCAACAATATAGTAACAATCATTCTTTTGTCCCACTCTTCACATCCTATTTTGTCCAGATTACTCATAACATTTGTAACCTTTATCTTCTAAGCCAGGCAGGACTGAAAAGGTTACTTGTTGCTGGCTGGAGTCTGTAACTAAACACTTTTCTCAGACGCAGACAAAACTTGGCCAGCCTGTAGCCGAGCAGGAATCCCAGGAATGCAGCTTAAGCAAACAGTGAACCCCATGCTGCAGTGTCTAATGAAATCAATGCTTTGGCCTTTTGTGGTGGTGGGGGTATTACACGTTTTACTGAGTGGCCTTGAATTGCAAACTATGGTCCATCTGCAATAGTTAACGGTCTTTGAACCTTTATGTCCTGTGTTTAAAATATTTTTAGTGTTACACTTCAAAACATGAGCTTAGGTGGAATCTTGAATTAAATTGTATGTAACCATTGAAATGACCTAAACATCAAACAGACAACACTCCTCGCTATTTTCTGATTTTGTCATTCGTGACCCTTTCAGTCCCTATTTAATGAAGCATGCATGAAATTCAACTGACAAGAAAAACGAATAAATATGCATCCCTTGTGCAGTGGTGTTTTATTCTGGTAGCCCATTTCTCATCAGAACTTCCTGGTTCCTGGACACGGATCTTGTTGATCTGGGCGATGCCTGAGCCAGCATGTCTCTTGCTCATTCTGTACTGAGGTTGCTCAAGGTTGGCCTGGATGGGATCGAACAGGGACTCAAACATCACTGTATGCTTCCACCATCTAAGGTTTACGCTCAGGGGCAGAGAAAAACATCTGAAACTGGACAATACTGGGACAGCAAATGGGAAAAGGAAAACTCGTACAACACCAGTGCCCAGTGGCAGGAGGATCTAGAAGCTAATGACGTCCAAACTGAGAGAGTGGCTCCAACTGGAGCAACCTCAGATATCAAGAATATCTCTAGTAGGACCTGAGCTCGAAGAGAAAAGTAAGAGTAAATATGATTTTTGTTCTGGAAGCCATTATTTACTCTCTTTTTTTCTAAATTGGATTCAATTAACTCAAACACACATTTTACAATTTGCCATCTTGGTTGAACTCAACAAGAAGAGAAAGAAAATACATTTTAAAAGTTAAATCATTTTGGAAAACCTTGAAATACATTTACTATAGCTATTTATCAATACCACTTATTTTAATATATGACAGTTTGGCATGCCTGGAAGCATCGTGTAAAGGAATAGTTGCAGTTTTGTACTAAAGGTTTTTTCACTCTAGCTGCAAAATCAGGTGAGGTAAGATTTCAAAGGTGGAGCTCTTCAGGGTTATTGGTGCCAGCAGATGACATCAGGTGCATTCTTTTGTAGGTTAAACCGCTGTTACTTCATCTGTTGTTTGGGGGGAGCTGATGCATGAAAGGTTAGAAAGAAGGAATAAATCCAGCCTTTGCTGGGGGGGCAGAAAGGGGCGCTGCAGGAATGTTTTGCCACCCGATGTCAGCGGGTCATTTCTCCACACAAATCAATTTACATTCCGAGCCAGAGCAGGTCAACAACCCCAGTTGAATGGGATTATTGCAGCCCCACCCAGTCCCTCCTCCCCTTCCTCCTCCTCCTCTACTCCTAATGATCCTCCCTTTTCTCTCAAGCTTTCTTAATTTCCTTCCCAACGCAATCAGATCTGATTCATATTTGAAATGACTCATCCAGAGCTTGACCTCCACAGCCAGAGCAGCAGAGCGCACCAACACCCTGAAAGAACTGATTTTACGCACCGCTTTTGTGGAGGAAGAGGGCCGTCCCTTCCCCTCCTGAAGCTGTGATGTCACCCCAGCCAGACTTCTCCACAGGATTGGATGATCTCGTCATAAATTTCCTGAAAACTCCCAGCCCATTTCTTTTTTTTTTTCTTCCTCCCCCTCTAACCCATCCCATCCCAGCGCTGCGCGTCCATGATTTCCTGTCGGTCGGCAAAAAGGGAAAAGTAACTTTTTTCCTCGGAGCTTGAAACTGCAGAGGCGAGACTGTCAGCTCTCTTTTGGGCTTTTTCTTTGCTTTGAGACACTAAACTGACCGAAATCATGGAGATGGTGAAGAAGAAAATCCAAACTCTGCAGCTGCAGGTTGATGAGGCGGAAGAACGCGCTCTGGCGATACAAAAGGAGCTGGAAACAGAACGGGAACTGCGCGAAAAAGTGAGACAAAGTCTTGTTTAGTCCGGTTTATCTTTATCATAAACATCTAGGGGTTAAACTTTTGTCAATTATTCCTTGTTGGACTGCAGATAAATCCATAAACTTACACTTTTTTATCTTTTTTATCTACTTTTTAAAAGTTTGGTCATCTAGATTAATTATTATCCACATTTTGTGAGCTGAGTTTTGATCAATCCACCCTTATCCACCCAATCAGCTTCCCTAGAATCCTATTATCTGTTTAATTATAAATAATCTGCAGGTTTTATAAAGTTCACAGGGATTTCATTTGTTCCCCACCAGTTGGAGACCTCAAGGAAACATCCAAAAGTCTTTGTTCCACTTCCTCTTACTCTTTTAGGGTTGAATAACTTTGAACACAAAGCCTGTCTGAAATAAGGAGCCGTAATCCTTCCTCATCCTCCTCCTTGTTTGGGCCACAGGAAGAGGACAACAGTCGTGGTTATCTGAGATATCAGCCCTGCAGGAAGCAGCCCAGCTGTAACGTCTCAAGAGTTTTCAGAGTTAAATTGTCTGTTTTTCTTTGCGTCAGCATGTTTTCAAAGTGTCTACTCAGGCTGCAAAGTCCAGCCCTCATGACAGCTGCTAAAGGTGAAACGGGCTGCCATATAGCTGCAGGAACACATCTCGAGTTCATGATTGATCACAAATGGATGTAGCTAAAGGTCGATCCCCGGGTTCTGCTGTTTGCATCAAAGGACCCTTGATGCAACACATGCAGATCTGTTTGTGCAGAAGCTTGGGCTAAATGCACATACAAAAGTTCATGTTGGGATGCATGCAGCTTCTTACAAGTTGGGACTTATCAGTCACGCTTTCAATGACGGCATGTTGACGTCTTCAGATGTGGAATCTTATCAAAAGTTGCACATCACTTTCTGTGTTCAAAATATTAGAGCAAGAACTTGTACGAGATGCGTCTTGTGCGTATTATATAGAACATGTGATGTTTTTCACTGGAAAAGAGAATTTCTGTTCATTTTGGCTGATAATTGGTGCAATTTAGGATGAAAATATATCTATATCGCCTCTGAAGGACTGCAATAAACCATAGGCTAGTATGCACTTAATATTATGGGACCAAACTGTGATGGCCACACCTGGTTTGGGTTTTAGTTGACAAATTAAAAAGAAAGAAATGAGCAAAATTTGAGTTTATCGTTTCACAGTTTTCCTTATATTATGCAGCCCCAATTCTCCCAGTACTGACTTGTGTTCAGGTTCAGACTTGCGGACTAGTTAAGTGTTCCAACGTAATGTTCTACATATCTTTTGACTGAAACAATATCATGTTGATCCAATGAATTCCTAGGGGGGTTTAAAAGTAAAATAGCCAAAAACTCCTAAATTCACATCATATAATAGAATATTTTTCAAAACACCAGAGGCCTTACTGAGCTTTTTGACACATTAAAGGGATACTATGCAACTTTTTTGTAGTTTAAAATCATTTGAGCCAGTATGTGCTAAAATGACCCTTTACAAGGTTAATGAAATGTCACTCAGACCCCCACCGCCCCCTGTGGCCAGAATACCACACTTACAACTTCAGAGTGGCGGTCAGGTCCCTGTTGGAAATGGAGCTGACATGCCCAGTGCTGCAGTCTACTTCCAGCATGTTTCCTGCATGTTTTAGATCATGAACACAGCTGATTTGTTTGATTTAGTGATGAACTGCTCCTGTAGACACTAATGAAGGCTGAGGAGACATTTCAGCAGTTAGATTAAGGTGTTAAAAAGATGAACGCACAGCGAGGAGATAAGTTTCACTTTTGCTTTTACTAACGGACACTAGGGGGTGCTGAAAGCAAGCCAAAGCTGCATAGAATCCCTTTAACGTGCAAAGTTTCATGAGCTTTGGGTGTATTTGGTTTCATAAATATCTAATATTATTGCAGAAAGGAACAAACCATTGCGATCAATAGAAATTGCACAACATTTCAGTCTTTTTTTGTTGTGTTTTTATACATTTTTTCCAAATTTATGTTTTACGGATTACCTCTGACCTTTCTTCTGCAATCTCTCTGTCTCTCGCTCGCTCGCTCACTCTCTTGCTATGCTTGTGCGGCTAAAGGCCGAGGGTGAGGTGGCATCTCTGAACCGACGCATCCAGCTGGTGGAGGAGGAGTTGGACCGGGCCCAGGAGAGGCTGGCCACGGCCCTGCAGAAGCTGGAGGAGGCTGAGAAAGCTGCAGATGAAAGTGAAAGGTGATGGATCAGAACAGCCAGAAACGTCTTTTAATAAGTAGATTTTAAGATTCTTGGTGTCAAAATTCTACATTCTTATTCAGAGTGCAAACCCAAGATTCATTGCACACAGAAATGGAATATCTGAAGTCTTTTTGACCTCTAGAGTTAACTTTTGCATCTTTGATCACATCTCAGTTAAACTACAGTTTGTCTCTCTCTCTCTCTGCAGAGGTATGAAGGTGATTGAGAACAGAGCCATGAAAGACGAGGAGAAGATGGAGATTCAAGAGATGCAGCTCAAAGAGGCCAAACACATCGCTGAGGAGGCGGACCGTAAATACGAGGAGGTGCATGCTCACACATCCGTGTTATTTTTTCGGTTTTGGAACAGCTCTGACATCCCTTCCTTTGTGTTTTTAACAGGTTGCTCGTAAACTGGTGATCCTCGAGGGGGAGCTGGAGAGGGCGGAAGAGAGAGCGGAAATCGCTGAACTGTACGCACAATTACAAGAACACAGAAAAACCGCATGCTGTTATTTAATCTCTGTGAAAAGGATCAGAACTGGACCTTATTTGTTCTTGCAGTAAGTGTAGTGACCTGGAGGAGGAGCTGAAAAATGTCACCAACAACCTGAAATCTCTGGAGGCTCAGTCTGAAAAGGTACCAGCGTCGTGAATTTCCCCAGAAACTGATAAATAGATTATTACCACTGATTAAAAAATAAAATGATTCATTTTTGGGTTTAGTACTCCGAGAAAGAAGACAAATACGAAGAGGAGATTAAAGTCCTGAACGACAGACTTAAGGAGGTAAATTCTCATCTCTTTGAGCTGCTCTTCTGGGTTTGTGAATATTTATTGTTTGTTTTATTTCACAAAGGCGGAAACTCGTGCAGAATTTGCAGAAAGGACAGTTTCAAAGCTTGAAAAGACCATAGATGACCTAGAAGGTTTGTGTCGCTCTTACCCATCCATACCGTCTCCTCCACTGAGCCTCTTTATACCTTTACTGATTTAATTTTCTTCATTTCTCTTTTTCTCTCTTCTGTCTGCAAAATGCTGCCTCTTCTCAACCCTGCATCTTCCTTTCTGTGCCTTTCCACCGTCAGACGAGTTGTACACTCAGAAGCTGAGATACAAGGCTATCAGCGAGGAGCTGGATCATGCCCTCAATGATATGAACACCTTGTAAAACTCCTGTTTTACTTGTGTTTTTACTCCGTTTGGCTTCTTGGAGGCATTATGTCTCTTCTCTCACTACTTCTATGTGGCTTTGTTCTGACCTGAAGCACAATAAAGATATTTTCTCTTACTTTTTTCCTCTTTCTGTTATTTTCTTCCCACTAAAATAAGGAAAATCAACTTTTGAGGGTTGCATGTTGCACTAAAGTGTAATTACATTTTACTTTGCTTCTGTTTATTGCAGAGAACCTTTCACAAGCAAAAGAGGAAAATGTAGGAATGCACCAAGTCCTGGACCAAACACTGCAGGAACTGAACAGTTTGTAAAACGCAGAGAACATCCAACAACGACAAAAATAAAAGAACTAGATTTTGTAAAAGATAGTTTCCACATGCCATTCAATTCTTTTAATTTCACCTCTACTTCTGACTGCTAAACATTTTTATCCCATTTATGTATTTATGGTCTTTTTGTTCCTTTTGTCTTTAAAAAAATGGTTTTGGGTCCAAACAATTTCAGTATTGGTGCTAGGAATTGTGTTTTAGACCAAACTGAGCAAAAATAAAGCTCATGATATTGTCATTTTCAATACTAATGAAGAAAAGTGTCGTTTGTGCTGTTTGGTGTGTTTTGTTTCTGTTGCCTTGTTGCAGATAAACCGTTGTCAGACAGCTTACGTGTATGAACATGCAGTTTTCGGTGCATTTTGTTATTCCAGTAGTTGCCTAATCTTTGTTCCCACAACTGTCACGGAGCTGAACTCTGATTTTATCATCAGATATGCATCATTTACTTGGCATTTCACTTTTAAAGAGACTTCATAGAGACAGGCAAACACTCAAGACTCCACCAAAACTACATTAATGTAGGTTTGTGCAGACACGATAAACTCATTGTTAAACCTCTGAGCTGCTGATGTTGATAAAAAGGTTTAGAAACAACTTTTCAGATTTAATGTTATGGTGCAAATATGGCAGAAGAGATTATTTCTGACTGAACAGACTAGCTAGTCACCATAGGGCCAGTTAGAAAATATGTTAAAATCAATTCCAGTGACAGAAAATTCAATTTCTTCATATTTCATGTTTTTCTCTTTTTGGTAGAATTAGAATGAAATTCCAGGCAGAGTGTATGTGTGTGTGCGTGTGCAGTGTGTGTGTGTGTGCATGGGTGAATGACTGTTGTATGGCTGTATCAAATACAGGCCATTTACCCTTTAGACCATAACCAATCATTTTTGGAAAAAAAATGGGTAATTCAATAAAGTTTGATTTATTTCTGCAATAAGTCATTAAATGTTACTTACATGTGCTATTTTATTTGACCGTCACCAGAATTACTCCTCAAATTATGTTATTTATAGAACCTAAATAAACATAATGACAATTCCAAAGGTGACTTCCAGAGATCAGAGACACGTTCTAATTTTATACTTCTGCTTCACACAGTGAGACGGTCTTGGGTTTAAAACTCACTGGAGCCTTTCTGAGTTCTCCCTGTGCATGACCAGACACTGGTTAGGTCTCATATTGGTTGATTTTATTTGCATAAGAGATGATGTACAACAGAGTGATGTGTATAATAGAATTACACAAGTCGGTATCACAAAGAGAAGCATTTAATATGCAGGGTAACACAAAAAAGCATAAGCATAATAAGTCCAACAGTGAAGAAGTATTATTATTATTCAGGTAGCACGACTACCGTTATAAAAGTTTTTATTTTGAATTGTTGTAATGTGACTAAATCGCCACCAGATGGCGATAGCTGTTCAGTGGAGCGGAAGCAGAATCCAAAGATCGAAGAGAAGGAGAGAGCATTAGCATGTTAGTATGGGGAGAAAAAAGTCTCAATAGATTTGTGTGTGGGTATCTAGATTTGTGTGTGCGTATCTAGATTTGTGTGTGCGTATCTAGAATTGTGTGTGCGTATCTAGATTTGTGTGTGTGTATCTAGATTTGTGTGTGTGTATCTAGATTTGTGTGTGCGTATCTAGATTTGTGTGTGAGTACCTAGATTTGTGTGTGCGTATCTAGATTTGTGTGTGTGTATCTAGATTTGTGTGTGCGTATCTAGATTTGTGTGTGAGTACCTAGATTTGTGTGTGCGTATCTAGATTTGTGTGTGTGTATCTAGATTTGTGTGTGCGTATCTAGATTTGTGTGTGAGTACCTAGATTTGTGTGTGAGTACTAAATTTGTGTGTGCGTAACTAAAGATTTGTGTGTGCGCATCTATATCTGTGTGTGTATAGATCTATGCATGTGTAACTCTTGATTTGTAACTTGTGTTTACATTTTTGTGTGTAACTTCAGCTCCTACACATACAAATCATTAAATACAAACACACAAATCAACTGGTACACACGGACAAAACCACATTACACACAGATCAGTTTACAAGTACAAAAATCCCTTTGAGACTCTTCACGCCTGACTGATTTGTGCATAGATGATGCATTCAATGCTGGGTGAAAGCTGGAAAATCTGAATTTTCTTTGGAGTTAGTCTAAACTTGTGTTGAAGGGGCAAACATGACGTGAATTCATTTAAAACAAGTTTTTAACGACTTGGAGGAAAATATGTGGGTGTAGATGCATCTATAACCCTGCTGATGGTGCTTCCAGCCTAACAACTAGTATAAATAGTAACTGATTAAAATGTTAATTGAAATAAAACTCTTTCTGGTTAAAAACGTATTAGATGACAAAATAAGTGTGCGTCAGCTGTGCAAAACCACATAACCAAATATTTTTCATATATTTATTTATTAAAAGTCATTGGTCACAATAACAGTAAACTGCGTGCAATAGGTTTAATCTGCATATACATTTTCAGTCGGGGATCGACATGATTTACTCTCAAATGCATGAGACCCCATAAAAGAACGTCTGCTTCAGTGAGCTCCACAGGCTCCAGACTTCTTCAGGACATGAGGATCCCTCTCTCTGACATCAGAACCCACCAAAGAAGACATCAACACTTTCAGCTGGAACCACCTTTTCATTCAAGAAGCAGCTATTTGGGCAGCCAGGCAGAGCCCAGGAAAAAGAGGCCCAGTATTATATTTCAAATTATGCTACATAATTCTTCCAATACTAAAAAACTCAATTCATTGCTTAAACTCATTAGAATGTGTATTTTAATTAATGATGTAACACAATATATTATATTTGTACAACAAAAAGTTGTATTTTAATTTAACATAAAATTTGTTGTTGCAATATTGAAAATTGATCAAAAACATTACAAACTGATCAAATAGAAATGATAATACTTGTATTTGCACTATCAAACAAGTGGAAATGTAAGCCCTCAAGTGCATTGTGCAGACAAAACTTTGCTACCCCTTTGACCCAGTGTTGTAAAATTACAACATGGAAATAAAAATCTCTCATCAGTTTTTTCAATGATGTCATAAAATCTGCATGATCTACACATATCAATTATCACAGAAAAAAATATTTCAAGCTTTTTATTTACATGAGTCCTGATTTATCCCATCCCAAACAACAAGATGATGTATTACAAAGCAGGCTCCCAAGTTGTATGACTTCATGACCTGATAAACAGGTCTATTTACATATTCTACCATCCAATAATAAAAAGAAGAAAAATGGGGGAAGGTTTATTTTTGTAACCTTAAATGTGACGTTGTAATTTTACAACCGTGGGTCTCTGGGGGTTAAACAGCATTTCGTTACCCTGTACTTGCACATGTGTAATGACAATAAAGTTGTATCATCAATCATCATCATCTACGTATATCGATCCTGTGTTAGCTTCTGATAGAAAATAGAAAAGCCTGACAGATCTACGTCACATTAGCTACGTTTACATGCGCCAAATATCCCCTATCCGATTCAAATCTTGTTTGATCGGAAATCCCAAATCTCTGTTTACATGGACACTAAATGAAATAATCCGATCGTGCCGCAATGAACACGTTTGTGCATGCGCAGAGTTGTCTTTCCCGGAAGAAAAATTGTAAACAAATGCCATTTTGTCCGCATTGTTCCCTTGCATTTTATTTGCTTATTCTCTAGCTTCGGTGAATTCCCGCTTCCTGCATCTTTAGATGCACTTGAGTGTATAACTCTGCATTTTTAGCTGTTCGGCCATCGAGACGTTCAGTAATATTGAGCTCCCGTAGTGTTTCCAGTAAAAAATAGTGTCGGCAACAGATCACTTCTGTTTACCGCCCGCCATGTTTTCAAACTGTCCTGAGCATGCACAGAGGCGAAAAGAGGTCACACTGCAGTTGCACACCTCTGTGTCATCTACAATGTCCAGGCCTGGGATCTGACTGATTTGAATTATTTTGCATCATTTTTTAAAAATTGGTCCAACTTAGGACTGCACAATATATCGAAAATTTATCGTTATCGCAATATCAGCATGTGCAATAGGCATATCGCAAAGAACAGAAAAATATCGCAATTAATGGTCATCTCAGATTTTTGCTACACATAATGCATTATGTCAATCAAATGGAAGCATGAAGTTTTTGACAAATCAAATAGAGCCCTTCACCCATTTGGCCAATCGGTTGGGTTCTTATAGGTTAGATGCCTTGGTGCCTAGGTGGACGGCACTTCATTTGGATGGCTAGCAAACACCTGAGTTAGCTTAGAGAGCATCGCAATGACTGAGGGTATGACGTGTGCGGAAAATGTTAGCGAGAAAGAACTCGTAATTCAAACAGCATGACTATTATTTCAAAGTACTTGTGTTCAACAAACACAAGTACTTTGCAAGACATGCCAAACACCCGTGGCAACCATGAGGGGAAACACGACAAATCTCCGTTGTCACCTCCAACGTAACTATAAAGATCTATATACTGGGCTCTAGAAATGTAATGTGAACCTGCATGATTTCATTTTGTTACTGTATTAATACTAATGATAGAGGATGGAGTGGTGTGTCTAAAGTATAAATACAAAAATTGCAGATTTAAGTATTTGTTCATTTATCATAAGTCATATCGATATCGCAATATTAAGCACTGTTATCGCATATCGCAGGTTTTCCTAATATCGTGCAGCCCTAGTCCAACTAATTACTTCAAATTGGCTTTGATGTGTTTTATTGTATTTTATTCCATGTAACTTTGGTTTTTAAGGTGCTATATTAATGAAAACCTCAGTAACAATCAGCAGGGCACTGCAGGGAATCGAACCCCGTCTCATTTTCTGAGAGTACCGTTACCGGTGCCTTTTGCTTTTTGTTGGTGACATGAAAGGTTAAGCAAAACCTGCATCACTCACATTTGTGTTGTGGCTGTAAACTAAATGTTTGTTCTTTTACAGATGAACACAAATGTGACTGATGCAGGAAAAAGAACCTTTACAGATTATTATTATTATTATAAATTTTATTATTTTTATTATTATTATTATAAATTTTATTATTATTATTAATTTTATTATTATTATTATTATTAATTTTATTATTATTATTATTATAAACAAGTTATTAGCAGCCAATTATGCTCCT
Organism: Aphyosemion australe; assembly: GCA_006937985.1. Lineage (NCBI taxonomy): Eukaryota > Metazoa > Chordata > Actinopteri > Cyprinodontiformes > Nothobranchiidae > Aphyosemion > Aphyosemion australe. The sequence continues at coordinate 937,495 of SSNS01000210.1, forward strand.
TTATTTTTAATCTTTTTCCCCTCGTCTGTGGGAATGAAGAGGTTGGTGATTTTGAGCATCGACCACCTGCTGAACCCACCTCACCTGGCTTCTCTCGATGTGGAGATGTGGATGTCTGAGCTACGTTTTCATAGTGGTTCATGAAAGAATCTATTTCATAAAATTGGTTATTTAGGAGGAAAGAGTTGTATATTTCTAAAGGAGGTGTCCCAGGGTGCCATGCTACTATAGCTGCTAGTTCTGCTAATCTCTGTTTATGCCTTTTTGATCTTAAACTCTTTGAAATTGCCTCTAGGGGATAAATAAAGTCTTTCTGATTCTTAGTTTTTCTAATATATAGAAGTTATGATAATGAGTTATTAGTAATAGTATGGTGTGTTTTTGTGTGTGTTTTTATCTCATTTCTAGGGGAATGTTCATTATTCAACTAAGTCTGTAAACTGATTCCACATTCTGTAAAAGAATTTCCCTATTTTAGTTAAAGCTGACTCCTTCGTTTCAACCTCAACACAATGTGGATCATTATTTTCTAATGTTGGGACGTCTGTATCGATAATATTTGTGTTACGTCCAACATCTGTGCCAGCGTCCTCTGTGAGTTTATCCTGGGATTGTTCCTGTAGGCAGATGGCTTTAGATGTCTCCTCAACAGCTTCTTCATGTGGTTGGAAGCTTGAGATATCCGAGCTTTCATCTGCAGAATTTGGGATGTCAGATGTTTCACCAGTTGGAGCAGCACTGTTTGAGTTCTTGTCTTCACCCCCTGTCATGATTTCATGAGCCATAGTCACATAGGCACTGTTGGCTTCAGTAAGGTGCTCCATCGTAATAAAAGTGTGATTCAGTGCATCTGATGGAAGGATCCTATCTCCAGGATTCACACTTAGCATTTGCTTTAGAATGTCTACAAATGCTTTTAAGTCTTCAACCTCCGCTGGATCAGCTGTTTCTGGTACCCTTTTCACTAAATCATCTAGCGAGTCTAATGTATCAAAAAATAGGCCACACTTCTTGATCTTATTTCCCGTATACTGCTCGTATTCTTCAGGGGTTTTGAGCCTCCACACATATTCAGACCCGCTCTGGTCCAGAGTGAAAAAGCGTTTAGATTGCCAACCTGTGCTAAGGGAATAACTGTCAGGCAGACCGAGAAGCTTTACTAGGATCCTGACAGCTTCATACTCATCGTTTGGACACAGGTCACGACTTATAAACAAAAAGGCTAGCACATACCCGAGACCCCATGTGTCGAGACTTTCTTCACGTGGGACCCCCAGGTGGATCTCTGGTGCCCTGTACGGTATCACCTGGATGAGATCGTACTCTGATAATTGAGATGTCTTCAAAGCAAATCCAAAGTCTATCAGTTTCACTCTAAACGGTTGTGAGTCACTATTGACCAGCATGACGTTGTCTGGTTTGATATCTGTGTGAGTCACACCGATATTCTGAAGAAAGTCAAGTGTCTCCAGCAACTGTTTGGCGATGAGTCTAATTTCAGACACCTTCAGAGGAATCCAATGTCTGTCTTTCATCAAGTCGTGCAGACTTCGATCCAACAGTTCGAACACGAGACAGTAATAATTGTTATAATTAAATCCTTCAATGAACTTGATTATATTCTGTTGGGTAGTTTCACGATCCTTGACAAATTTCAACGCGTCCATTTCATGCATAGCTTCATCCTCTTCTAACATTAATTTTATGGCTACTAGCTCATCTGTTCCTTCAATTCTACACATGAAAACTTGTCCAAACCCCCCAGATCCAAGATGTTTCTCCACATAATAAACATTTGATGAGCTTCTGAGAACATCACCTTTCTTCAAAATTACAGTTGTTTCTATCTCTTCATTGAACGACTCTTTAATTTCCGTGTCTGAGTCTTTTAGAAAATTATCTGGGTTCCTATCTTCACCCCTTGTTGTTGTTTCATGATCTCTAGTCACATAGGTAGTGTTTCTGGCCTCAGTAAGGTGCTCCAATGTAATAAAAGAGTGATTCAGAGCATCTTCTGGATGGATCCTATCTCCAGGATTCACACTCAGCATTTTCTTTAGCAGGTCTACAAAAGCTTTTAAGTCTTCGACCTCAGCTGGATATTCTGTTTCTGATACCGTATTTACTAAATCATCCAGAGAGTCTAAGTCATCATAAATTGGGTCACTCTTCTCAATCTTATTTCCTGTGAATTTCTCGTATTCTTCAGGCGTTTTGAGCCTCCACACATGTTCAGGCCCGCTCTGGTCCAGAGTGAAAAAGCGTTTGGCTTGCCAACCTGTGCTAAGAAAATAACTGTCAGGCATGCCGAGAAGCTTTACCATGATCCTGACAGCTTCATACTCATCCCTTGGACAGAGGGTCCCACCTAGAAACAAAAATGCCAGCACATATCCGAGACCCCATGTGTCGAGACTTTCATCACATGGGATCCCCAAGTGGATTTCTGGTGCCCTGTACGCTGAAGCCTGCTTGACATCATTCTCTGACAATTGAGATGTTTTAACGGCAAGTCCATAATCTATCAGTTTCACTCTAAACGGTTGTGAATCGTGGTTTATCAGCATGACATTGTCTGTTTTGATATCTGTATGAGTCACACCGATATGCTGAAGAAAGTTAAGTGTCTCCAACAACTGTTCAGCAATGATCCTTATTTCAGACAACTTCAGAGGTTCCCCATCCCTGTCTTCCATCAAGTCTTGCAGACTTCTATCCAAAAGTTCAAACACTAGATAAAAACAGTTGTTATATTCAAATCCTTCTATAAATTTGGTTATAAACTTTTGGGTAGAGTCGTGATCCATGAGGTACCTCATTGCATCCATTTCTTGTGTAGCTTCGTCCTCTTCTGACATTAATTTTATTGCTACCAATGTTTCTGTTCCCTCAATTCTACACATTACAACTTGTCCAAATGCCCCGGATCCAAGCTTTTTCTCCACACAGTAAACATTTAATGAACTTCTGATAACATCACCCTTCGTTAATGTTACAATTCTTTCTATATCTTCGTCTGATGACAAATCTGTTGACTCTTGAATTCCCATCTCTGAGTCCTTTAAGTCCTGTGAAAGAACATTGTCTGGTGTCCTATAATCACCCCCTGTCGTTATTTCATTGACTATGGTTGCATATGGACTGTTACTGGCATTGGAACGGTTCCCCGCTTTAAAAAATGGATGAACCAGCGCATCTGCTGGAAATATTCTATCTTTAGGATTCACACGTAGCATTTTTTTCAAAAGATCTACAAATTCTTTCCTGTCTTCCAGCTGAATTTGACCTTGTACTTGTGGCTCTGAATTTATTAACGAATCCAGAGACACCAACTCTTTGTAACCATGATAACTTGTGTTAATTTCCTTTCCCGTTGTCTGCACATATTCTTCCATTGTTTTAAAAGTCCAAGACGATCCAGGTTTAAAAAAGTGTTTGGTTCGCCAGCCCTTATTCAGTAAACTTTCATCGGGCTGACCAAAGTGTTGTACAATTGTTTTCATATAACTGTACTCATCGTGTGTGGGGTACATTGGAAAACCCAGGAATAAAAACGCTAATGTACTTCCTAGACTCCACACGTCCAAACTCTCGTCAAGAGGACAGTCCAACAGAATTTCTGGGGCTGCATATCCACAAATTTGAGGGATGTCGTGTAATGGTAACGTGAATGTTAGCGATGCATTTCCAAATCCAGTTAACCTAACTTTAAATGGGAATAATTTGTGGTTTACTAACATTATATTGTCAGGCGTTATGCTTGTATGAGTTATGCCTGTTTGTTTCAGGGCTTTCAAAGCTAAAAGCATTTGATAAGCAATTATCCTGATATCCTCGAGGTCCAGAGGTTTCCAGTTTCTTTGTCTCATAAATTCGATTAGCGTCAAGTCCAGTTTCTCAAAAGCAAAAAAAGTCCAGCCTTGATAAATGAAAGATTCTCTAAACGTTAACAAGCAGTTGTCATCAGAATTCAGTTGTGAAACATACTGTAAAACTTCAGCTTCTTGTTTGTATTTATCAGCAAACTTTTCCCGAATACATTTCACAGCAAAGATTTCTCCGGTTTCAATGTGAATGCATTGAATAAGATCTCCAAAATTACGCTGTTTTAGGATTTTGTTGACACGATAAATGTTTGTTTCACTCATAATATAGACGCCTTCCTGAATTTTAAAAGCGTTTTCCATACCTGAATCCATTTCCCAGTGTTCTGCAAACTCCAAAGAGAAATAATGCCAAAAACAAAAGCTCCCCTCTGGTCAACAGCCCACCGACAAATGACAGAGTGTCTGCAGGGAATCCTATGAAGTGGCTGTGATGACGTGTGCTATGATGTCATCTCTTTGTGACGTAGACACCCCGACTACGCATGCGCACCACTGAACGACGACGATGATCCCAAGATCACGTCGACGCCCTGCGGAATGACGCTGCCGACGCTGCCGCTGGGTTTCACTCACGTGACCCGGAAGTCGCGCGAAACTCAAATGCTGGGCAGGAAATGTTTTGCTTCAGTACAAAACACAGCGCGATGGAGGAAAGCGAGTATAGTAAGGCTTTAAATGGACTGGCACAGACGTGATATCGCGAAAAAATACATCTTCATGTAGGTTACGACCCATATGGTTTAAAAAAGTCGGCGTTTTCATACTCTGGAAGATTTACCCAGCGTTGAAGCGATCAACATAACAAACTACTTCATGCTGCACTTCGTATTATACAGCAAACCAAATGAAAAGCCTGGAAGCCTACAACTATTTTATTTCAGGTTGGGTAAACCATTTAGTGATCCAATGACTGACTTGTTATTGCTCAGGTAAGTTGTGCTATTATTTAGCTCATGATAATAATGATATCGCTATTGATAACAACGAGTATGTTTATGTGCTAGAATCTATCTACTTGTAAATAACTTATTATGCCCATTTAAACATACGTTTGTTTTTAATAGGGTATAAACGCCACGTTACAATTCTAAGCTAACTGCTAATAACATTAGCACTCTGAAAGCTATTTGTGGTGCGGACACATGAAAACAGTATCAAACTGTTACCTGCCATTTTTATGGATGTGTTCAATAAAATGCTATAAAAGCATTTAGTAAACCCTTACCTTTTAGAAAGTGATTGCTGCAAACTTAAGCATAGCCCATTTCAGAGCCTCCTGTTTTTAGCCAGAGATTACTAATCGATTTCTGCCGTCTTTTTTCAGTAAGTTTTTTTTTAAAAAACACAAGTCCTTTGTGGCACACTACTTTCGGGACCCGAAAGAAAACATTGGTCTTTGTCCCAATTTGAGCAATTGTAATAACGTTGCATTTTTGGTATTGCACGCTTGTTTCACTTTTGTCCGGTAGGTGGCGGCAAGTCCAAACTGGCTTGTTTACTCCTAATAAAGACAACGAAGCAAACAAAGCAATGATGCTTTTATTTTGATAGTGGGTTAGCTCATTAGCATTTTGAGGGATCGTGAAGAGTCTGAAAGAAGAAAAAAACAAATACACAGCAAATTTTACAGGTTATACGCAATTATTTACAATAACAGACAACTTTATATTGATTTATTTGTATTTCTGATATAAAACACAACAGTTATAAGCTTTCTCTGCCGTTCGGAGTATAACGGTTAGCGGCGCAATGCATTATGGGAAACTTTGCTGTCCCAAGTCCGCAGAAGGACGCATCAGTGCGGAGCAAGAACATATCCGGGAACTTTGAGCGAACTTGCCATTATATGTACTTAGGATTGGAACAGTACTTGGACCATCGTTAATGACGTTTCACAAGGACGGGAGTACACAAGTACAGACAAGTACACATATTGAGAAACGGCCTTTGTTTGTGTGATAGTAATCGATTAATGTTCTATAATTACAAGTCACGGTGACATAATTATACACTATAGTAGGACAGCTGGTGTAGTTTTTACTGCCGTTCAACTTAATGCGGTTTATTGACAATAATGGCGTATCTTCACCCTGTAAAAGCCTTGTTACACCGAAGTCTGCAACACATCGCGGCGGCGCAAGCATGTCAGCTCATGCAAGTCCGTGGGTTCGCACGCGCACAGGACTTTGTCCACATGGTGAACAACAGTCAGCAGTCCTGCGATTTCATGAAGCATTTAGTAGACAATAGGGGTGTAACAATATTCAAATCTCACGATACGATATTGTCACGATATGAACCTCACGATACAATATTTATTGCGATATTGTGGGGAGGCTCGCGATAATTAGACTTACAACATAAAATACTTTGACTGGCATTCTCCGTGCTGCGTTCACCGCTGTTGCCTCCATACTCCATGTTTGTTTATCTTTGCTGTGTGGGCTGCACGCACTCCTATTGGCGAACTGGCCGATGACGTGGAAGCAAAGGATCATGGTCTATGTAGTTTACTTTTCTATGCTCCGGTGGAGCAGACTGAAAAGTGTTATTTTTACCTCAAGACGTACTGTACGATATCGTGACAAGACCATGACGATATTGTGGTCATTTTACTATGACGATATCGCGATATTGCCAATATTGTTACAGCCCTAGTAGACAACTCTAAATCACTGTGTTATTGTTTCAAACATACATCAGTAGTTCAGCAGTTCCCATGTTCACATCTAAGACAGGATGGATTTGGGAGAAATCCTGACTGCATATCAGCCCAAAACCTTGCTGTTATTTATTCCTATTTTATCAGTTTAATTTAAAAATAGTAAAAAGTAATTTGTACCCTTAATAAAAGCATCTGTTACATAAACAGTAAATAAATGGCTGATGTGTGGTAACCTTTTCCTGTTGCTTGTAGGTTCACCACAGAACATTTGTGCTTAGGGCACCCAAATGGCTAGCACTAGCCCTGTGTGAAGGTACAGGTTTTTGCTACTTAATAATATTTTAGACATGGTATTTTTACCCAACGCTAACAGGACTGTAGTCATCTAAAACTCCTTCGTTAAGGTCGTTAAAGACAGCACATGGTGCTCATCCAGTCACATTCAGTACAAGCATGTCCTAAAAGTGAAAACATAGAAACACATTAAGGAAGATAGAATCAGCACTCTGATTCTGGGCTGCAATAATTACACGTCTCACATCAAGTTCCCCTACATGCCGAGTGTCACCACCGTGTGCATCAACAAGAACAAGATCAACAATCTTCCTGTGTTTGTGGAGGAGATCAGGAGAAAGTTCCCCGGCATCAAGTAGACCTCATTCTGCTCTGTTGTGTCGTTCTGCAGGAAGCAGCAGGTTTCTGATGCCTTTATGCCTGTTTTTACCTGTAGGATCCTCAGTATGATGAACAACGAGGCAGCACCGAGCTATTTCAACGGGGGAAGTCTGACCCAGTACCAGGACTACAGGTGAGCATCTCACCTTTACTTTAAGGTTGGATGTTTGGCAAAAGGAAGCAATCTGTCATGGTTTTAGGAATAGATTGACCCACAGGCAAGAGAAACCCTCAGGAGAACAGGAGATGGTGTAATACAAAATGTTTTATTTTCTGGAACTGCTAGAGGCGGCCAATGAGCTGGGTTATGGAGCTGGAGACTGGACCATGGGATGAGATGAAGGAGAATAATGGAGAGGTGAGCAGGAACCGGAACTGTGGACTGGAGGAGGCTCAAGCGGGAGCAGGAACTGAAGCAACTTGGAGGTGAGTAACAGGCAACAGGAGAACAGTGATAATAAAAGCTGAATGGCTTACTGCGTAGCATTGGAGGGTGGACAGGAGACACACTGGAGGATGCCAGGATGGGAGGAGATCCAAAAGCCAGGGAGGCTGAAGGCGTCGGTGTGGCTTGAGATCGGGAATCCCCCCCTCCTCATGAAGACCAGAGAGTTTTCGTGACATAGGAGGTGGATTTAATGCGACATGACCGTTTAGACTGCAGTCGCTTTCAAAAACATAAGATATGTATCAGAATAAGTACCACATATAAAAGTGACCTGGGTCGGGTTTGTAAAAATCAGATCTGTGCTGTTCAGACTTTTGCCTGCAGTGACATCTTCAGACACCACCATGCTCGTCTGCCCACTATGGGGAGAAAAAAGTCTCAATAGATTTGTGTGTGCGTATCTAGATTTGTGTGTGCGTATCTAGATTTGTGTGTGTGTATCTAGATTTGTGTGTGCGTATCTAGATTTGTGTGTGCGTAACTAAAGGTTTGTGTGTGCGCATCTATATCTATGTGTGTGTATAGATCTATGCATGTGTAACTCTTGATTTGTAACTTGTGTTTACATTTTTGTGTGTAACTTCAGCTCCTACACATACAAATCATTAAATACAAACACACAAATCAACTGGTACACATGGACAAAACTACATTACACACAGATCAGTTTACAAGTACAAAAACCCTTTTGAGACTCTTTTCACACCTGCCTGATTTGTGCGTAGATGGTACATTCAATGCTGGGTGAAAGCTGGGAAATCTGAATTTTCTTTGGAGTTAGTCTTAACTTGTGTTGAATGGGCAAACATGTTTTTCTGTGGAAAAATAGAATATCTCATAATCCTGTAGTTACAAAATATTAACCTAAATTTATTTTTTAATAATCTAAAATAGTTTATTTAGACATAAATGTGTTTATGAGCTATGAAAACGTAGTCAAATGGTTGTAAGAAATGACCACTAGATGGCAGAGTGGTTCTCTGACTGGGAAAAACACGCTTCAACCGGCAGAAAGCAGGAGAAGATGGCGCGGCGCCCTGGTGATCTTTCCTCTGAAGTTAGTAAAAGTTAAACCTGCACTCTTTGCAGTCCGGTTATGAGACAGGCAGCTATTATTGTAGACCATTTCAGACGTTTTATAGGTCTGGCAGCTTGACACTGTCCTCATTTCTGTGTTAGCAGGCGCTAACGTCTGTAAGCTAAGCTACTTTAGCCATTTCAAGCTGTTGAGAACATAGACATGAATAGAGAATAGTGTTTCTGTCTTTCAGCAAAATCACACCAACTTCACTTTGACATGTATGTTAATAGAGTTGTGTAATGAAGTTGCTAAATGATTTAAAACAGTTTTAATAGGTGGGTTTTAAAGAGGCTGTAAGCTAACCTAACAAAAACACAATGCTAAGCAGCTTTTATGCCCTTGATGTAATCTGAACAAAGTCAAATGTAAGTCTGGCGGTGCAACTAAATCATTCTATTGGTTTTACAGAGCACAAACACTATTCTCTATTCATGTCTAATTGTGTTAACTGGCTAACTGCAGCTAGTTAGCAGCTGGTCTTTGTGTGTTTAAACGGGCCTATTCAGCTTCTTCACTTCATCAGCACAGTTTTAAATTTGTTTAGAGTTTTGTAAATTCTTTGGAGATTTCTGAGTCGTTCATGACGTGTGTAAAGAGGAGTTACTAAACTATCTGAACTAGGGCAGCTGTTTTTTATTCTGAGACTGCCATGAGAGTTAGATCAGACAGCAGCATCATTTGTGATATCAGTAAAGTAAATGTGATCATGAACATGAGTAATTATTTCATATTGTTCAGTTAAACCACATGATGCAGACTTCAGTGACCTGCTGCAGCATGTTACACACACAGGATCACCATGGTAACACGATGTGTCCTCCAGAGCAACGAGAGCTGAATCAGGACGTCTGAACAACAGAACTAGAACCTTCACAAAGTTAGTATTTACTGCAGGACTGTTCCTTTGCATCTGTTTAATATCATTCATTTATCATCTGAGGTCAAGTTGGGATTAGAATCTTTACTTCAAGACAGAACAAGAAATGAAGAATTATTAATGACAAAATCTCAGCATAAAGAAATAAGTGTAGAACAGTAACTAAACAGTTAAGCCTGGGACACACAGGAGACAGACGAGCCACGGTTTAATGGTCACACAGGAGGCGTCACGCCGCTGAACGCTTCTTGGAAAGTCGCGTGATAGTCACAACATCACACGGGACTTGAGAACAGGAAGCGGAAAGTGACTCTTTTGTTTATATTTGATTAGACTTGCCGCTGTGTTTAGTGAGACTCTTAATTGATTAAAAATGGTAAGTACGCTATCTATTAGGATCGTACAATATCTTATGCTTCTCAACTTCAACAATAAAAAGCTCCTCATCCATGTTTTGGCGGTTGGGTTTATGGCGGCGTTTGGGTTTATGCCGTAAAGCCGTTCCGCGTCGTAATGTCTGTTGTAAAGTACTCAACATTGTTGTAAACAGCTGCGCCATGGTGCGCCGCAGCGCTTGAGATAGAACTGGCGCCTATCTTCAGCGCCTCTGCGTGGACCGGCGCTTCTGGGACGCGATGCTGCGCTCCCCGTGTAGCCACTCTCACTAACTATAATGGCTTCTTTTTAAAATGACGGCGCGGGCGTGACGCGGCGCGTCTGTCTCCTGTGTGTCCCAGGCTTTACAGGTTACACTGCTGCTACTGCATTCATCATGTACATCTTTATGTTTTCAGAGGGACAGATCATGAGTGGTGAGCTGAGCGATAAGCAGGTTGGTGGAAGCTGCCAGTCTGGTCTGTGATGGAGCCAAAGCTGGTAAGTGGACTGGTGGAGTGCTGCAGCTGGCTGGGTGATGGGGAGGCTATCAGAATAAAATTCATATTAAAGTGATCAGGAATTTATCACGTACCAACACTAATGGAAGCACCGTAACGACTTTTTCTGAGGTTTCCTGCAGATGTCAAGATTCTGTATGAATGTAATAACTTTTATAGAATCACTGATTTTAAAATTAAAGATAAGGGACGTAAAAATTCCTCCAACAAACCATTCATATGTACTGGTGCTATCGCATTGGTGGGGGTATGCTTGTTGTGATGCAAGATGCTGTTTTTCTTTGTTTTTGTCTCTGTTTCCAAGATGCCCATCATTAGACAGTTTAGCTGTAATTCTTAATCTCAGCCTGATGAATCTGCTGCTTAGTGTGGACGAACATCTGACCGCATGGATCATCAACTACCTCACCAACAGGCCACAGTACGTGAGGCTGCACAACTGTACATCTGAGGTGGTTGTGTGCAGTACTGGAGCTCCGCAGGGAACAGTGCTCTCACCCTTTCTCTTCACCTTCTACACCTTGGACTTCACCTACAACACCAGCAGCTGTCACCTCCAGAAGTTCTCTGATGACTCGGCCATCGTGGGCTGTGTGTCTGAGGGGAATGACCAGGAGTACAGGTCAGTCATCGTGGACTTTGTGGACTGGTGTGAGCGTAACCACCTTCGCTTGAACACCAGTAAAACAAAGGAAATGGTGATTGACTTCCAGAGAAACACTCCTCCTCACTCACCAGTAAACATCCAGGGAGCCGATATTGAGGTGGTGGACACCTTTAAGTACCTGGGTGTTCACCTCAACAGTAAACTGAACTGGTCCCACAACACAGATGCTCTGTATAAGAAGGGCCAAAGCTGCCTCCATCTCATGAGGAGGCTGAGGTCCTTCGGAGTTAACTCCCAGCTGATAAAATCCTTTTATCTGTTCTCTCTGTTGTTGGCTCTGTTATTCATTCTGCTGTAGTCTGTTGGGGTGTAGGCAGCTCTGACCGAGACAGAAAGAGACTGAACAAGCTAGCTACCAAAGCTAGCTCGGTTCTGGGCTGCCCACTGGATTCTGTTGAGGAGACATGTGAAAGGAGGATGCTGGGGAAGATGACCTCCATCTTAAGAAACCCCTCCCACCCACTGCACTCCACTGTGGCGATCATGGACAGCTCCTCCAGAGGTAGACTGAGACATCCCAGATGTAAAACTGAGCGCTATCGTAGATCTTTCATCCCCTCTGCTGTAAGAGTGTATAACTCCTCAGTTTAAGCTGTGCTGGTATCATCCTGGTACACAATTACACCAATGGAATATTCATGTGTTCTATACTTGTGCAATACCGGATTCAGATTGTTGTCTGTGTCTCTCACAGTATGCTGCATAGTGTTGGTACCAAGTTTGTTTTCATCTTTTATTTGTGTTTTTTTTAGTGATCTAAGATTACAATACTAGATTACTGCCTATGTGTATAAAGATGTATCCTTGTTTTTATCTTTCTTCTAATTACCCTTTGAGTGATGGTGCTGCTGTGACAAGTGAATTTCCCCACTGTGGGATCAATAAAGTCTATTCTATTCTATTTTACGTTACACATCATGACATGAAGACTGCAGCTTTCTAAAAGACTTGCTTCTCTCTCTAGAACATCCACCACATCTGGGAGCTCCATGAAAGAAGCAGCAGACACCTGGTTCCAGCTGAAAGTGTTGATGTCTTTGGTGGGTTCTGATGTCAGAGAGAGGGATCCTCATGTCCTGAAGAAGTCTAAAGCCTGTGGAGCTCACTGAAGCAGACGTTCTTTTATGGGGTCTCATGCATTTGAGGGTAAAACGTGTCGATCCCTGAATGAAAATGTATATGCAGATTAAACCTATTGCAAGCAGTTTACTGTTATTGTGACCAATAGCTTTTAATAAATAAATATATGAAAAATGTTTGGTTTTGTGGTTTTGCACAGCTGACGCACACTTATTTTGTCATCTAATACATTTAATCAGTTACTATTTATACTAGTTGTTAGGCTGGAAGCACCATCAGCAGGGTTATAGATGCATCTACACCCACATATTTTCCTCCAAGTTGTTAAAAACGTGTTTTAAATGAATTTAGATCAGCTGTGTCATTCAGCTCCTTTTCCATCTGACAACAGACAGACTGAAGATTACAGGACTAAATCCTGGAAACGGTAATATCTCATGTTTTGTTAGAGGAAGTAGATCTGAAGGCAAGCTAGCACTGACATATTTAAGTCTATTAGGACAAAAAGTAAAGCATCCCTATGTTAGCACACAGAGAACAGAAAGCTCACATTCTAACCCAGATCCTTACGTTGATGAGTGTATTATATAAACAGTTATTTTTATACAATTATACGTATTTTAGCTAAATATGAACTGTACCCTAAATGATTTCAAAGTTGTGTTTGCAGTCTGGCTGTCCTCTAAAATATAAAAATGATAAATGTTCGTGCTGCTCCAAAGGGAATTGCTTTGATAAAATGCATAATCAGTGTAGTAATTAATACACATTATTGATCAATAATCACCAAAAAATCCATGTGGAAATGAGAAAAGGGTCGTTTTAGCGTCCAGTCCTGCCAGAAGCCGCTCATACTGACTGGCAGCACTGAGCTGTTTGGAACTATTTGGGGCTACATAACCGCGTGTCAGCGAGTTCAAAGCGTGTCGCAACTTTCTCTTGACTTCAGAGGAAAGATCACCAGAGCTGCTCCATCTTATCGTGCCTTCTCCCGGTTTGAAGCCTGCTTTTCCCAGTCAGAGAACCACTCTGCCATCTAGTGGTCATTTCTTACAACCATTTGACTACGTTTTCATAGCTAATAATAAACACATTTATGTCTAAATAAACTATTTTAGATTATTAAAAAGTAAATTTAGGTTAATATTTTGTAACTACAGGATCATGAGATATTATATTTTTCCACAGAAAAACATGTTTGCCCCTTCAACACTAGTTTAGACTAACTCCAAAGAAAATTCAGATTTCCCAGCTTTCACCCAGCATTGAATGCACCATCTACGCACAAATCAGGCAGGCGTGAAAAGAGTCTCGAAAGGGTTTTTGTACTTGTAAACTGATCTGTGTGTAATGTAGTTTTGTCCGTGTGTACCAGTTGATTTGTGTGTTTGTATTTAATGATTTGTATGTGTAGGAGCTGAAGTTACCCACAAAAATGTAAACACAAGTTACAAATCAAGAGTTACACATGCATAGATCTATACACACACACAGATATAGATGCGCACACACAAATCTTTAGTTACACACACACAAATCTAGATACGCACACACAAATCTAGATACACACACACAAATCTATTGAGACTTTATTCTCCCCATATTTATCATGTTGGTTGCGACCATAGACAGGAATATGTATAAATGACTGTGGTTGCGACGGTTTTCTTTTTGAAACTTGTCTTTATTCATAGCAATTTATCGAATAAAGTATTTTATTGTGTTTTGCATGATTAGTTTATGATATCATTATAAAGATTTTTGTTACTCCCAGCACGTAGTGTAACAACTGAAAAAGTTTATTTGTTTTATTGTAATTTCAACAAATCGCCACCAGACGGCGATAGACGTCGGAAAAGCAGCATGTTAGCACCACTGTTGTAAGTTTTCCTTTTGTCTTCATCAGATAGCACTCACTATAAACTAGCCAGACTTGTTTTAAAAATCAACTATTCCTAAATGTTTAGAGCCAAAGTTAAGACTTACCTACTAAATGAAATTTTTAAATCCAAAAATTTGAAAAAGATGAAATTTTAAAAAGACGTTTTGTCTAAGATCACTAAATCCCCACAAGAGGGCGACATTTATCCTGCAGTGTCGCAATAAATAATTAATGCAAACAATAAAAGTAGCACTTTCTGTTGTCACCTACAGACTGAACAATTAAGTAACGACACTCAATATTTTCACAAAATTAAAATCTAATTCTATGTCTAATTAGTTGGAATCGAGGCGCAGTCCACTGGATCCGCGTTATCTGCCTATAGTGGCCTTTCATTCCAGTGCGCTCTCCTGACGCCTTCCTAATTAGCCTGGCCTTAATAACTTAAACGTAACCAATATTTCGTAAATATTCGTGTATAAATTACTCTTCTTTTTCCAGCCATTATATCAGTGATAAACCAACATTTCTACGTGAAACTTTCTGTCATGTGAACCAACGGTTATTTTCTTTCTAGTATTTATTTAGAAGCCTTTAATCATTGCAGTTGCGTGCTCAATCTTGTTTTACAGACGTAATGCAGTCGATTCTCTCAGCCTGATGTCATTCCATATGGCCTTCCTTCTGTCCTGTTAGGATATTTACCTATATCAAGTTAAACGTCAGCACCGGAAAATAAGTTATGCTAGATTTCACAATAAAGGTTCAAAGCATTTAAATACACTAAATCCATTACAGATTTTTCAATATTCATAGTAAAACATACAGACCAGAATAAATTGATTACAATGTAATTTTTACAAAGTTGATCATTAAAATACCACATGTATTTCAGGTATTGAAAACTTATTTTGACACAATAAACCGGAAGCGTGTTGTTTGGCTGTAGCTAAACTGAAACTACTCGGACTAAAGATCCGCTCACTCCAGCTCCCAGGGTAAGGAATGCAGCACTGGTAGACATCCATACCGTGAGTACATATTTTATTAATGACTTCAGATTCTTATGGTGAAATGTGTATTATAACAATGTACTTTTAGTATCTAACAATAAATGTATTTATGCTAAAAACATCAAGTGGTGTTTGTACCGAAAAGGCACCCCGGCCGGTGTTTTACGCTAACTTGTTAACCAGTTCAGCTAGCTGTCTTCCGTGTCCACGGTTTAATTTAGTTTTTTACTTGAAATGTATTAAAACTCTTATAATACTAAACATGCTACTATTGAATAGATGTTTGTCGACTTTATTCTACTAGCTGGGTGTATAAAGCTCTTTTGTCGTGCGGTTGTCCGTGAGGAAAGTCTTTGTGTTGCTGGCTCTTCACTGACACACCAGCCCAGCCGGATATTGTAGCTTATGTTTTTGCAAAAGCTCTTTACACTAAACAACGTATCAGCAGTCGTTCCAAACAAACTTTAAAAACATGTCTGCGTGGACAAATTCCAGCCCCTTTAATCGAGTCAGAGTTAGCTGGACCAGGACAGGAGGTGATGTCAGTAGGACTGGTATGCAGAGGTCTGACATCATTAAAGTCTCTGAAAACTCAAGCTGTGTTGATTAGAACCAAATAAGGAGGGAAGAAGTCAAGGTCATAAGGGGTGAATTGCCATTTTTGGACAGAAAAATACTCTGATGCTTTCTAATGAAAGCTTACAGCTGTCATTGTCACATTGATTGGGTTTGTGCGACATTTTCAATCATCAGTCTCTGGTATTTTTACGTGCATCTAACTTTTTCCCTTCATTGTAGGAAGTTTTAAGGCATCTCTCCCATCATCATTCGAGTCGGCGCCATGGCTGGCTTCAGGCAGGAGGATGTAGAGCTGTATTATGAGATGGGGGAGGAGTTGGGCAGGTAAGAACAGCATCAAAAACATTATGATGCTTCAAATTCCTTCTTTACAGATGAAAAGATCAGTCACAAGATGCTCAGTTTCAACCTCGGCCTGTCCAAGGCTCAGCATCCGAACGAGGCCAAATAATTTTTGCATTGCATCAGCAACAATAAAAATAATCTTATGTCCTATTATGCTGCGCTGGACAGTTCTGGAGATGAGTCAACACTTTTTAAAGATTAGACCCACCTCTCTGCATTAGCTAATTTTTTTTCTGCAGTAATGCAGCAAAAGTGTGACATCAAGTCCTCCAAGTGTTTCTTTCCACCTCCGCTGTGTCTCCAAAGATGAGGACACTGTGTGTTTGCCAAGAAAAGCTGCACATATTAAGTGAGGGAAAATTGACTGTACTGTAAAATGTTGCTGTAGAAACTGTGTGCTAGTTTTTTCTGTTGTTTAATTGCAATAATCTAAACTTATCTGTTTTCCTAATAGACTACCTCCTCATTTATTGGGCAATTAAATCGCACCCTTTCATCTGATGTCTCATTTGGACCTCTAAAATAGTCCAAAACAATTAATTGATGCAGCATCTCTTTCATTCTTCCCATCTGCAGTGGGCAATTTGCCATCGTCCGTAAGTGCAAGGAGAAGAGCACGGGCATCGAGTACGCAGCCAAATTCATCAAGAAGCGCCGCCTGTCGTCCAGCCGGCGGGGCGTGAGCCGCGAGGAGATCGAGCGCGAGGTCAACATCCTGCGGGAGATCGAGCACAGCAACATCATCACCCTGCACGACATCTTCGAAAACAAGACGGACGTTATCCTGATCCTGGAGCTGGTGTCTGGCGGGGAGCTGTTCGACTTTCTGGCTGAGAAGGAGTCTCTGACCGAGGAGGAGGCCACGCAGTTTCTGAAGCAGATCCTGGACGGAGTTCAGTACCTTCACGTCAAACGCATTGCTCACTTCGACCTGAAGGTCAGCAGCCTGGAGGGAAGCTGGGGAAGCAAAATATTTGGCAGAAGCTGAGTTTAGATGTTTTCATCAGAACTGCTAACAAACACGAATTTAATGATGCTTTCAGGGTGACAAATAGTGAAGTCTTGTTTGTTATTATTATTATTATTATTGAATGATCCCTTTAAGACTCTCAATAAGCAAGTTTAGATTATTAGAAATGCTGCTTCAGAGATCAAAAATATATGCTCATTAAATAAATAATTCTCACCCTTTAAAGTGGCAATTTAAGCCTACATATAAATATTAAATTAAGGTTCCATTTTGAATATGAAACCATTCATTCAGATTTCATTTCAGTACATTTTTAATGAAGCTTTTGTGGTTTTAATCTTTTGGAGTCATCAGATCTTTATCTAACTTCTTGGTTTGAATAATGATGAAACTTTTTCACATCTTTTTTTATTCTGCTTTAACCTTTCAGCCTGAGAATATCATGCTTCTGGATAAGAATGCGCCCAACCCCAGGATCAAGCTGATCGATTTTGGGATCGCTCACCAGATCAAAGCAGGAAACGAGTTCAAAAACATCTTTGGAACGCCAGAGTTTGTCGGTAAGAACCCGCAGCCTAAAATCCAGCTAAAGTCCTTCCGAGCGGGCCTCTAAGCTAAACCTTGTAGAGTGGCAGATTTCCCCCCTCAGATCACATCTGGTTTGAATTAAAGCTTTCATTCCTCTGTTCTTTACAGCGCCAGAAATAGTCAACTATGAGCCACTTGGCCTGGAGGCAGACATGTGGTAAGATGCCATTCTGTACTTTTTTTCCCCTCCTCATCAGAAGCTTTTTACTAACCCGTCTGACGTTTTCTCTCCGTATTTTACCTGTCTCCTCTTGTTTGCAGGAGCATTGGAGTGATCACGTACATTCTGTGAGTATCACATCACAGCAGTCTGTTGAGTCACCGCGGTCGTACGAGGTCTACATCTAACTCTGTCTCACCTTAGGTTGAGTGGCGCGTCACCGTTTCTGGGCGAGACCAAGCAGGAGACTTTAACCAATATTTCTGCTGTTAACTACGACTTTGATGAGGAGTATTTCAGCAACACCAGCGAGCTGGCCAAGGACTTTATACGCCGTCTGCTGGTCAAGGATCCAAAGTAAAAATACACTCCTGTCTTAACTTTTTGTATTTTCGTATTATTATGAGAAAATACTATTAAAGAAAATGTCTGAGTTATAGTTTAATAAATATCTTAGGCTTCTTATTTTCAAACATGGATAATTTTCTTTCATAGGAAGAGAATGACAATAAATGAGAGTCTTGAGCATCCCTGGATTAAGGTGAGCATTTTCTTGTTTCTCATTCATTTCTAGGAAATTAAGTGGGTTTTTCTGCAGTTTTTACTGGTTAGGTGTCATTTTATTTATTTATTTTTTCTCCTCCAGGTGATCAAGAGGCGGAATGTTCGGCAGGAGGACAGAGACCACAAGACGGAGCGTCGGCGTCTGAAGACCACTCGGCTGAAGGAGTACACCATCAAGTCGCACTCCAGCATGCCTCCCAACAACACCTACGTGAACTTTGAGCGCTTCTCCCAGGTGCTTGAGGAGATAGCGGTGGCAGAGGAGGGCCTGAAAGAGCTGGAGCGCAACCAGCGCTCCTGCCAGGAGGATGTAGCGGCGCTGCTGTCCATATATGAGGAAAAGGAGGGCTGGTACAAGGAGGAGAACCAGAGTATCTCTGCCGACCTGAATCATATTCGCCAGGAGCTGCAGCGCACGCAGTCCCAGCGCAAGAAGTGCCAGGAGGACACCCGGCAAACTATGCAGAGCGCCAACACCCTCAAGCGCAAGTTCGGGCGGCTGGAAAACCGCTACGAGGTCCTGGTTGAGCAGGTGGCCTCTGAGGTTCGCTGGGTGGAGGAGCTGATCAAGTCCGTGTCCATGGAGATGGACGGTTTCAGTTCTGGCAGCATGCCCTGAGCGGGACATCATCCAGCTGTGACGATCTCACACTCATGTCATCGTCGAACGCTGTGCTGCTGCTCAGCCGAAACGCTCCACCATTCTTAGGTCAAGAGAGGATAAAATGTTGAAGTCATTCCTACACATTTTATAAATTAATTTATTATTTTAGACCTTTTATGTACTGTAAATCAGCTGTTATTGCAATCTGAGAGTTGGAATGCATCACTTTTTTTTTTTTTACAACTTTATTATTTTAAGAACATTTTTTAAAACATTTTTTCCAGTTTGCATCAATATATAATAAAGTTTAACAATATACGTGTACAATACTAGATTAATGGGGGATTCAGGGGTATTTATTCATACAGCTACATGCTTTTGTTGGTTTCAGTCGACATTTTAAGTCTCTCTCATGTCTGGATTGAAACTTTCAGCACAGCTTTAGGGTAATGCTTTATTTTACAGGTCATATAATTTATTTAAAATGGTTCTATTTTACATTAAATTGGTGCCAAATTATATTTTCTTCCAGGAATTATTTTAGAAAATAATCATAAAATCAATCTGAATCAGATTACAGACCTGTAAAGTAAAGCTACCTGATTTGGGAATGTATAAACTAGTATTTGCAGTGCCTGAGGTGCCTCTCTGAGCGTTCACCTGCCATCAAGCTAACAGCATTTTTGCCACATTTAGTCTTAAACTGCAGCTGCTTTTGCACAGTAGTCCTGTAAACCAAATAGTGCATGGATGGAAACCTTTTCAGTGTACAAACCGCAGGATTTATGCTTCATCTCTGCACAGACAAAACATTCCATCAGAGTTTCACATCCAGCATCTACATTCCCTGTGAATATCACAAAGAGCATATATTATATATGTATAGTCTGTAGTATTCTGTACTCATAATAAAGCAGTGTTTCAGAATTCATTCTGATGTGTTCACTGACTTAAGAGAAGGTTGGGAAAAGCTGTCCGGGCCTGTTTCAAATAAAGTTTTCACTTAAGCAAATTGTTACTGAATTGCTTAAAAATCACTTTAATATGCCTTTATGGAAATTTTTCATTAAAGTAATTTATGTTTTACGATATTTGTTAAATTCTGCTTCTTTGTGGAAGCTAGTTTGTGTAGAAATCAGATCTGAGTGTGAATAGTGTCCCCTGCTGGTCGTTTGCTGAAATACAGGAACTAAAGGATAAAAATGTGCTTTCATTTATGCAGTTTTTGTAGATTTTAGAAATTTTTATTTGGATAAAAAAATTATTTATATTTGCTTTGTGCTTATTCAAAAACACTGGCTATAAATTAAAAGTCTTTAAAAAAATTCCAGAACAGCACATATCCATACTCTGTTATTTCCTAGACTGATGCAGTGATATCTCAAATATCTTGCTTGAAAGGAGCAAAAGAAACTTTCTGAGAAATTTTCTAGAGGCTCTATCTCGTCTGTGAATCTGTTTTTGCTCCTGCAGAGACTCCAAATTTAAAACTAGTAGCTGTTATTAAAAACAAAAGATAATGCCAAAGAAAAGGTCACAGTCTTGTGAGACAATTACATTAAGGATGCTGTGGCTCTTTTTATTTCAGATCCCAAAACGTGCATGTTTTAGAATTTTTTGCCCTGAAAAAAGTCTGATGGACCTTTTTGATTGTTAAAGATACGGAGTTTCAGATGAGAAGTAAAAATTGGATTAACTCACTGGAATTACATGAAAGCTTTGAGCTTTTACCATTATTGCACCAAACCAAATTACCCCCTGCTTCGCCCTTGTCCAAATCATGTTGGCCAATAAAAACACAAGCAAATCTAAAGTTTATATTTAATGACAGCCATTAAATTAGTCTGTTCTGAGCTACCGTAGAATTTCTAATTTATGGCTATTCATGTCAAAACTTTTAACCAGCTATTAGTATCTAAACCAAAGACTGTATATGATCTAAACACACACACACACACACACACACACACACACACACCACTACTCTCATATATTTTATTCTCAATTTCTTTGCTCGTTTTAACGTACTACAACATAACGCTTCTGGCTATTTTAAAAATAATATTTAAAGTAGCTTGCCTTTGTTACGTTTCATTGTTGTTCTGTTATTTCCGAGCCAGAGATCTTGAAAAGCAGACATATCTTTAAGGGTTGTGACGATTTCCGAGCTGAAATGTTTGAACGTGAAGGCAGCGCTGGACCCAAAGGCTGGACCACAGCAAAAGCTTGAGTTGGTTCAGTCCAAGTCTTGCTAAAGTGAATATATTAGACTTTTTATGTGTTTCTTCCATTAGGTTGATTTTAACTATTATCCACGATGTATTTTCAGGATATTTTGAAAAGTATGTGTTTTCTTTTTATTTGCTACGAGTGTGCACGTCTAGGTTGTTCCCCTTATATTTTCGACAATGGTTCCGTCCGTTGTTAGGCCTTTGCGGTAGGGAGTTGTTTGGCGGACCTTGTAAGTTTTCCTCTACTTTACATGTTGGTTTTGTTTGACCGAGGAGGGCAAACGTCTCGACTTTTAGCATCACTGGCCTCATCAAGTACCCTTTTTATCGACGGACCATTAAATCAAAGTGTTTCGGGGCGTGGTGAACGCGTTCGGAGCTGAAGAAGGAAGAGAGGTATCGGTGATTCTGAGCGGAGCTGATGATGCCGACGTTGCGGGACAGCACCATGTCCCACCCCGGCGAAAATTCCCACCAAGTCCGGGTCAAGGCGTATTATAAAGGGTAATAACTCACTGTGTTTTCCACTATGTTGTCACAATCTTTAAATAGACTAACAAAGGAAAGTTTTAGACTTGGTTGCTAATCAAGTGGCTATCGTGAGCTAACGGCAAGCTAATGTTGGGTTATCAGCAGGTTTCGGTAAACTTGAGCGATCGGGTGAAACTGTCCAGACGTCCTGTCAGCCTGAAACTTTTCTCTCTGTGGAATTTCACAAATGTGTCAACTGGACATCTAAAAACGTTGTTTCACTTAAACCAGTTGTGTGTTTTCTTTTGCGTAGTAGTTTTAAATCTTTGACTCTTGTCTTGTAGCTCAAATAGCTAACAGTTGCTAACTAAGTTGACTTATCTTCAGCAGAGATTGACAAGAATTTGGTTGTTGTTTTTGCCTGATTGACACTCGTTACAAGCTACCCTGTCTTTTAAAAACTCTATGTAAGGTCTGGCAAGAATACAGATGAAATATAAACGAATTAGAAATAGTTCAAAAGGCTTTATAGAGGGGCAATGGTATAGCAGGTATTACTGTTGTTATTCGCTGTATCATTGTAGTTGTTTTCGCATAATTATGTTCATAATCAGTTGTAGGCATTTTAACTTTTCAGTTTTTATAAAAGCCAATTTCCTTGTTTGTTCAAAACACACAAACACACACACACATACACACACACACACACACACACACACACACACACACACCTATCAACAAATAACTGTATGTAAGGGAGGCACCTAGATTCATATTTTAAGACCTGGAAGGAGCACATATTTTACATTTTTGCCTCCATAAATGTGTCGAGCAGCTGGTGGAAATGCTGCTCAGATATTTTCTTTTGAACATATATTTCATTTATTTATTTTGTTACAGTTACTGCTGTAAACTGATAAATAATTTAGTGTAAACCATAATTTGGGGAGGGGGCACTAAAATGACAATTCAGAAAAAGTCTTGATGTCTTGTTTGTGTTTTGTTTGGATTTTATTAGATGAGTCTTAAATTACCTTCCTCTCTAGCAGAGTTTCTTTTTTTATCTTCAAATTCAAATATGGCAACAGTAATGATTGATCACTACATTTTTCCTTACACACACTCTCCCCTGCTTGTTCCTATTTGATCAGTGATTAGAGTCTTGAAAAACGTGTCACGCAAGTCACATCCGCCCGACCTGTTGTATTTTTCACTGACGGTGGGACACACCTCAGGAACTCGGTAATGGGATGGCTGTCATTTGGAGTCATCTCGCAAAGCATCCAAAGTATTTCTGACTTTGCTGTTGAAGAATCTCAACTATGTACCCAGAGCGGAACACAGTATGAAAGTTTTAATGTTTTGCTTTTGAGATGCATCAAACACCAGCTGCAAAATGTTGCTCCAATCTCAATCCAGTTGGACGTCTGTGTGTTTTACATTTGCTTAAAATGGTGTGGCGCTTGATGTCAGATCAGATCTACAGAGGTCAAAGGTCAGTGCTTTATCGGGTCTGGACCTTTGGCACTAATATTTTACTAAACTCAGCTGGGGAGAGTGAAAATTAAATTAGTTTAAAGTAGGGATAGTCCAATTGATTGGCCACCGATCAAAATCGGCCAATTTCCGTAAAAAACGTGATCGACAAATTCCGATCAACGCCCGTCAGAGCCGATCATACCTGCTGATCACCTGTCACTCATACTTTGTGTGCGGCACCCCCCCCCCCCCCCCCCCCCCCCCCATTCACACTACGCATGCACACAATAACAAAAGTGTAAGACAAACTTTTACTCCGTCTGTGAGTGCCGTTAACCCGCGGGGCAAGGTTGTTAAAATGTGTCAACACAGCGGATTTAATAAGACTTTTAAAGAAAAACTCTGGGCGGAATGAGTTGAGATTTAATTATTTCACGCAGAAATGAAAACACACTCAGAGCAACAGTCAGACACTTCCAATGTAGCTTCACCGTCACAAGACTGAGCAGTTAACTTCAGAGGAGCACCTTTTCTCTGTGGTGAACGACACCGGGTTCCGCCCACTCGAAGCTGCTACGGGTAATAAATAAATAAATCATATAATGGTGTAACGACTCTGACTCTCTTGGGTTACTCGGTTAGGAGCAGTAACCCACGGCTTACAACTTTTCTACTTATCCACAGAAAAGTTCGTAACGGAGCAGCTTTCCTTAGCATCAGCAACAGCCGCTAACCGGAACCAGAAACAACCTTTTTTGTCTGCTGAACTCCCCTTCAAAATAAAACTAACGAATAACATTACTTTTGTATCATTGCCTCTTCTAACCCTTACAGTAATAAATTACACAAAGTTGTGGGAATTGTTTTTTGCAATTCTGCACTATTTAGACTGTTGAGAGCTTTAATGTTTTAAATCAGTTAGATTGTTATGGACAGCAGCTACATTTAAGTGTTCCTGTTTTGACTGAAACGTTGCTGCTTCGTGCAGCATGTTGGTGTAGATTCTCATTCATCCTGGACGTGATCATCATGAGTTTTAATTGACAACAGCTGGACTTTCCTGGTTATCTTGAAGATGTTCTACCTCTCTCCCAAGAGGCTCCTTCAGTTCTAAATGTTGGGTTGTGAGTAGGAGGCTCAGAAGTTGTGATCAGAAACAAGCACACTGATTGTGCTGCAAGTCTTTTTTTCTCTTGGAAAAAGTAAAAACATGTTTTTGTCTAAATTAATACAGGCTATTTAAGGTGACATTCCAGATCATGTAGTCTGTAGTACTCATTAACTACATAAAAGTTATGGCTAACCCATGTAGTCGGTATTGGTGATCGGCACTCTGGGGAATCATATTGTGATCGGCAGCAAAAAACCTGATCGGAGCATCCCTAGTGTGGAGTTTGATTATTAAAGAGAAACCTTCCACTCTAACATCAGGGACTGAGAGTGTTCATGTTTTGTTTCAAATATGACAGCAGCTCCTATTTTTTTCTTGTTTATTCCAATTATAAAATTCTTTTATTCTTGCTAAATCATTTAGCTTTGTGATTCTTTCAGTGACTCGCTTTATCTCATAGATTTCCTGTGTGGTGTCTTTCTGAGTCCCTTCATTCTACTTTGCATGCCTCCGGTCAGATTGGGCCAGCACGTGCAGACTGGTGTCAGCTTGTAGCAGTCCCAGTCTGTTACTGGCTCATCTTTATTCAGCGTGAGGGTCTATAGATGATCAGACACTAGCATGCTGATAGTGGGAGCAGATTCCCAGATTATTGGTGTTGAAAAGCATTGGTTTATTCTAGAGATGCACTAACTGTGATTTTGAGGACTGATAGTCAGTGTGTTTACATGCACGTCTAAGTCGATCTAAAGTAATAAACTGGGAGCCTTTATCCTAGTTTACATGTACGTTAGAAAACCAAACTCTCAAATGAAGTTCATTCCACTCTGGTACAGTAGGTGGCAACGTGCGTCTTTTTATGTCGACATTAGTCAGGTTAGTTTATAGCAACACAAATGGTAAACAAACGATGGCTGGAGTGAAGCAGATGATGTTAAAACAGGATATGCACAATGGCTGAAAGAATGGACAATAACGCTGCAGCACAGCTTATTTGGTACGTACCGCACTGTTTGATGGTGTTACATGACGTGTTACTTTGTGGCGATATCAGAAGACCGATTCCGCGGTGTCGTCACTTCCGGAAGTTACCGGTATCAGCTTGACGCAGTTGTTTACATGCAGATGCAGTCGGTTTCCTACCATATTATCTGGGTGCTTCAGCACAATTAGAACCAGTTCGCCTTCAGCAAAAGTAACACATTTACATGCATTTAAAAAAAAAAAAACGACGTCATTCTGTTTAGGGCAACAGTTTGGTTTTCTGATGCTCATGTAAACACACTGACTGACTCTCAGTTCTTGCATGGCTCTGACCTGATGATACATATTTTGGCAAATTTTATTTTAATTTTCTCTTCAGGAAATAAAAAAAGCCCCAGCAAATAAAAAATGTGATTTTTTTTTTTTAGTTATGGATCGGCCAATAAATTTTTTTCTAGTAGTGCTGAATATTTTCTGATTCTAATCACCATCTGACTATTTTGAGGACATCTGGTTCATAATACTTTATATCAAATTTGCAGTCATGCACAAAAAATATTTTTTTGTAAAATTAAAAAAATAATCTCATTTGCAAAAGTCAAAGATCAAACCCTCATTTCTGCAGCTTAAGTAAAATTATGAAACCTTTTGTGTTGAACAAAAGTTTGGTTCTTCACATTACCTGAGTAAAATTAACCAGGAAATCATTTTAGAGAAAAATCTAAATGGCTTTTTGTGGCATTTCTTTTACATGGCAAACACTTGCATGCAATGACAGGAAGAAATGATAACTATAGATAAAAGTGCAATTCTTTTAAAGATAAAAACTTCACTCATTACTGCAGGAATAATCTTTTGAGCCAGATTCTAAAAAGCATTTCTGTTATCACATTTCCTTCTCGGCAAGTTCAGACAAGTAGAGAATTTCAACTGCTGCCATCCAACTCTGTTACGTGGAGGGTATAGTAGCAGCAGGATTTTAAAATCTGTTTTGGTGCCCAAAAAGAAGAGATTCCACTGATTTGATGGAGCAGTTCAGTCAACTTTTTCAGAAGAAGTTGCTCTTTGACAAAAGACATCCATCTGCATCAGTGCATAAAGGCATGGCTTTGTTTGAATACGTGAAGTGTTCCTTGGTGTTCTATTTACTTTTTAAAAGACTGTCGAGCAAAGATCCACAAAGTCATCCAGCTATTCAATCACCAATTGCACAGCTTTCACTGGAGGACAGGAGTGTTAATCATATTTGGACCCGTTTTTTGAACGCTTCATTTGTCAGGGCCAGTTTTCCTGTCCTAGACTGATGGTAGAACACACTGAGGAGTCATCACAATCCAAACAAAGGCAAAAAACACATTTAAATGGGATTTCTGATAAAGACAAACTCTAAATAGATTAAAATCACTAAAGATAGCAAAATCGTTTGCTGCTGCTATGGTTTGTCTGGATTTCTAGGCTAGCAGCTAAAATAAATATAAAAATTTATTCTGTCTACACGTTTTCTATACCACTTATGTTATGTGTGACCTTGTTCACAGGCCTGTCTGAGGGTGTTTGGTTCAACTCTGCTGGTGGGCCTTGTTGCCTGGAGACCACAAAGTCCTGCTGTCAAACCCAGCAGAGCTAATTTTCATTAATGGAGACTTACTGTAAATTCATCTAGTTTTATTTTATTTAGAAGATTTTCTTTCTGTGGTAGCTTTTACTTTGCATGGTTTGTGCGACTTGTGCACACTGCACTGAACATTGACAAAACAACGGATGGTCCCATCCAGGGCACCTTCATCTCTCTTTTTTTCCCTGCATGATAGCAGATGGGACTGCAGAGTCCTCACAACAATTAAGATGTCTGACGCATAGGTCAGCACTCTCCTGCAAGTCCTCCCCCTCCCCTCCTAATTTAGCTGTACTGTGGGATGGTGGAGCGTGGAGGAATGCCAGGTCTGCTTGGAATGCTGTTGCTTTTTGTTCCTCAGTGATAAGCTCCTGGTTGGTTGCCACATAGTCACTCCCAAACATGCCTTCCTTTGTTCCACACAGGTCTACATGTTATATATACATATGCTAGTCAGTAAAAATTGGAAAAACGTATTTAAAAGCGACGTATTATGCTAAATTCACCTTTAGCATCCTTTGTGCTGCCATGTGGGTCTCTACTGCCTTTATAAACACTCCAAACATGAAAAAAAAATCCAGTGAGACCAGTTTTGGAGGAAAAAAATAGCTGCCACATTTTGAGTGTATTTTAACTGTTTGTGTTCTGCGAGTTTCCTTTTATCTGCTGGCCTTCGCTGAGCTCTTTACATCAAACATCGATTAAAGCACCCAAGATGTAGCTAAAATTGAACTACAACTACGATTCAGGCCCAGTTACACATGACAAAGTGGATTCTGTAGTCACTACGTGGGAACTGTAGTGTAAAGTCTTTTTAGTGTGTTTGTGTGCACACCGTCCTCTCGTATTATCAGGGTTTTAGGAGGAAGTGGAACTGCTATGCTAGTATGCTATGCTGCTATGCTGAAGGTGAGATCAGACTTTGGCAGTGTGTAGTTGTCAGTCTTTTCCTCCCCCCTCCAAGGCAGTGATTAACACTAGCAGGAAAGAGGAAGAGGGTGAGAAAATAGTGGGAGGGGAGGTGAGTATTAGACTGACTCTTAACGTCAGCGTATTATTGCTCAGAGTGCTTTATTCATTCTGTGTGTGATTTCTTTTTCCCGCCCAGGCAGCTTTATTAACTGCTGTGTGGAAGCTGCATTATGACTCTTCAATTTAGATGCTCAATATTAATGTGAAATTGGATTATCTGCTAATAAATTACAGTCGATCGTGTATTTATGTGCTCGCTAGGAGCGACCCTACGCTGACCTTATACACTTATTACGTCCTTGCACGCCAGATGTCCTTGATCCAGAGTTGTTTCACTCCAAGTGTTGGGATTTTATCCTCCTGCAGTAAAGCTTTCAGGTTGATGAAAGCTGAGTCCATCTTTAATGATGGCCGTAAAGACGGTATGACACCTTTCTCCTTGTGTTTCCTCTTTTTGTTTATCTATTTACTTTGCTCTGTCATTATTTTTACTTTGTCTCCTCATTTTTTCCTGATACCACACGCGTTCCTGAGCTCAGACCTCTGTCACCTGCAGACCTGTAAACACTTGCATGCACCACCTCCAGTCCTCTCTTTAGGTTGTAAACAGACAGATTGAAAATATCTGCAGTCATGCTGCATCAATCATTCTCCCGTCATTAAAAAACGAAGGACAGATGATTCCCTCTTCAGAGATTGATAGTTTACAATCCTCTTTCAATTTTAGGGTTGAAAGAGGAGGTGATTTAGTTAAATCTGTAGCTCTATGTAATGCGTGATTGTCAACTGGCAGCCTCCGGGCCATATCTGACCCACAAGCTAATTTTATCCAGACCACATACAATTATTCACTATATCATACAGGACTCAGATGCAGTCCAGCTTAGAAAGGATTATGACGACTGTTCATGAGCTAGTCAGAACACTCAGAGCATGTGATCAGACTGAAAGGATGTAGCAAGAAGATGTGCAAAAGCATCAGTCACTCCTCTTTGGATGCTAAGTAGGAAGCCAAACTCCCCATTTTTACACACACACACACACACACACTCAAAATGCTGTTTCTGTGGGTGCCAAGCCGAGTTCAAATAAGCCTAAAAATTCAAATTAGCTAAAAATATTAGCATCATTTTTTCTTTTTTTCTCTCCTCACACCTGCAATCATGCTGTACGAATGATTGAACACAACTGTGACAAAGTGCAAGACAGTGACTCACATACAGCTGGATTTGTCCTCAAGTGCATCAGCTAGAGGGAGACATCTAAGTGGTGAAACAGCTCATTAAATGCTTTGATGCCACTTTGTGCTGTTCATTTGATTAGAAACCTGTTAAAAAGAAACGTCAGACATCTTTGAATTTAGTCCCCCGGCTGTGTCCTCTTTCTGTGTTTATTGTTGTCCAGAAAATAATCTATTATTAGAGGTCATTCTTTTTAACACTTGAATTATTTTAATAGTTCTTTTTTTTTCTTATTGGTTTCTGATATTTACACTGAACAGTTTCGCCATAAATTATAAACCCTGGTGGAGATGAATGCTAATGAAGGTGATTAACTACAATGATGATCTAATTTGCATGTTTAACATCCATAAAAAAAGTCTTTATTGTACACCTTGGGTCATAGAGGAGGTTTAGTGCAGGTTTTTTAACATCCAGAAGAAGGCTTGACTCTAAGGTTTGCTGATATTATGTCAGTTACTTCATCTGTTTTTCTGTTGGCAGGTTTAATGTTCTTGCTGATGCATTTTGCTTTTTTTTCTGCAGAGACATCATGATCACTCATTTTGAACCTTCCATCTCATATGAAGACCTTCACGGAGAGGTGAAAGACATGTGCGCCATGGACAACGACCAGCTCTTCACCATGAAGTGGATCGATGAGGAAGGTATGTTTGCCCGTGGCTGCGGGCTCTGCTGTTAATGCTTAAATTCTGATTTATCAAAGAGTCAAAGTGAACGTAGAAACCAGATTGAAGGGGTCTTAGGATTCGGAGCCACATTATAAAAAAACACTGACATTGTTGCTTAGTCTCCTATTAAGTTCGGTGTCACTCAGCTTGTCAGGCAGCAGTAATCGTGTCACAGAAAAGATTGAGCTATCAGATTGTTCATCCCGGGAGAAGGTCAGCCTGCCAAAACTCATTAGGCTCAGACAAACTCCCACTTGTCATCACCCACAGACCATCACTAGAGTCATTAGTGTGTGTCCGTAATAAAAACAGCTGGGTGGTTTTTAGTAAGCGCGTGCTTCAGAGGTAGATGTTTGTCCTACTGCCACTTTAAAAACACACTTTACATAACTTGACACTCAATTTACTTTCACAAACTATTCCTGAAGGGAATCCTCTTAGTTCTGCTCTCAGATCTTCAAAAAAGAGCAGAAATTGTTAATTTGACATTTTATGGTAATTATTATTCTGTACTAGCATTTTAATGATGGCTAACTTTCAAAGTATGACAGCAAATTTTCAAGTTTCATCTTTTGTACAGATGTTCTTGCATGTTTTTTATATAAAGAAATGGCTTTAATGCACTGTTGAGTAATCTGCAGATTATTTTAAATCAATGGTAAATTTGTGATCTGCTTTGGCCGTGTCTTCTACGTTGCACCTTTGCTCAGTGTTGTGAACTGAAAAACAATGATGCTTGTTCCTGAAACCAAACATTTATGTGTGTTAGCTGTGATTGTCACAAACCTCCATCTAGTTCAGCTTTAATCATTTCCATTTACAGATATGTGTCATAGTTTCTGTTCCTGTGCTAATTATACTCAGCATGTTATTGTGGTTGGTGGAGCCGCTATGATCAGTGAGTCTTGACTGGCACTCGACTTTTCTTATTAATAATCTGCATTTGTGTGTTTTGAACAATTTCTACTGAGCTGTCCCGAACAGTTGAACAGAAATTTTAATGATGACATCATACTGTAGTCTCCTACATGTTCTGCGTAACACTTAATTCACTCTTTACTCAGAAAATCATTTATCACATTTCAAATTTATTCTTTAAAATGACAGTCTGTAGTTTCCGTGGTGATGGGGGCAGTACGTACCTAAATCATTGCAGGCAAGTGGTATTTTTGTGTTCGAGTAAGACCTCACCAACGGAGGGCCATTAAGGCCAAAAATCCCTTAAAGTGTCGTAGCGCAATTTTCAAACGAGTCCTTCCACAGATCGTTCAAACTCCAGCAAAATAACAAGCACATCAGACTCCCTTTCATCACTGGCAATGCGCGAAGACGTAAATGTGTAAAACAACAACGTTTAGGAATGGTGAAAGTTTTCAGCATTTTGTAGGCTAAGCAGTCATTTCTTTTTTGTACAAGAATCAAAGAAAGGAAAGTTTAGTGATATGATTCTGATGTTTTTTTTAAATGAATAAACTGTATTGTTAGATGGAAGTACCTCAATGACAAAAAATGACTCATTTCAGGGTAGTTTTATACCATATGGCCGTGACATTACGGTAAATGTCGTTACCTGTGGAGCAGAAAGCCTGCGACCTCGGCGTGACTCCTCAGACTTTGTTGGTCCTTCAGTTGATTCCATCGAGAGAATGCGATGCCGATATTAACTCTAATTTTCTGGCGGCATTGCTCTCGATGTTCTGCTGCTTGGCTTTGTTTTCTTTACAATGACGTGAGAAGTATATGTGTGATCTGCTATATAACAGGGAGAATAGCTACACCTAGCCACCAGCGTTCAATGTGTTCATAGAGCTCTGCATTTAAACTTCCTGCAGAGGGCGAGGGGATCGTGACGTAACCGCTTCTTTACAAATCAGTAAATGTGTTTTGTCCACATAGGCTCCCGTAGAAGGACTTCGACCCATGCCCATGTATTTTAGACCCGATTTTTATAGTTATATGTTACAAAGCCGCCAATATTTTTCAACGACCGGACATCATTTTATTAATTTTCAACAACATTTTGATGGATATTTCCAGAGATTAATTGTAAAAATTTCACACCGTCACTTTAACATCATCATTAATTCTCGTAGTTTTTAAAATGCAGAATATTTTCAGAAACTTTACGTTTTGTTTATGTTTAGCCTTCTCATTGTTTTTTGTTATTTATCTCACTTTGCAGTGGTGACCAGTATTCATTTGCATGGTTATGAATGGGATTTTACTGTTTTACCAGGATTCATAAACACTAGTGATTGGAAAAAGATATCCAACGTTGTTTACTAACAAAGTTGCCAGACCAAGTCTCTCAGCATCAGAACCTTCCACCTTCACTTGGTTTCTCAGGTTTTGATCCATGCACCTGTGTTTTCTAACATCTCTTCTGCTGCCAGGTGACCCTTGCACCGTGTCGTCTCAACTGGAACTAGAAGAAGCTCTGAGACTCTACGAACTCAACAAAGACTCAGAACTTATTATACATGGTGAGATCTTTAACACACATATTACGTCTAAATGTCAATTGTAATAGAAAACCTTTTATCTTCTTCACCTTTAAATAAACGAGCCAGGTCTTTGATTGTAGTGGGTGAGCTTTACCAACCCACATATTCATTTTGGCATAGGCTAAATTAGATGTATTAGTAAATGCTTTTCTCTCAAAATAAAGGATTTTTATTATTTAGGGTACCAAGAACAGCTTTTATCATGTTTCTGCCCCATCCATAAATGTCTGGTTTGCTCTTTTAAGATTGTAATGATGATTCGGGGTTTCTGATGTTAAATCGTCTCATCAGCCCTGTCGCAGTCATCGGAAAAAATTCTAAGCGAGCAACAACTGTCATTTTCAACTGGGGGTAAAGTTTGGGGGGTTTCCAATCCTTCGATCAGGATACTCTGCTTGTTGACAGCTCAAACAGAGGGGTAGAGAGGGGAGAGTTACTCTCTATACGGCATGGAACCTGAAAAATCCCTGCAGTCACGATCTGACATGTCATTAAAACACCTAAAACTGTATGATGGAAAAATCTGTTTTTAGAGGCCCTTTCTTGGACAAACCAACAACTCTAAACTGTGCAATGCTCAGAAGCATTACAGATTAATGCTTCAGCCACCTGTGGGGAGCAGATAGAACATGCTTGTGCAGCAGATGTGTCTTTTGGATTTGCAGTTCACTTACTTTCCTGTGCGAGCTGAGCGTTGTTGACAAAACAGTCGTGCAACTTCTAGGAGATGTGTCGTGACAGTTTAAGGGTTGTACATGTGGAGTTGTTTGTAACGTTTGATTGACGGCTTGTCTCTGTGTGGGGATGCAACCTGGGGATAGCGGTGACAGTGACTGTGGTTAATGTAACATTCTAATCAAATCGGAGGTGCCGGGTTAAGAGTGCAGCGGGTGACGCTGTGATGGCGGGAGGATGAATGGAGGTCGGGGGCGTTGAGAAGATGTGAGCAAGCCGTAGGGGGTCACCAGGTCTGCTCGGTAACGAGGTTGTCGGCTGCAGCCCACGCCTCGCCTCTGACTCACACGGCTCCAGGTCTAGGGCTCTGTGTCTCCCCAGCATCCTCTACTACCAGGTTGTTGTTTATATTCCTCATTTTCTGCAAGTGCAGAACAAAAACAAGCTTGCTGTGAAATCCCATTGTGACTCGCACCGCGCGATAGGGTTTTTGCCACAGGTGATAAATGTTA
The DNA here is from genome assembly GCA_006937985.1 of Aphyosemion australe. NCBI lineage: Eukaryota > Metazoa > Chordata > Actinopteri > Cyprinodontiformes > Nothobranchiidae > Aphyosemion > Aphyosemion australe. The sequence continues at coordinate 970,942 of SSNS01000210.1, forward strand.
AACGGTACGCACTTTTATAGCTCAATTTAGACGTAGAGGCTCTCCAGAGCACTTTGCATTTTTATTTATTCACCTGTTCACTCACTCATTGAAAAGCAAACAGCACTTGAGCTGGCAGGACAACAGGAAATTGACTCAGCAGCATAAAAATACCTTTGTGTGTCTGCTGTTGGACTAACCCGCCTTATCCAGTCAAGTAAAAGCTTTCTAAAGATCATTTTGTCTGATTTTGTTCCAGTGTTCCCTTGTGTACCTGAGAAACCTGGCATGCCGTGTCCAGGAGAAGACAGTGAGTTCAACCCTTTTCATCTGCATTCATATTAGGGTAGTAGAAAGTTATGACCTGTTTTCATCTGCATGACCCCCCTGCTCTGTAGGGTTGTAAATTATTTTTAAGTAACATTAATTCTGAATCAGGAGAGGCTCTGCATTAAAAAACATCCATCTGCTAATTGAAAGATGCTTCATTGACAGCTTATTAGATGGTGATATAGTCCTAACAAGCCTGATCAATAACATTTAGTGCTCTTTTACTTCTTTGCTTTCTATATTTTAGACTTCAGTATGCTAATTTGATTAATTTACAAACTGTGTAACCTTAACCCCACTCTCAGTAATTAAACTATAGTGATAAAAATTAAAATATGTATAAGTGATGATTAGTTTGTATGTTTTTCAAATGTAAATCTGCAGCTTTTATTATTTCTGAGCATAATTTATCTAGGTCAGGTGTCACTCTACATATAATCCTCTTGGATTATGTTACAACAGAAACACTCCCGAGATGGTTTGCATGTTTTAGTCACATCTGATGACACTCCAGCCGAAAAATGAGGTTCCCGTTGAATAAAATGTTGGAGATTTTTAGCATAAATTCTGAATAAATAAAAAAGCAGATGCATGAATTGACAGTATTGGTTCTCTTCTCTCCACAGAGTCGATATATCGTCGTGGCGCCCGACGATGGAGGAAGCTTTATTATGCAAGCGGTCACGCTTTTCAGGCCAAACGCTTCAACAGGGTGAGACTTGATTCTGAATGTTGTCTCAAAGGTTCTTGAATATTTTGTTACTTGATGAAGTGTGTAACCATTTTTCATAGAACTATTTAGTTTTTGATTTGGAGAAATGTGACGCATAAAACTCAAGAAACCTTTTCTTTAATGTCAAGTTGAAGTGTAATCTGACACGCTTTGATGGAATTTGATTTCATATCAGCTAGCTGGCGTGTTCCTGAAGCTGCTGTTGTGTTTTTATGGAATATAAAGTGGGTGTGTTTTTCATATAAATCAGCTGATTTCCATACACCTTTCTATGCAGCGAGCCCACTGTGCCATCTGTGCAGATCGAATCTGGGGTCTGGGAAGACAAGGTTACAAATGCATCAACTGCAAGCTGCTGGTGCACAAGAAGTGCCATAAACTAGTCACAGTGGAGTGTGGCAGACAGATGATCCAGGTGAGATGTGTGAGGCATTAAAATGATGCAAAGAATTCCTCAGTCAGATCTACTGCAGACTTTATTTATACACACTAATAATTAATGATGAATGTTGTCCAGGAACCAATTATGCCCGGCCCACCACAGAGTCACTTAGACCCAGCTGAACACCAAGGTAACACACACACACACACATCTACTAACTTGTGAATTTTAGAGGTTCTTGCTTGCATCGTATAATTTTTTTCATTATTTGAAGCACACCTGGACCCACAAAACATCCTTTTTTTAAATCTCTTTTCTATGAAAATATAAAACTCATTTGTGCATCTAACCCCGAAATAAGGATTCTCCATGTAAATCTTTAAAAGCTGATTACAAACATGGAGTAATGTGCCAAAGTATTGCACCTTCCTTCATTTTGTCATATTTGCTTCCTTATATTTGCACTTTTGCTAACCTCCCACTCATTTCCTGCCTAGTTCTTGTTTTTTAATGCTATTTTCAGAATAATAGAACGGCAATATGCTGCTTCAAGTTTCCTGGCTGCAGCTGAACTTTTAACCACCTCAGCTATTAGGTGGTCGGCTGTATTTAGAGGTTTCTGTTTAACTCCAGACTTAAGTCCAATCAGGTGCTGAGAAGGGTGACTGAACTGTGAGAGCTTAAGATAAAGGCAGCTGAAACCCCTGCTGTGAATCCATGCAGGCCACCCAGGGTGTTGTGGAGTTCAGCAATAAAAACATGGGAATTTATTGCAAACGTGGTTGTCTTCCCCCTCTATTTGTATCAAAAAAACATCAGAAAAATAGTTTTTCCCCTCTACTAAACAGCGAGAAGTTACTCTGGCTCTGCACTGATGTGTGAACAAAGAGTGTGACTGTCTCTCACCTATTTTCTCTCCTTCTTCTCTCATCTCTCCTGTTATCTCCCTCCTGCCTCCCCCTCTCCTTATGCATGTCTGTCACTATGTCTGTCACGTCCTCTGCTCTTGTTTTCCTCTCCTTTCTCTGTCGCAGGCCCTCAGCATAAAGACTCCAGAGAAAGCTTGAATTACGACGGAGAGGAGAAAGAGGTGAGGGAAGTCTTTGCAAACGCTGATTTGTGGCTCATTGTCTGCCAACTTGTCAATGTGACAAGATGAGTGTTTATTAAAACATCTTAAAGGACAGAAATAGTTTGCTCAAGAAGGGAAAAAACAAGATAATCTATAATTAAGGGACGGTTGTGATCCATTTGGTCACGGCGTACGTTTCAGTGATCCTTCTTTTACCTGCTGTGCCTCCGTGATAGAGAGCATGCAAACGTAGGCACCATAGCAGAATGGTAGATATTGATTTCCTTTGGTCGAGCTAATTAAGTAACCTTTTATCACAGCTTTTAGCTCTAGAAACTGATTAATGGTTTGGGATGTTATTTGGGGTTAAAGTGTAGTTTAGTTGAAATAGGAATGAAGATGGATGAAATTGAAGGTAAAAGAGTGGAAATCAAATAAACGGATAGAACTAGATCTCTGCAGAGATAATTACAAGAGAGGAGAGAAGATGGGTGAGGAAACGGTGAAGGTGGGAGTCATGTTTACAGAGAGGTAGGACGATAATACATGTGCCAAACTTGATGAAAGCAGCATAATGGCTTTTATTAGACACGTGGAAGTCATTACTAAGATTTATTCTCAACAGGCCGCACAGGGAGGGGTTTGGATCTCATTTACAAAGCCACCCAAAGGAAATCATCCTCGCATCCAAACCCAATCATCAGCTCTGTCAATAATTTACACATGAAATTATATGGAGAAATGTTGGGTTGAAGTAATTGTTATTGTTTGAGTGATATTATGTCATCACCGTGTCCTCTTTTCCTTCATTAATTACCGTCGTCCCGCTCTCCAGGCGCGGAGCAGTAGAGTCACGGGGAAATCGCCCGCCAGCCTGGGCCTCGTGGACTTCGATCTGCTGAGGGTCATCGGCAGAGGCAGCTACGCTAAGGTGCTGCTGGTGCAGCTGAAGAAGACGGAGCGCATCTACGCCATGAAGGTCGTCAAAAAGGAGCTCGTCAATGATGACGAGGTAACGATCTACCCCACACAGACAGATCGCAAACGTGAAAGGGAATTATTTCACTTTTTTAAACATTAAAAAGTTTGCATTTGTTAATAAATAGCAATAAACTTTTGTTTTCATCCTTTATGTATTATTTTCAAATAATGCTAATTATTTTTAATTAGCAGGCTGATGAAAAGCTGTTATTTCTAGCATGAACAGCACTCATCCCATGTGATTGAACATTCGTTTTATGTGTGTTTTCTGCAACACTTTACCAACATGACAGACCTCTTCAAAGCCATCAGTCTTTCTAAGCAGGTGTAGATAAACCATCATGTCATCAGAAATTGATCCCCGTCAACACATGTAGCAGCGCAGCCAGCGGCAGCAGGAGTAGTTGACTTTGATTAGGCACACTTAGTGTGATTGACAAATTGACAAGTGCCTCTCAATCAATGCTGGAGTGTCGGGCTGCCCCTGCCCTGTTGACGTGAGCGGCATCCGTGTCCAGACGTATTATCTTCCAAGTATCGATGGCGGCCTCCTTCTGCTTCTCCTAGCTCAGCCCTTTTCTCCTGCAGCTGGCCGCCTTCCACACAAGCGAACCCCGAGCTTTTTGGCACGTTTGATGGAGCGTGCTGCTTATTCAGCTTTTATTAGTTCAAGGGTACTATGTCAGAATAGTCTCTGATTGACATTTGGGTGTGTCTTTGTGTGTTTCTCTTTCAGGACATCGATTGGGTCCAAACAGAAAAGCACGTCTTTGAGCAGGCGTCTAATCACCCGTTCCTGGTTGGCCTCCACTCCTGTTTTCAGACAGAAAGCAGGTGAGATTAATTCGGCTGACTAAAACCTTTTTGAGTTTTAGTCGACTAAAACTGACTAAGACTAAAATGCATTTTCGTCACGACGACTAAAACTAAGATGCCCGCCAAAAACAACACTAGTACACACACACGGATGTATATACATATTGGTAAGCAAAGCTCTTTTAAAGGTCAGGACATTATTGAGGTCACTTATTGTTCTGGGAAGATCCCTGTTGTGTTGAAACCCCCACATTTCTTTCTTGGTGTCAGATGTGTGAGAGATGTTCTCTCTCTCTCCACAGACTCTTCTTTGTTATTGAATATGTAAATGGGGGCGATCTCATGTTCCACATGCAAAGACAAAGGAAACTTCCAGAAGAACACGCCAGGTAAGCTTAAACAGTTTGTATTGGAATGCAGTAAAGTGATTGTCTTTATGTTGCATCATTATTTTTATTTCTTTCATTTCAGATTCTACTCAGCAGAGATCAGTCTGGCGCTAAACTACCTCCACGAGCGGGGAATCATCTACCGAGATTTGAAACTGGACAACGTACTCCTTGACTCTGAGGGACACATCAAACTTACAGACTACGGGATGTGCAAGGTGGGGTTTTTTTTGTTTTTGTTTATTTATTGTGGTATTGATGTTCCTTTTGATATCACGTAAAAGCATTTATGGTGAAATCTCTCTTTTTGATTTTGCAGGAGGGGTTGAGACCAGGTGACACAACAAGCACTTTCTGTGGTACTCCCAATTACATCGCTCCTGAAATACTCCGAGGAGAGGATTACGGTGAGAATTACAGCAGGATGCACTTAGCAGAAACACTATCTGATGATCATCTATAGAAGGTTTCAGAGGAATATCTGAATAGCAGATTTAACTGACACCTCCAATTAAATGCTGCCCTCGTCTACACCTATGCACCAGTTTTTGTTGGGGTAGGGTGGTAAAACTACACATATGACTCAAAGATCTAATGAGTTATTTTTATAGCGAAGGACGATTAAGACATAGTTTCAGGTGCCTTGGTTAAATGCCACTTCCTGCATCACGACTGAGGCTCATCTCTACAAGGATTCACACGCAAAATAAAAATAGAAAGAGCTCCTTGGTAACCAGTTTGGTATCATAGTGACGAGTTCACTAAAAGTTATTTTGAAGGCTTGAATTCAGTTGATGAAATCAGCCGCTTCTCTGTGCAGGTTTTTGTTGCGTCATAGAATAAGAAGCACAGAGATGAATAATGGCTGGGGTCCATTTCTGTTCCCACTCAGACGTCATATTGTCGTGATGAACACATCGTTTGGGAACAACTGTGAATTTTCTTTTTGTTTTATAGCGATTATACGTCACGTCAGTCTTGAACTCAAAGATTGAGTCTTAATTATTTTTAAATATTTCTGTCTCACTCACCAAATGATGTTTTTACTATCAGATTTACTGCAGTAAATCACTGTAAATCCTACTGCTTTGGACAGAAAGTTATGTCTATATACAGATTGTTAATAAAGGTATAAAAATACACAATATGATGCTTTCACACGCTGGTTTGTGCAGCCAGATGTAGTTTTTCACACTGCACGTGTTTCACAAAACACATAAAGTGTGTTTTCTCCTGAAAAAAAGTGAATGCATTGACACAAATGTTCTTGCTTTTATTTTTTGCAGTTTAAAAAAAAAAATCTTGGCTTATTTTGCTTTAAATGTCAGCTGTAACGAACAAAACGTGTGTCTCAGGGTTCAGCGTGGACTGGTGGGCGCTGGGGGTGCTGATGTTTGAGATGAAGGCGGGACGATCGCCGTTTGACATTGTCGGCAGCTCCGACAACCCCGACCAAAATACAGAAGACTACCTCTTCCAAGGTAACACACACACATGCAGCTACGTCTTCCAGTTACAGCCTGCTGTGTGGAAGCATGCAACACTTTTTTATTGACACCTTTATAACGGCTTCTGTCGGTACCAGGAGCATGCCATCTGTTGCAGGAAAACGTGTGAAAATATGTGTTTTCTCATTGTTTCATCATAAATATGGTCTCAGAATGTGTTTGTTTTCTTAGAATAGCCACTGAGGTGTTGGATTTACAGACTTGATGCATAATTCAAAACATGTTCTCACAGCATCCATCACTGGGGGCCACTGTATGAATCAGTATGTTTAATATTGGACTCCTAGCTGCAGCAGTGTCAGGAACTTGTCATTTTAGTGCCAGGGAAGTCTGTCTCAGTATCTCCTCTTATTCCACCCCCCTCTCTTTTCCACCCCCTGCAGTTATATTGGAAAAACAGATCCGAATCCCTCGCTCGCTGTCTGTCAAAGCTGCCAGCGTTCTCAAGGGATTCCTCAACAAGGTAAGACGGGATTAGATGGGTCGGTATCAGTCTTAAACAATGTCTGCTCCTGCTGGGAGATACATAATGGTGCCCCTGTTAGCTGCCTGTGATCTCCAAGTGGTTCATCTTTTTTTTTCTGTCTAACCTGCTCAAATATTTTCTTTACTTTTAGTCCTTTCTATTCGTTTTTGTTATTGCGCTCTCTGGAGATTCGTGTTTGGGTTGATTACTTTAAGCGGTATTTAAAGAAACTTTTGTCAGTGTAGCAAACAAGTTAACAAATCTGTTTTTGATGCTGTTGTATTGGGATTTAGGGTAACGATTAACATTGTAAATGCATTAAAAATGTAAAACTGGCAATAAATCAAAAATACTCGCCCCCTGCTGGTCAATGGAGGAATGCAATCCGTCAGCTCAGGTGTCATTTCAGATTTTTTTTATAATGAATTGACTTTTTTGACCTGATGGGTTGCTGCCTCCCTTTCTGTTTATATTACAGCTAGGTATGATTGTTGAAACTGGTACTAAGTGAGCAAGGAGCTTAAATTTAAACTTTTTTTTTATTCTAATGGGAAAAACATTTATTTTCTCTTTTTTAAAAAGTGTTGTTGACTGAAAAAAAAATTTTTTTTAATGTCTTTTCTGATTATAATCGGTCACTCTGAGTTTGTCATGCAGGCTGAACATGAAAATAGGCTCCTACACCTATCTCCTGCATTAGCTTCTGATAGAAAATAGATGGTGAAACTCTAGGATTAGAAAATCCTCACAGATCTACGTCACGCTGTGAATTTGCATTCATGGACTCATCGATCTTGACTCACGACGGGGAAGGCTGTTGTTTTAACGTCCAGGAATCAGCAGCGGACGTCTCTGGTAGTTTAAGCTAACTGTTAGCATTAGCAACTTCACCACACAGCAGAAGCTCCTCCAGCCTTGTTATTTGTGGAGATAAAACATCAACGTTGCAAGTCAGTGGTAGAGTCGCGTTGCTGTTACCCAATCCAAGGCGAGATGTCCAAATATCAGGAAATAAGACTCCAAATCCTGCCGTCTGACGCTCAGCTGTGATGTGGGCAACTTTTAGGTCTGAGAAATGGTGCATCGGTGTTTTTCTTCCCCAGAGTACGACTTACAAGGCATCATTCCTACTACAGACCACTGCAAATGTATTGATTAAATGAGTGTTTCACACCTTTAAAACGTTTCAGTCACACATGACCTTTTTAAGAAAAAATGAGTACATGATGGACAGAAATGGTCTTTTTATTAAAAATCCTTATTTTTTACACTACCCATACAAACTGTCTTCCATTTCTCTTTCTTCTTGCTGGTTTTTTGACATGTGGGTTGATCTCCCACCGTCTCTCACCCTCTTCTCATCTTCACTCCCACAGGATCCCAAGGAGCGTCTGGGCTGCCACCCTCAGACAGGCTTCGCCGACATCATGGGCCATCCGTTCTTCCGAAACGTCGACTGGGACCTTGTAAGTGATTTGAGATTTTTCTGTTTTATACTGTCTTCTCCTCTAACTCCTCACAAAGTTGTTTTTATTTTATTAATAACTCCAAATGAGGGAGATCAGAACCATTTACCATATAGGTCAAACTTAGACAGCAGAAGGTCAAACCTAAATGTTTTTCCTGTCACGTCCTGCAGGTGTAGCCACTATGGATTTAGATGCGTATCCTTGTTGAAAGCAGACAGAAAGAAACAAACAGGCCAGCCAAAAGGCTGACAACAGCAGACAGGATGACTAACACACGGGCTGCCACGCAAACCAAAGATGGGAACAGTATTAGAGGAGATGGATAGTAGAGATGGAGCATATACAGCTGTGGGTGTCTGATTTGTTTGTGGTTCATGTTCATAAAAAAAGACATACTTAAATCTATTTTTAGCTACGGTTTTACTCTAACTTCAGAATGAAACTTTGAACTACCCACTGAGGTTCCAGTAGGCAGATAGGCTGCTCTAACTTCCTCTGAAACGGTGGTTTGTAATCTCGGTCAGTGATGCTGAAAACCACGTTTGATTTTCTTCACGAGTTTTCCTTTAACTATGTGTAATTATGTATATTGTTTCTTTGTAAGCAATTCACTAATAGCTCTGAGCGTGGGACACAGTCCAGGAAGTCAACAGCTCACATGCGACATCTCAGAATACGTCTCGTAAGAATATCAGCGAAATTTAATCTGCAACCAGAAATACTCGGATATTAATTTTTAAACTTCCTGCTTTCAGTTTCACCAATGAATGAATTTTATTTAGTGACAGTGATCACTGTGATCTAAAATCAATGCCTGATTTATGTTTTTCCTGTGTATCAGGAAAATGTTTCAGTCAAGAAAATGATCTGCTATGGCAAATTTGGAAAACAAATTAGCTTAAAACATTCTTTTATGCCTCTTAACAATATTCTAACATATAAAAAATTTAATTAATATATTGTGGAGAATGGTTCTCTCGCATTTGTCTAAAACCTCCGCCAGTAACGCATTTCAGGCCGAAAGCAACCATTGGACCGTCCGGTTGTTGGTCTCACCGAACCGCCCTGGGTCCTCCACTCATTACACACTCACACATTTAGCAACAAAACCCCACTGGTGTGAGTGGTTCTCCGCTCAATAATATCAGAGAAGGAGAAACAGCCGGCTGCTACTACTTCACCTTTAGGACAAACTACCAGAGTCCCAAAAAGAAAAACACCATTTGAAGTCAACAAAAGACGTTTGGCGACTGGTGTTTAGCGCTCTCTCGTTTCCTCTGGCAATGCTGGTTTCTGGTTCCGGCAGAAGCGTCTCAGGGAAGATACCCGAGGGGAGGGGTGAGTGTTCAGTGACCGTGTTTGCGTTCCAAACCTAGCTTGTTCTGTAAATTCACTATAACAGCTTTAATAAATGGAAAAAACACTGTTTAAAAAGTTAAATAAACTAGCACACTAAAATGACCAATATACAATATTTGAACATAAAAATGTATTTAGTTGTGAACAGCAAAGCATACCCAGACGAGCAGCTGCACATTTAAACCCACCCACGTGAGCGGGATCAGGCTCATTTCATCTCCAAAGGCAGACCGACATGTGCTGGTGGATGACAAACAGAGCGGGCAGCTCAGCAGGGATCACCATGACCTCCTTTTCCCTGTTTGGTCTGGAGCAGAGACCCAGCAGTTGGTCAGAGTGTCTGGACAGATCAGCTTACACTCCCTCCCCCGCCCAACAGCAATCCTCCAAAAGTCTGACCTTTAATTTACCCTCTGGCCTGCAGGGGGAGCCGTCTCCAGGTTCCAAATAGCCCATGAGTTCCATAAGTTAGACTGTGATTTACTACTCTCACAACGGATCAGAGCAAGTGACTCAAAAAGGTTTTAGTCATTTTAAAACATTTTAGAAGGTATGATTTTTTTTGGGACCTAAAAATGCATAACATGTCAGACTGGATTTTCTCTGCAAGATAAGGAGGTTCATGTGCTTTTTGCAAAAGCTTTATTATTATCCCAATTTGAATATTTTTTTAAAGTGCATCTTTCTTTTGTTTACTTCATTTGTTATCAGTCCAAATAAAGTTTGGTCATTTTGATGATTTATCTGTTTCTGCAAGTGAACGCTCCATTTTATCAATAAAAGACACACAGATTAATATTTAGTAGATAATTCAGCCTGTTATAAAACCTGTCGGGTCACTTTTTCTGTTTTGTTTGCCGTCGTTTCAGCTGGAGCAGAAGCAGGTCGTCCCTCCATTCAAACCCAACATCTCAGGGGAATTCGGACTGGACAACTTCGACGCCCAGTTCACCAACGAGCCCATCCAGCTCACACCAGATGACGAGTGAGTCGCCTCTTCGTCTCCTCAGCTTCCAGCTCTCATCTTCATTCCACTCACGCCGCATTTATTCTTTTCTTTTCTTTTAGCGACGTGGTCAAGAAGATCGACCAGTCTGAGTTCGAAGGCTTCGAGTACATCAACCCTCTGCTGATGTCCGCGGAGGAGTGTGTGTGAGAGACGTGTCGTCTTGTCCTCACCAACACCACCCACACACACATACACACTTCAGTACGTGTTTACGTGGCGTCTCAGTGTCTTCAAACTGCATGGTTACGAGACGAGCCGGCGACATCAACCTTTTGTTCGAGGGCCACATACGCACAGTAGAACGCTTATTTGCCAAAACCAGTTTCACACTCTGCCATTTATTACCACTTGCCCTTAATTCTTTCGTAATTATTTTTATACCATGTAAATGTTTTCAAATATCAGTTCTTTATTCAGTAAACATCACGGCCGCAACGTTCTTCCAGGGTCGCTGTATGTGGGTGTAGGAGAGGCGAGTCTTAGCCCCCAGCCGACTGAGCATCCACTCCTGTCAGCTGGCGGGATGTTTCCATGCGTGTTTTATTTGTAAATAATAATTAAAAAAAACATTAGCTGGAGCTTCAAGCCACACAAATGACATATTAATTGCCACCTTTGAATTAGCTGTGTGTCATAACAAAACTCCATAACACTAGCCTTTAAAAAACAAAAGATGAAGATCTATATATTTTCTCATATTTTATTTAACATAATCGGATTCATAAACGTTACACATCTAGTTGTGGTAAGTGAACGAGACGAGCGCTTCAAATCTGGGAAAATAAAAGCTTCAGGTCCCTTCTCCCATAATGAAGGAAGTATGACACTAATACTGAGTTGATGCTCTCAGACTGTGAACGAATGAGCTGGAAGAATAGCACAAAGTACCTGAATGCCCGAGCACAGGGTAAATGTTCCATTATACACACTCACACAGGACCAAAACAACATTTTTATGAAAAATGTCTAGCTGGTACTTGTTAGATGGTACAAAAAGATGTGCTGTCCTAGGTCATAGAATTTATATATTCAGATATCTTTTCTCATTTGTATTATTATTATTATTATTATATATTTCTGAAACATATCCTCTTATTGTTTTTGGATTTTCTCCATTCCATGTTTGTCCCTTCGTTTGTCAAGAGCTTGGTTTACAGTCCAAATCTGCAGTTTTTAGTCCTGAAATGTGGCTTTAAACCTGCAGCCCTACAAATTAGATGTTTGATTTTCCAAAACAGCTTTAATAGATCTGAACTCTCCATCACCTGAATGTAACACTAAGAAATGGTCCATGTTTGTTAAGAACGTGCTTTGGGGCTCATGTGGTCGCATTCTACTGTTACAATTGTGCTTTATTGTTACTTTTCTGTTCATTCAGATTTAATTTTGATTTTTTTTTAATGATCACTACATTGATTCCAAAATGTTATGGGCTGTGAACCCACTGGACACACTATTGTTTGTATTTGTTTTGCAGATGTTTATCATCTGCACGACTTTATTATTAGTGCATTTTAAGAAAAAAAATCCAGATGGTAAAATAAACATTTTATTCCTCTTCTTGTAAAAATGTGTCTCTTTTACTCTCTTGTTATAAACTAGTGTAACACCTCAGCTCAACTCAGGAAGATTCTTGTCAAATGTTGATCATTATTTAATATTTATTTTAAGATCAGATATCCATATACTTGCAAATTATAAAATGGCACTTTAGTCTGATGTTTTTTAAAGTTTATTTATTGACCGTGCTCAGGTTTGTAAAGCGTGTTTAGCACACACCAATGGGTGTAAGGATGGACTTTGCATGAGAAGCTCCCTTCATGTCAGCCAGCTGGACTCTTTTCACTGCTAGATGATCCTAAACAAATTAGCAGGACTGTGTTTTGTTTTGAATTTGACTTGATAAGCAGCTTTAGAAGCAGAAATATAAGCACTCGGACACAGAAAAGGTGGTTTTCTTTGCAATGTCCACTTTAATAGCAAAAAAATAACATTCATTCCTTGATTATCTGAATTCAGGAGTAATTAAATTACTTGAAGTAATGCATGTTACTTTCCATTTTTCATCTTTTAGTATAAAAAAATCTTGGGTATAGAAAGGTATCACTGGAGTGTGTTGTGAATGACTGATTTGCAATAATACTGTGATTTCTATACTAAAGTTGTTAGAATTCATACTTTAGTATTGCTAATATTGCACAAATGCATCTAAATCCTTCAGTTTTTGTTTTCTTACACTTGGTTATAAACGTTCCCCACCCAGGACCAGTCCTTGAAACTGACCTACTAAAACTGGATGTTGTTGATGTCTCGGGCTCTTACACCACATGGCATTTTCTCCTGTCATGCGTCATTTTGCTGCAGAGACTTAACCTGAGCTCCCCAACCCCCCCATATGGGCGTCCTGGTGCGAAGGGAATTAGACTGAATGTGTTAAGCTTGAGCAGTGTCCTTCGGTCTCCCCTGTGGACGTCTCCTCTGGTCACGTGACCTCCACCAGGCTTTTAGAGGGGCCTCGTCCTCCCCGTGGGGTGAAAAGGTCACTGACTTGTTAGCCCTCCTCTCTGCCCTCACAAGTGTCGAGAGAGGTGATAAATGATGGAAATGATGTGTCAAAAACAAAGCAGGTGCTGTTTTCAGATCCAGCTCCAGTAAACCACTGCGTGTTGTCTAAACTAAACCAGAGCATTTTCCCTCACTTGGAACAAGGATAAATGTGTGTGAGTCCCTTGATGGTGTGTTTGACATTGTTCCTGTGCCCTCCCTGGTAGAGAACAGGGGTGCATCTCTCCAGGCACAAAGTCCTGCAAAAGACATGCGGAAGACTAACCTTGTGTAATTAATGACGCACTACAGAGGAGGAACTGAGGGGAAAACATCCTGTTCTAATTGCATTCATCTTGTTGGGTGTTTTTGTCTGTCCCTGAAGGGATTAATTAAGCTGCAGCAAACTTGGTGCTAAATGCTATTCCTTAGTAAAAACACACACCACAGTTTAGGCTAGCTCTCCCTTTGGCACTGCCATCGTACTGCATTTAGTGGCGCTCCTGACTGTATTGCAGCAAATCCACGAGTGATCTCAAGCATCTGCTGTTGACTCCCTGCTAGGTAGCCACAAACTGGAGTGTGCTCCTCTCCTCTGTATTAATACAGTTAAATGTAAGAGAAACATGGGTTTAAGCTACAGACTCTTGAGATTCATGACCACAGCTTAAAGGGCACCTCCACACTCAGGTGCAGCTGAGCATGAAGCATGCAGCGGAGCAAAGCAAGTATATAAATCTGTAAAATGAAATAAAAAAGCTTTTCAAACTGCTCTTGATGTCACAGCATGCCGTTTGTGTACGCTGACAGGGATATCAGTCATTTTAGCGCCAGCTACTCTGATATTGTCGTTTTTTTTAACAGGCTGTTGAACGACTATCTTAAATCAGACAATATTTCCGACCAGGGTCATTATAAATGTCATGTACAGTAACAACACTGATGTTTTGTTTTTTGATAAAGAATCTGAACGTAATGTAGGTCAGTTGAGTGCTGTATCTTTTTAGGGAGGCTTGGTATCAAGCAGATACTAGAAGAACAGGATGGATTGATGGACTTAGATGAGAAATAAAAGTGTCAGTCTTTAAGTAAAGATCCGTTTGACATTGATGTCTGTGTTTACACTGGATTTAAAGTTAAATATAACCTTAAAGGGATACTATGCAGTTTTGGCTTGCTTTTAGCACCCCCTAGTGTCCATTAGTGAAACCAACTCAAACAAATCAGCTGTGTTCACAATCTAAAACATGCAGGAAACATGCTGGAAGCAGACTGCAGCACTAGCATGTCAGCTTCACTTTACTAAGTCCAACAGGGACCGGGCCGCCACTCTGAAGCTGCAAATGCGGTATTCTGTCCACAGAGGGCGGTGGGGGTCTGAGTGACATTTCATACCAGCTCCGGTGGCCTAGTGGTAGAGTGTCCGCCCCGGGACTGGGAGATCGGGGTTTGATTCCTGGTTGGGTCATACCAAAGACTTATAAAAAATAGGACCCAATGCCTCCTCGCTCAAGAAAACGATGTAAAAATATAAAAAAGTTCCATAGTATGACATTAATCCATTTTTTATTAAGTACTACTTATTTTATGACAGAATATGTCTTATAATCATAAAACTTTAAACATTTCTTGGGGGGAAAAAATCAGTTTGGGTTTAAAACAACTCACGTAATACCAAGAATAACGTGTTAGTTGAAATATTTATAACTATACTACTCCTTGCTTTTACCAGGTTGGACATATTTTACCTTCAGAGCTTTCTTAGTTCTTGTCAGATTCCACAAAAACAACCAGAATATGAGTTGAGATGTCATCCCACTCTCTGACATTTACTATAATGCACCTTTTCAGGAGTGTTTATTCCTAAATGACGTTATTCTTTTTGCTTTCTGTTTCTTTATGAGAGCTGAAAGGTGGATACTCAATAAAAGGACGGTTTTTGTTTGTTTTGTAAGAGCCAGACATTGAAAACATGACACATGGCTGCAAGATAAAACCAGAAACATCCTGCTGTCACACATCACAGAGCAGAAAATCTTTGTAGCGTGTGCCGTCTGATGCCTCAGCCGCTGTGGTCAGGGTGTATGGCCTCAGACTGCCACTTCAGTGAGCATCATTACCTCCAAATTACACATACATCCACTGAACAACTTAAGACACATTTCAATATCTCCCATTGATTGTAGACGAGATGTATGAAAACGACTAGCGAGGTGTCGGCCTCAAGGGTCCACTTAGTACTAAGTCCAATAACAGTTAGACAGACTCTGGGGCTAATGGAGAGGCTTATCAATGCACCAGTCTGCCACACTTTGTCCACAAGTCCCAGCTCTCCCACCTCTGTGCTCATCATCCCTCCGCTTTTTGCGTTAAACCTCTGATGAACAATCAGTGCAGGTTGCATTATTGCACATATGAGATTAATTTACTCCCTGCAGAACACAGAGTGATGTTATTACAGGAAAATCAATGTCCCTCTTGTTGTTCTCTGGGGCTGAACAGGGTGTATGCACATCTGCTCTCATAATACAACTGCTGACCTTGCTGTCAGAGTGAAGCCAGAGAGAGAGGCTGCGGCGAAACGGCCGACTGTGTTGTTTATCAAAGCTTTATCAAGCCTCTCTGCTCTCACAGACGTGTGACATCAGACTGTAGGTCAGCCGGCCGACCAGGGTGCACTCCAGCTGAGAAAACAGCGGCGCACGTCGACAAAGGACGATAACCTCCTAAGATTGAGATCTTTGTAAAGACTTGGAGTTTGAGTGATTTTCTGTGAGCAGACTCAAAAAGTACTAGTGTTAAAGCTACTTACCCCACCACTGAAGAGGAAATATCAGATCTATAATTCAAATAATCTGTTTTCTCCGGTTCTCACACTCAGATTTTATTAACTTATTTCATCTCCGAGAGCACAATAGACCTCCTGAATGACCTCTTGACCGTTTGCAGAGGACAGGTCTGTATGGTGGGGGAAGGGAGCTCCGGGAGGAAAAAGCCTTTTGCTCGCTGAGGCTGTCCTCTTTTATTCTCTCGCTTTTCTGTGAACTCAATGGGGAAGCCAACAAGACAAATAAAACAGCTGGCAGTTTGGGTTATGCCGCAGACGCCCACCAATCTAAAAAACATCAAGTTAATCATAGAGCAACTTAAGTGGTAACCGTGTTACAATTAAATAAACATAACTTTTTACAAATTTAATTTATGGGTCAGTTTGAAATATTTACCAAAAAATAATTATTTCTACTATTACATTTATTGTTATGTGATTTTATAGTCAAAATTTTGTAAAATATTCATTTGATTGAATAACATGGAAACCCAGATTATCTGTGTTGCCCTTTAATTATGCATGTACCGCTAAATGTATTATTATTGTTGTTATCTTTATGGAAGATGATCAAGTGATTATATTTTATATTATTATGTTGCACCTGCTACCTCAGTAAACAACAGTGGTGGAAGAAGTAGGCCTGCTTGATTTTTTTATTTATGTAAAAGTACAAAAGAGTAAAAAAAATACTTGGGTAAAAGTGGAATAATCAAAAAAAATGTTGACTGCAGTAAAAGTATTAAAGTATTCATATTCAAATTTACGTAAAAGTAAAAAAATAAAAGTATTCAGTTAACATTGAAATATGAGTTGTGTGTTTAGAAGTGTGCTGTCGGACAAAATGCAATGTAGTAAATGTAGTGGAGTAGAAAGTACAGATAATAACTGCTTTAAAATGTTGTGGAGTCAAAGTAAAAAGTAGGCCTCAAGAAGATGATTTAAGTAAAGTACAGTTACAGAAAAAATGTACTTAAGTACAGTAATGAAGTACTTGTACTTTGTTACTTTCCATCCCTGCAAAAAAAAAAATTAGAATTGCCCAATGTTATTTATGTTTTAATAGCTAAAAGTTCATAATGCATAAATAATGTTAAATTGGATTTAAAAAGTTAATTATATTAAGTGTATGTTAAAAATTGCAACATTTTTATTTTTTATACTTAATGTAAAAAGTAAAGAATTGCTGAGGACCAAAGCTGAACCATTTCGCGACCTGGAAAAAGTCCCCGGGCCACGGATTTGACTCCCCTCTGACCCAGTCGCCCTGTCCCCGCGGCTCTGCTCTCGGCTCTACCTGCTGCTGCTGCTGGAGGAGGAAAAACCGTCCCAGACTGTGCGAGACAGGCAGACAGACAGACCTACAGACGAGAGACACCCCCGCATAGTTTCCGTCAGCCGGGTGACGTCTCCGCCTCTCTGCCCGTGTGCAGTGTGACGTTACGGGGCTGTAGTGGAGCCTCTAGCTGCATCTTGTTGACGCTCCGCCAGGCTTTTCCAGTGCTGAGAGGACTCCGGACGAGTGAGGACGACTACACACCGTTCAGGCAAGTGTTCGCTGCTGGATGGGACGGAGTTTTTTTTAATTAACCGGTTAAATAAGAGTTCCTTTAGCGGGTCTGGTTTTGTGATAAGCGGTTGAATTCCTGCGTTTAGTCGCTGCCGACGGAGGGGGCGAAGCTAATCAGCTTTAGCCTGCCGTATCGCTCTCTATCACGGGTTAGCCTGCTGTAATATTAGCGCTTTCGGTCCGCTGGGTTAACCTGCTTTTCGGTCGCTATGTTGGGGTAGGCAGCCCAAATAAATATCGGGGTTATCCTTCGGTTTGGACGGGAACCGAGTCGGGTCAGTCTGCTTTAGTGGGAACTGGGTTAATTTAGCCTGTCTGTGCTCTGAGGAGGTTTACAGCAGTTTACACCGACGAGACTGGGGGTGCGCTACCCGTCGGGTTTTCACTGATTTACACTCACGTTGCGCAGATTTTTACACCTTCTTTTTTCTCAGTTACACAGATAAGAAAAAGGAAGGGGAAAAACAGACAGCCCTGGTGATTTTGCTAAATATTTTCACGCTCTGACAGAATGCGGAGTGTTGAATGCTGCTTTTCCGACCGCGGGGGTTTATCGGGCACATCGCGGTCGGAAACCCCGCCGTGCCCTCACCAAATTGGCGTGTGCGTAACGGCCGAGCGCGGTGCCTTCCCAGACCAGACTGTAGTGTAGACAGTGAATGTCATTATCAGCGCTGTCTGCATACCAGCGCCGAGCCAGCAGAGGAGGAGGAGGAGGGGGAGCAGAGCAGGAGCAGCGTAATATACGCGGCGTCCTTGCAGCAAAAATGATCCCAGACATGGGGGGTGACATTAAAGACCGACTTTACTCACTGTTGCAGGTTTATTCTTTCATTTTATTCTGTTTAGGAAAAGTCACGCGCGTCATTTTCAGTCTGATGCTAGCGGGATCCCAGGCGAAGGTGGCTCCCCGAAGATCCTCACTTATTGGTCGGTGATGTGATTTGCCGTGTGGATTCAAGTCGACCCATGGTGGGGTTTTGCCATTAAAACGCCCACATGCATCAACCTGCAAATCCAAGATCAGCACCGCAGCTGTGCGTTTTTACCCGATTTCGGGGTGGAAAAAAATCAACGGGATCCCCTTTTTCTGTCTTTAAAAACACCTGCATCTTTTATGTTTATTTGCAAACCCGAAAATTCCGTTTGGAGCATTTCACCGCATGGAAATCCAAATGTCTCCAAGTTGAACTGGATTAAAGCTGCCGTGTCTTGTGTCATAGTGCAGCAGTGGCCGCGATCAACAACACCGCGTTTTAAATTGTGGTCAGGTTGCTGATGTTTATATACAATAAAAAGGTGAACGCTGTTTTTTCCGTAGTGCTGCTGCATGTCAAGCTGTGAGAGGACCAAAGAGGGAAGGAGGGGAGGGATGACTGCTGTTAACGCTTTTATCAATTGTTGTTCATGGGGTTGATGGGTGAGCAGACGGATGGGGGATGGCACAGCGTGGCTTTGGGAAGGACACTTTACATTTGCAAAGTGAAATGTGTTTTTTCCCCCCTGACCATTGTGTATTTGCCTTTCATTAACAATGTAATGAGAAGAGGCTGGGTGGTGGAGAATTTCAAATCCCAGCCAACTGGTTTGTTAAAATTCTCACTTTGTGCTTGAAACCTTAATTTGAATTTCCTCTTGGGTTCAATTGCAAGGGCTAAGAAAAGCCTCGTGTTTGTGTGAAGTATGGTAATTACCATTTGGTTTATTTGGACCATAATAACAGCCTCTGAAGTCCCAAACAGGGAAGGCATAAAACCTAAAACACTGGTCATAACACCTTTTGATGACACTGGAATTTAAAGTTTCTGTCTCTTCTGCTTTCTAAATTGCTATTTTTATTTCATGTTCAGGCAGCGGATCAGAACCTAGACAACTTAACCATCATGAAGATTTGTGTCATTTAAAAAAGACTCCGGGGGGTGAGAAGCCAGAGGAAAACGAGAAACAGAAGAACAGGAGACAAACGACTGTAACCCCGTGCTTGGATATGGCCAGCACCCAGACCAGTTTGAAAACTCCTTTCAAAGACTTGACCTCATTCAAGGGCAACATGAAGCGTCTGTACAGAGAGCGGATGGAAGACGCACCCATCAAGAAGCGAGTGATGGCCGAAATGAATCTGAAGCGACGTGGCTTGGACTGCCTCACCAAAATTCCTAAAGTGAAGAGGGAGCAGATGGAGGATCTGCACCACGACGTTGACATGGACGTGGAGGGCCGGGCTGAACTGCACGTCATGGGCTCTGGTAAAGCTCTGGACCTGAGTCCTGGCCTCAAACACACACTGGCCCAGTTTACTCTCAGCAGCCAGAGCTCCCTCGGGGGCCCGGCTGCCTTCTCGGCCCGTACAGGCCACGAGCATTCTGCTGGTATGCCCCCCCTGCCCTCCCCTCCTGTTTTGGGTGGGGGCCCTCTACTGGTTCCATGTGACAGCTCCACTGAACTCACCCACTCGCTGCTGGAAGGAGAGTCCATCTCCTGCTTCGTCGTTGGTGGGGAGAAAAGGCTGTGCCTGCCTCAGGTGCTCAACTCTGTGCTCCGCGACTTCTCGCTGCAGCAGATCAACACGGTGTGCGACGAGCTGTACGTCTACTGCTCTCGCTGCGACGCCGAGCAGCTGCACATCCTAAAGGTGCTGGGCATTCTTCCGTTCAACGCGCCGTCCTGCGGCCTCATTACACTGACGGATGCGCAGCGGCTGTGCAACGCCCTTCTGCGCCCCGGGGCGGCCTTGCCTGCCGATCCCAGCGGCAAGCTGTCGGTCCAGGGCCTGCTGAATGAGAGCGAGGCCAGCTTCCAGGTGGAGCACCAGTGTCTGGGGAAGTGCCAGGGTCTCTTCGTGCCCCAGTTCTACACCCAGCCCGAGGCGCCATGCATCCAGTGTGTCGAGTGCCAGCTGCTCTTTTCACCTCAGAAGTTCGTCATGCATTCACACAAGTCACCCGATAAGAGGACCTGCCACTGGGGTTTTGATTCAGCCAAGTGGCCGTGCTACCTGCAACTTGCCAGGAAGTACCAGGGGACACCCGAGGAGCCCAAACTCAAGCAGCTTCTGGACGAGGTCAAAGAGAAGTTCCATTACCAACTCAAGAGGTCGCTAGACAAAGTAAGTTCACCTTTTGCAGTAGCATTGGTGTTTCTGCATGTTATTTATGCACACAAATCTCAGTAGGCATTTTATTAAGCTGTTTTTAACTTCTTTGATGGGTGGGAGACTACCTTATGGTTGGCATTTGCATAAACCAGCCATGACCTAGAGTGCGTCTGCAGCCTTGGACAGGTGGGGACATCTGCTTCGTCAGGTCCGATCAGACAAAGTTAGGTCAGCTGCCACGGTTGAGGAGGAAGTGCATCATTTGTTCCCTCAGGTCACCTGGAGGTTGGTGGGAATGACGCTCAGCAAAAGGCCAAAGAGGAGTTTCTGAGAGAGACTCTAAAAGCTACTTAGTCATTTGTGTAATGCATAAGAAAAAGAGTATTTTTGTGGAATTTGTCATTTTTTCACATTCTTTTTAAAATCTGGAAAGAGTTGCTAAGCAACCTGGAACAAGAAGTGTTTGTTGGAGGAAGAAAATGTCTAGGTGTGGCCAGAGCCATTTTCCAGGAGTCCATCGTTCACCTGCAGGCAAACCTGAAATTGAAATTGCTTCATTGCAATAAAACTGCTCATAACTGAAGCTTAAAATGCTACGGTCCTCCACCGAGGACGCTTTTGCTTTTTTCTTCCTGCAGCGAGAAGAAAAATATTTCAATGTGAATATGATGAAAACCTCAAGGCCAGAAAGTCAATAAAACAGTCAACGTTCGATTGGGGGGTGGGGGTGCTCGGGATTTTTATTTTTTTTCTGTCACTGAGTGTTTTATGGTTCCTGACCTTCGTTTGAGCTCCGTGCACCCTCCATCTTTATTGTTTTGGTTATATTTTTGTCTGATTGATGCCGCTCTTGCATCCAGAATTTTTTTTACGATCGTTAAAACGAAAACCACAATCTGTGCTTTCATGGTTTGTTTACCTCTATCCACACCAAACTAGCTGTTTGTGTGTAAGACTGTGGAGTAGAGAGGCCACACTGCGTATTTATAGGGACTGCAGGTGTCCAAAACACACACAAACACACAAATGTTTATGTGAAACAGACAAATAATTAGCGTCTTCCATCTCTGGTTAGCTCAGTGTGTGAATGTGGCGGAAATACCGTCTCCTGTCTCGTCTGGCGTCCTGACCGCATTCCCGTCCCGCCTCTTCCCAAAGCGTCCCTCTCCTTTTCTTCTGGATCATTTTAAGGTATGCCTCTTGGAAGATGCAGACATTCTTTCCTCTGAGGCAGAGACATTTTGAGCGTAAACAGCAGTGGACGCAGACAACAGGCGACACAAACGTCAAAACATATGTAATGTCGGGGCGGTTATGGGTCTTTGTGTGTTTTTATGTGTCAGACGTTGCAGCTCTGCATGTGTGTAAAAGAGTAGATAATTGGAGGCTAGTATGACACATCTTCGTCTTTCTGTCTCACACGTTGCCAGGCTTTCTGGAGCCTGTGTCTCACCACAGTGTGAGGTGCTGTCTTCTCTGCGAGGTGATTTTCACAGGATTTTTTCAATCTTTCTTTGCCGTTTGTTAAGGTTTTGCTTCATTAGAAAATGTAATGTGTCCGTGAATATTTCCATTAAGAACTCATTCCTTGAGAGAGCCTGAAAGTTTCCAGGAAGCAGGTGATCTTGTGCTTTAAAAGAGGATGACACTTCAGCTGTCCCCTCCGGAGCAGATATGAGTGTATCAAAGGTCAGAAACTGCTCACCGGGGTGAACCCACAGTGTCCCACTTCGCTCCGTCACAACGCTGTGGTTCCCCTTCTAGTACTCTGTTTGTGTGTTTGCGTAATGAAAGTGTGTTGGACTGAACAGGATGTGAGGAGGACATGTCTCTCACCCTGAACATCCTCCAGACTCCGTGTCCAACGGTCTCCTCTGCTCTGTGTGACTCATACTTTCCACATCCCACTGGATGTAAGCTAGCCGGGCAGCTCATACAGTCACACATGCTTCGATGAACGTTGGCTCACTCCTCTGTGTTGCTTTAACCCAGAATTAGGACCGTTTTCCCCGTGAGACCTTATTCACACACGGTGTCAGGGCGCGCATTTACAATCAGCTTCGTTTTGGGACGAGAAGAGACGAGACGCCAACAAGAGCGCCCTTCTGGAAGTCGTTTTTTTTCTTCCCTGACTTTCTCCAGTGGCTAGCAGTCCCCATATCCTGTTAGGAGTGTTTGGCTTGAGTAGGTGCATTTAAAACTCCAGGGCTTGTGCTCTATAAATGGCGCCTTGTGCCTGGAGGCAACTGCTGCCCTGTCTACAGATCCCTGCTGTGTAAACAGAGTTTTTCCAGACGGACGCCACTAACAGACAGCAACAAACCAGAAGCCTTATTACACAAATTATTTTAGTTCTCACCAAACAATGAGCTCATTTTTGCCTCCACGGGGCTGTGACAGTCACTTATGTACCGAGACATCAGGTGGCGTCATGTCAGTGGGTGACTTTATTTGTACTTTTTTAAAAAAAGAAAATGGGAAGTAACAGAATTACTGAGCTTGATGATCACATTTTGTGTGTTGAAATGGATTTCAGAATATCTAAATGGAAAAAAAACTAATTTTATCTAATTGTAGTTTATGAGTGTTTTATTATTTTCCCCCTTTGACTACCGCTGATGCTTTAGATTGTACCTTTAAACCCTCTCAAACTCAACCTCTGACATGTGTTGCTTATTTGCCTGAGCCTTGTTTGTAACCTTGTTCTGGCCCGGAGTCAGAAGAGTCAGACGGCGAGAACAGCCTTCCTCTGTCTGACTCTCCGGCTGGGCTGCGGCACAGACGGCAGACAGCTGCATCTCTCTCTGGCTTCCTCTATTTGCTATTTGGAAACCAGTGACTTCATTACCACAGAGCGGTGCAGCTGTACTCCCTGGCTGGCTCCTGTCTGTCTTGTCTGCTTGTCAGTCTTCCTCTTGGGTTGAATCTAATTGGATTTTGGCACGCATGCTAATCATTCACCATTCTGTGGTTGCTGTTTTCTCCTCTATCTCCACGTCCATCTTTAATTGGTCTTCTCCTCTTCGTGCATTTCACCTACTTACCTGCAGTCTGCTCCTGGCACTGCAATCTTCTGCTCATCGTCACGTCCTTCAAAACCTGACAGTTCCATTGCAGACGCCGTGTATGTCGGTGCCCCCTCCAGGCCCCAGTCAGCGAAAGGGAACAAAGCAACCAGCCAAATGACCCGATGAGACAATCGTTACATAAGCAATAGGACCACTTTTGTGAGTCGGATGGGAGGAAATGCCTGTGGTTATTGATCAGGTCTGCAGTGTGCCTGATAAATGTGGCGAGGTGCGGTGGACATGGAATGGAAGAAGACACATTCCTAGAGAGGGGCTGGTGTGAAATGTTGAGATTATGTTACGTTGATCCCAGCTAGTTTTGTTCTGCGTGTATCTATGTACAAAATTTAAAGGGACACTATGCAGTTTTGGCTTGCTTTTAGCTCCCCCTAGTGTCCGTTAGTGAAAGCAAAAGTGAAACTTATCTCCTCGCTGTGCGTTCGTCTTTTTAACACCTTAATCTAACTGCTGAAATGTCTCCTCAGCCTTCATTAGTGTCTACAGGAGCGGTTCATCACTAAATCAAACAAATCAGCTGTGTTCATGATCTAAAACATGCAGGAAACATGCTGGAAGCAGACTGCAGCACCAGGCATGTCAGCTCCTTTTTACTAAGGTCCTGTCCAAACAAAGAAATTATTTTCCACGATTTGGCCTGTCATGCAAACAAAAACACAGATTTCTGCAACAAAAACTAATCTTTTTATAAACTCTGGCCAAAGTGAAGACTTGTGTTTTCTCCATTTTCAGCGTTTCTGTGTGGACAAACGAGCTAGGTGCCATGTTTTCGTGTTTTGTTGAGCAGGAAGACGAAATGGATAGGATTCGGGGGAACTACTGCCACCTACAGGTCTGGCATGCCTATGAATGTGCTTAACAATGCACTTATGCGGTTACATGTAGATGGAGTTTTTTCTAAAAAAACAGAGGGCAGTGGGGGTCTGAGTGACGGTTTTCTGTAAAGGGTCATTTTAGCACATACTGGCTCAAGAAAATGATTTAAAAATATGAAAAAGTTGTACAGTATGGCTTTAAAGCTGAAGCCCTGTGTCATGGGACTAACATGAAAATCTGATAAAAAGGCACAGGGCTGGTGTGTATGTTCAGTCACAAACAGCTCTACTCTTTGGTGGTCTTCCATGAAACAGGCCTCGCCTGAACTTGGGGCCCAGCTCTCCTCTCCCATGAGTTGAAAATTAACCTCTGTGCGACCTTAGCTGAACCACAAATCTGTCCTGTAACTGCCCTCCTGGTTGGCCAATTGCTTGCATTTCCCCAGCTGCAAATCTCTCTAACCCAACATTCCCATATCTATAATTTTATGTCCATGTACTTTCCAGAGAGCAGTTATACACAGCTGCTTTTCTGACAAACCCAGCGTGTCCTGGCTGTTTGGTGGGGGGAAAGTGTTCACAAGCAGTCATTCCTTGGCCGACGTTTGCTGCCTGTTGTAAAGGACTAAACGGGGCCTCTCAAAGTAGGAGGGGCTGGAACTCGGGGCCTCTGGTATGTCACCATCAGGTCAGTGCCAGTATTACAGAGCTGTAATAACACCGTAGCTCACTGGATGGATGCCAAAATCATTCCTTCTCAGTCTGTCTTAAACAGATAAGAATCTTTGGGTTGGGGTTTCATGTGGTCACAGGTCATTTCATTACATGCATTAGTTTTGCACCATTGCACAGCCTGTCATTTACATGATATCTCCACATAAAAAATGCACCACTGGTTGGCAGCGATCATTTCCCATCTCAGCTCCAGCTCGTTAGCTTTGACCGTTCTTTCGGTTGGACTCTGTTGCACCTGAAGATGAGGATCACGTGCTGTTACAAGACTGAAACGAGCACCCTCCCGACAGCAGCAGGCAGCAGAGATGGCTCTGCCAACAGTCTCGTAGACTAAACAAATGGGCTGAGCTCCTCCCAACTCTCCTGCAGGCTTTTAAGGTGCCCTAAACTGACAGCTTGTTTGCATGTTTGCTGTCTGCTCCCCTCGGGGTGTCAGACCAGTTTTTGTTGCTTCTGAGGAAAACCAGGGTGATAAAAAGTGAAAAGAGTGGAGTTTGTAATGAGCTACAAGTCCAAACAAGACTTTTAGAAGAGAAAGCGGCTTGAGTTACACATCCGGCTTGCTTGTCTGGGTTGTTTTCCATGAGACCGGAATAATCTTGGTATTAATTAATCGATGTGCTGATGAGGAGATTAGCTGTCCACTGTCTGGTCTCCATGGGAGACAGCGAGAAGGGCTGGATGTGTGTTGCGCTGAGGCCAGGGCGTGTACTGTAATGGACCTGTGGGAGACGGCCAGCAAATGCGTTTATTGTGCGAGCGTGTTTGCATTTGAATGGCTCTCCGTGCCGCCTTCCTTGTGGGGAAACTGTGATTAATGAAGATATAAACGGAGAAACCAGGGGACTCTCCGTAGGAGATCCACCGTCGAGGCACTTATTTTAAACTCACTCTCTCATATATTCTCCCCCCGGCTCCTATCAGACAAGGACATAAACAGGGCATCAAAAGCATGTCATAAGTCCCACTGGGCTGCCACATGGCACGTCCACAACACATTAAACCCAGCCACTACATGATCAATTATGCATGTTGCAAACACGGAAGAATGAGGGAAAAGAGGGGTCCGCGCTATTAAATGAGTCCCCCACTTTGCTGGTAGTTTATTTGCTGGTGTAATGCCTGGTGATTTCCACGTGGAAGTAATTCTTCTTGCGTCGTTTGAGATTAGTCGTCTGCATTCCTTTGTCCAACGGGCCACACATGCTTAAAAGCCCACCAGGTTAGGTGCTGTCGCGCCCTTTTTGCTGGTTTTGACCCAAAGTCTAGACGCGAAATGAAAACAGAAAATGCAGCAAAACTCCCAGGATGCAACCCTGCTAAGCTCTCATTGCCCCTTAAGTTTTTATTCTCACCTTTGCTCCAGTAACTTCAAACCCCATCCACTCTCCGACAGTCTCTATACCCCGTAAATCTCACAAGGGGCCTGAGTGATGTTGCTCTAGGCAAGACTGTAAAGTTAGCAACTGGGAAGCAGGCTGCATAAATGAGGCAGAAACAAGTGACATTTTGCTCCTCGCCTGGTCCTTTATTACTTTGTGTTTCCGCGTTGCCAGACGCTGATGTGTTTATCTCGCTGTTATTCCCTCCTGCGGTAACGCCGCTCATGGGATTTATCTGTCTCGCTGATATTTCTAAAGGCAGATGCACACATTGCAGACACACTGTTTTCTTTGCCTCATCACGTCCCTCGGGGGTTAAAACGAGCTCATCTAGATCCCGCGGATAGAAGACCTCTAGATCTGGATATTCAGCCCCTCTGCTCTTCACAGCACCGGCTGAAAAGCAAGACTTATCTTCAGAATTGTTGACCTCCTGTTGCAATTAGTTGAGTGTGCTTCAGCTACGAAGGCCCGATTAGTGGCTGCGTGTGTTGAAACCGGTGAGTGCACTTCACCGTCCATACATTGGAGCTAATAGATAAGTATCTCCTTAGAGATAAGTATCGCCAAGTTACAAAGGGACTCTTGTCGAGCTCTTATTAATTTATTTTCAGATTTGTTTCCACCATATTGAAACAGCCTTGCTGCCGGGGAGACTTGGCCATGACAGTCTCATTACCCTTGACTTTATCCTTCGGAGAGTGAAACACTGCCTTGTGGTTTTACAGTCTGGCTGCAGTTTAACCAGTTCCTATGACATGTGCACTTTGCAACGCCAGACATTCAATTTGTCATCGCTATCAAAATTAACTGTCTGAGACACATCCTGATCCCAGATGAGGCCACATGCAGAACAGATTTCGTTAGAGTGACTCACATCGAAGGAAGATTCATAGCCTTTGGTGTAATGATGCACGATTTTGGCAGGATTCCTTATTTCTCCGTTTTGATTAAGACACGGATCTTTATTTAAAAAGAAATCCACTGCTGAGCTTCGCCGTTACATCCTCCTGTCATCAAACACGGGTCGGTGAATCATACGATGACTTCTCTCATTAAAAAAAAGCACACTGCACAGATGTCACGGGCTGTTCCTAAAGGCAGTCAAAGGATCATGCAATCAGACACACGGACACAAAATACAACCAGCAGCAGCCTCAGCCGCTACTTCCTCCCCTTCGCCATGCCAGTCCTGTCCTGCAGCATGAGTCACGGCGCTCCATCCGTGCTGCGGTCTGCTCTCCACTCATCAGCGTCACAGTGGAGCCGGGACGAAGATTTATTACCTTGCTAGTTTCTCTCAGTCTGTTTGATCTTCGCCCAGGTGTGTTCACTTAGAGCTCTGACTCAACCCAGAATGAGATTTTCCAAACCCAAATGTGCTTGTCTTGGTCTGTTGTCAGGCTCGTCAGATGTTGACGTGTGTGTGTGTGTGAATGAGGGAGACTGCGAGTGTTTCAGTTTCATTATTCATTCATATTCAGGAATACATGTTTATATATAAAGAGGAGTTTGTTCTGCAGACGTCAGGAAGGAATGGTTATCAGAAACTTTCCCAGAAAACAGCGTGTGGTGACATGGAAACTGATGGATTTGCAGTATTGTAGCTGTGTGTGTGTTTTTGAGGGAGAGACAGATAAACCCGAGGGGCCTGGACGCCAAAGCCAGGCTGCCCATGCAGAGAGGAGCAGCAGAGGCTTCAAACACACTCCTGCATGTAATATGAATGAGACCCGGGCTCCCTGCAGAACAGTCGGAGTACCCGAGGCCGTCTTGGATTTAACAGCCTCTCTTTCCTTGTGTCTGTGATAGATTTCACCCTGCGGGAGCGTTTTGGCCAGGTGAATCTTTTTCTTTGTAGCACTGGGATTGCATCGTTGGGCTATCTCCTTCACCTCCACATTTTTCTCCATCCTTCCCTCCTTTGCACCCCTCTGGCTTCAGTACAGACAGTGACAGCCAACATTAATGCAGGATACACAAACTATGAATCAGTGACCTCACACAGGGTCCAGAGCAGTAAATGAAACCGTTCCTGTGAGATATTTTGAAAAAATGTTGAAACATCTGGTTAAAAAGGAGAAAGGCGAGCGTTGGTTCATTTAAGAATTGAGTTTTTTTAATCACAGTTAAAGAAGGCACCAGGACGCATTCTGAACCATTTTTGTGAATTTATTTTTATTTATTAAAAAGAAGCTGTGTCTCCATTTTGTGGTTCCTCTCTGTATGTTAGCAGTGCGTTGCTGGCTCGCTGACAGTCTCTCAGCTTTCAGTCTGCTTAGCAACGCTCGTCCTCTCTGCAGCTCTCTCACTCGCCTCCTGTCTCCAAGCGCTCTGACTCCTTTCATCCATCCAAATCGGGAGCCGAGTTCCCGCACGTAGACGAGCAGGCAGCTGATTTGCGTGCACGTTTGTTCCCTAATTGTGAAGTTGAACCTGTCTCCAAAGATCATCCCGTGATAGCGAGCGTTTTTGCAGAATTTCTCTTTTGGTTTGTGAAGATCATAAATCTCGCACGCACCCACTCCGGCGCTGGCCCAGATAAAGCTCAGATGATGAGTACAGTCATCCGCAGACAAGACAAGGGCCCACTGGCCTCGTTCTCAGTCAGCGTGTCCTCCTGGGAGCATTGAGTGTGTCTGCTCGTGTCTGCGTTTGTTTGCTTGCAGTAAACTGCGTCATCCTCCCACAAAGCTGTTTGATGGAGCCATTGTTTGATGGGATGTCTGTTTACTCAATTGTTTGCATCTGTGTGTGCATGTGTTGCTGTCTTGTCTGCGGGCCCGGTTTGCTCACACAGGTGAGCCCGAGCGGCGCTGGCAATTAATGAAGCTGGAGGCGGCGAGCTGCACGTGATTCAGATACTGTCCTATATACTGCACAGGGAGGGTTTTCTTTAAAGATGTCTTTCACCGACTCAAACTCCCTTTGATTTTTATGTGGACTGGATGCACGCGCGAGCAGGCGTAATGCTGATACGGGTGCTTTGAGTGAATCTAATGACTTAGCTTGGTTAGATATTATGACTTTTAGGAGTATCAGCCTTCATTTTGTCTAAAGCATGGCTTAAATCTTGGAGGAGAGTTTGGTCTGATCGTTTTCTGTGACGCTTCAGCAAGATGAGCAGCTAAATCGCATTTCAGGAATCCAGTAACTGTTCATATTATGTATGAACTTCACAAGGTTTCTCGTATTTCCTCTCTGAATGCGTCTGAAAGTCTGTTCGGCGGTAAATGCCGTTTGTAAGTGTAATGCACTATGCTTCAGAGCGATGGTACTTTTTGCCTATGATGCAACATCTTTAGGGGAAGTACATGTCAGAGTGTCTTGAAGTGATGTTTCATCATTGCAGCAGGGTGCTGTTTGTCTATCTGTCATGTGTGTGCCCGCATTAGCCACTTCAAGTTTTTAATCTAACTTTCTTTAGTATTTGGTTGGTTGCTCAAGCTATCTGGAAAAATCAAAGTGAATCAATCAGTTTCACGATTATTATTATTATTAATGTGGCCCATTGGTTTTAGCTAACATGCTGTAAAATGGCTGACTGGAACTCTAGCTGTGCAGGAGAGAGCTTAACACTTGGGTAGGGAGGAGGGACGAGTGTGCATGTTAGGCCGTCTAGACTCGGGGGGCCATGTGTTGCAAAAAGTGTACTCGGTGCCCGAAGCCAAGGCAGGTTTGGGAGGTGCCTGTCCTTATCTGCCCTTGTGTGTGTGTGTGTGTTTGTTTCTGAGGACAGAGGCTGACAGTCACATGTTGTCTGTCTGTCTGCCTCCTCATTTGTCTTGGCTCTTTGCCTAACCCCCTCCAGTCTCTCTCCCTCCGTCACCTGTTTGTCTGACCGGCCACCTGTCAAACCCGTCCTCATCCCGGGGCTTCTGTGTTTTATTATCTCTTATCTCGTTGTGCAAGGCCGAACCGAGAGGAAAATAAGCGATCTTGTACTCGGCCTGTACGTTAGGCAAGGCCACGCGTTTTTCCAAGAACTAGTGAAGAACTGAACGTATGGATCTGAAACAAAGTCCAGTCGTATTCTTTCACAGTGTTAATCAAGGAGCCCGCAGAAAAAAAAGGAAGTATATTCCTTTAATTGCCCCACTTTGCTGCCTGGTTCCCTTGTGGGTTTTTATTGATTTGGCTGTTGAAACAAAGTGTGGCTCCCAGTCCATGGATAAATGGCTTATTGGATTAAGACCTTCCTATAAAAGCCCCTAGTGTCTGTGTGGTGTGCCAGGTGGGACCTCCAGAGCACAGGACCCCAGTAACCCACACACACACTCACAGAAAACACACTTTTTTTTACCAGTAAAAACCTTCTGAGGAGGACATAAATGTTTGCATCATGCACTCTGGCATCTCCAGTATTTTTGTTTTGGATGAATCAAGCAGGAAGTGTGTGTGAATCTTCAGTTTGATCTTTGACACGGTTCATGACTGCAGCAGAACAGGATGTGGTTCAGAAACAGACAGACACACAGACGGGGTGGGACTGAGTGTCTCATCGAGCGTCTCAGTACGTGTCCTTCTCCAATTTCCTCCTAACTGTCTGCAGCAGATTGCACCCAAATAAAGGCGGCTTACTTCCTCTTGCAGGAGTAAAGAAGAAGAATGAGCTGCTCCGCCGGCTGCCACCCCTCTGCCTCACCGTCCTGAAAATGGGGCGAGGGGGGGTTGTAGTGCCTGCCAGGGGTTGGTTTCCGTTTTCATTCCCAGCCGGTGATGTTGAGGTTTAAACAGATGTGAATATCATAGTTTGTGTTTTGAGCTCCAGACGGGAGTTTAACGTCACTCACAAACGATCAAGCCTGCTGGTTTGAGATGAAAGGTCAGACCAAAGCTTTATTGTGCCCTTGATAACAGTTGCCATCAGGCTTGTCGAGACTTGTTGTGTGTGTGTGTTTATATCCTGGAAAGGGTTTTACAGTTTCACCTAGACGTCAGTTAACTGATCTTAAACTTTAATATGTTCTTTTAAAAAGGAAAATAAACAAAAAAAATTATTTCCTCCTAATTTATTTTGAAATGATTGACAAGTTCACTCCATTAGAAAGTGCAGCACTTTAGTAAGTGTAGGAGGGTGTGTGTGTGTTCTGAGAACTTTGCATGTTTCATTATGCATGTAAGGAGACAGCATGTGTATTTATAGCCAAGAGTAACATTGTGTGTGTGTGTGTGTGTGTGTGTGTGTGTGTGTGTGTGTGTGTGTGTGTGTGTGTGTGTGTGTGTGTGTGTGTGTGTGTGTGTGTGTGTGTGTGTGTGTGTGTGTGTTGCTGTGCGACATCAGTCATCTGGAGCATCCACGTGACTGGGAGGAGGAGAGCATGACCGCAGACTTGCTTGCTGTCTCTGTGGCAGTGTGTCAGTCTGTGTCAGTGGCACCTTCGCCTTTAGAGGAACACGCAGTCTTCTCCGAGAAGAGACACAGTAGAAACTGTTTGTATCCTCTGGAGTTTTTTGCACCTCAAGCAGAAATCGGCTGCACGTGGATGATAGTCTACTACTCAAAGTGGACCTACACTTGTACATGTATATTTTGTTTGTAAAACATTTCAAACATCCCATTTGATGTCAGTTTCAAGCTAAAAGGAAAAAGCACGCAGGTGCAAAAGTTAAACGTTTGTGCTTTGCAGATGTCACTCAGCAGAAATGAAAAGATGCCGCTCAAGTGCTTCTACTGTGCCTGTTTTGTCAGGGTGTTTATGGTAATGTAGCGTTATGGATGAGTGCAGCACGGTGGCACTTGTTGGATTTAATGGCACTCAAAACGCACTTTTTGCTACATTAGTACAGCTGCAGGAATGTCACGTGCACCGACGGTCAGGGTGGGGGAACTAAACGGGAGGCTCTGGAAGTGGGTCATTGTGGGAGTTCACATGTTTGTGTCTGGAGCGGAGGGTTTCGTCGCACTGGATGAGTCTAGCTGCAGCAGCAGCAGGCGGACCGCTGGTGATTAGGAACAACAGGGCAGAGTTCAGCTGAGCGAGTGCGTGGAATGCTAATCCACGTTGTCAGAAGGCGAGCCTCGGCCAGACAAAGGGCCGGAGACACGCTGGGGTTAAGGGCTGTTTGTGTGCTCTACACGTGTGCATATGTGTGTCGCAGACACAACCCAGATAAGAGAGGTGCTTCATTAGAGCAGATTAGCAGTGAGTAGCAGCCTGGTGTGTGTGTGTGTGTTAATAAAGCAAGGTGGGGGTGGGAGAATAGCAGAGGAAAGCAGTTGTGCTGAAATGTGCAAACATTTGCACACGTTCATTAAGGAACAGAGAGCAGCAGTGATAATGAGCATGGGTGTGTGTGTGTGTGTGGGCGGTGGGCATAAATCTGTCAGGTGAGCATAATTTATTGCACGAGACTAGCGCCTATATGTGGACACGCGTGCTCACAGCTACACGCGTCCTCTATTCTTCCTCATGTTTACACGTCTGAAACCTAAAACCGACTATCCTCCAATAACGTCCTCTATTTCTAATTGGTCCTCACAGATAGACACACACACTCTTAATGGGCTGCCGTTGTCTCAGCGACGGCGTGTCTGCTGTCATGGGGAGGGGGGTCAAGCAAATAAAGGACCTCTGGATGACCTGTGTGTGTTTGTCTTCCTCTCACACACCCACCCACACACACACTCTGATCAGGGCAATCTAGTAAGAAGCGTCTGCAGCTGAAAGGAGCTGAGAAGGAACTTCAACATCTTCTGATTTCTTTTTTTAATTGAATATGTCTGGATGGTAAATAATTCAGACATAATCTGCCAACAAAGGCTGCAGAAAAGAACAATAGTTAATCCCAGATTGTTTAGCTCTTGTAATGGCTGCATCCCTGATGAAAATCTGATAAAGGTTTAATATTCAGTGTGTGTGTGTGTGTTTATAGACATCTTTAAAAGTCTAGTAAGTCGTTTATTGACGCTTTCTACAACCCGTCTCCAGTTCCTCTTTCTGCTCACCGCTTTAGCTCTCCATCGAATTCTATCTCCTCCTCTTCCCACCCCCTCTCCTCTTTCCTTCATCTGTGGCGGAGGGCTACCCAGCAGCAATTCAATGCTGGAAATTCTCGTTTCTCTGGTGTCTGCACTACCTGTCAGTTCACTTCAAAGCAAGTGTGTGTGTGTGTGTTGAGAAGCCCGTCTGCTTCAGATAAGCATCAACCCTTGTCAGTTGGTGGCCTCTCGTCGAGCGTGCCCCGTGTTTCCTCCAAATACAAAAAAGAATCAGAAAGGTGCAAATAGAATAACAGGAGGCCCCTCAGGAGGCCAAGACACTGACATGATGACTTCAAAACAACGAGACGAGCAGGTGTGTGTGTTGAGTGAGAGGTTGACTGAGTTACAGGTGAATCAAACACGAAGAGGATGGCAGGTCATGCATAACTTGTGTTTTATTCATAGGCCTTGCTCTGCAGATTTGTCTTCTTCCTCCTGCATCACCTTGATTCACTGACTGCTGCTCACCTCTAATGCAGTTTGTTGCCGTTCCCTCCATATGTATCTTTTCTTAAATGCCATTTATCGCTTTTGTTTCCCTCTGTGACTCTGAGACTTTCTCTTCCTCTCAGACTCAGTCGTTTATGGTTCTTCAAAGTGTGATAACAAATCTATTATGTGCTCTGTCTTTCTTTTGATGAGGGTTAATTAAACCGCCGTGTCTCGTCTTTTTGCATTTCAGAAGTCAGGAGAGGAAGAGGAGATCCAGCTGAGGAAGTCCTCGGTAGATCTCTGCTCTGCCAGCGACAAGTTAGCCG
Source organism: Aphyosemion australe (assembly GCA_006937985.1). Classification (NCBI taxonomy): domain Eukaryota; kingdom Metazoa; phylum Chordata; class Actinopteri; order Cyprinodontiformes; family Nothobranchiidae; genus Aphyosemion; species Aphyosemion australe. The sequence goes on from SSNS01000210.1 coordinate 1,005,231, forward strand.
AGGCTGAGCCTGTGAGAAAGGTCAGTAGTTGTTTCCTTTTCCTGTGAACATCACCCTCCTCCACACACACACACACACACACACACACACACACACACACACACACACACACACACACACACACACACACACACACACACACACACACACACACACACAGACAGGCCCTCACACACACAAAGTTCACCCCTTCACCCCACTGCAGCACACACAAGTTAAGATGCAGGGAAGAAGCTCTTTATCTCGATTATCTTCTCTTCTGACTCGTGCTCAGTGTCTCAGCTGATGCCTGATGGGTAATCCCTCACTCACGTCCCACATCTATGCATGCATATATTAGCTTCATTAGATTATAGCTCCAAGAGATGGCACACATTCCCATCTCCTGCTGTTTGCTTTTATAATTGTGTGTGTGGCTCAGCTGCATTATAACGATTCGTCTATGGAAGTTTCTTAATAGATGAATACATTTTTCATCATAACATTGTTTTTTTAACGCCTGTGTGTGATTTTTGGTTTTCTGCAGGGCAAACCCACTCCGCCTGCTCTGGTGTTCAACCGTCTTTTCACAGACATCAAGGAGGAGCCGGAACACCCCACCCTGGTCCATCCCAGGTATTACACTCCACCTGCGTCCATTCATCTCCCCCGACGATCAATCGAAGCAGATTTATTGCCGTTTTTAATCAATATTTTTTCAAATAGCATCAAATAAGGTGTTGCACACACAACCCAAAGATTCAGTTTTGATGTTGTGACAGATTGATTTCGATACGATGGTGGCTAGGCTCTATGTGGTTTCCCAAGAGAACAGTACATGAACAAACCAGAAGCTGAATCTTTGGAAAAACCTTCATCTGAGGTGGTTTTTCTGCTCCTCGGTTAAGTTTCTATTTGACTTTAGTTTCATTTTCATCCTTTTTTCGTTCCAAGACAACACCGCCGCTCGTCTGTCTCTTTTTCCTTTGCGTCTTTCTCCCTTCTTCACATTTCTCCGCTCCCTCCTTCCTTCTTCTTTCCTTCCGGCTCTCTCGTTTCCGTCCTCGGGTTGCACCAACATTTGTTTGAAAATGGCTCCATTTTAGCAAATCTTTAGCAGTAATCTGCCCCAGATTAAAGCCTGGAATTAAAGGGTTTACGGTGCCCGTTGCTACATGTGACTTGCCCTTGGCGTGCTTTCTGAAGGCTCGCAGACATCAGGCCAGACAAAATGGAGGAGGATTAAAGCCGTGATCACCTGCCAGCATCATGCCACTTCTGCACATTAAACCAGTCATCGTTGTAGTAATAAAATACCCTCAGACACCACTTAGCCATATTTAGTTTGCTGCAAACATTTAATCGATCCCATCTAAGTTGTTTCAACCTGCAGTCCTTCATTTCCATCCACAGCAGAGGAAGACACGGTTGCTGTAGAGGCCCACTGAGCTGTCGGGCTTAACCTAGTTCGCTGCTCCAGCCTCGGCGCTGTCTGGAGGGGTCTACCGACTAAACGGGGGAGGGGCTCAAAGCTCCTCTTCTCCTCCATCCTTCCCGCCGTGCTGCCTGGAATAAACAGAACGTGTTTTTTTAGTGGTTTCACCGCATATCTCTCTCCCAGCTGGACCACTACCTGGACGTTAGCGATAAGCTGGAGGTCTGTTCAGGCTGAAATCCTGTCAACACGCGATAAGAAATATTCCACATTCTGTTTGTGCTCCCGACTTCAGATGTTTCTTTAAGTTAAAACTGATGCCAAACAAAGATCGTTCAGATACGTTTGTTGGACAGGGACATAAATCACCGATAGCCGTACGATTAGAATATGAAGCACTAAAATCTTGTTAAATTGCACCTCGATTTTATGTGACTGAAGCAACAAACCATTTCTAAGTGTCTCTTTCTTTCTGTGTGTGTCTGTGCAACAGCTACTACCTGTACACATACGATAAGATGGTGGCTCCCAACGTGTCGCTGAGGAGGGAGGCGGAGATGAGCCCCGAGATGCTCGGCGTGCTCCTCAAACATCACTACAGCCGCCGAGTTCTGGGCCACGACGAGCCGCCCATGGGTCAGTAATGACACACTCCACAAACACTAATTATGGGGTTAGGATTTAAAAAATCTGTCCATTGTATAAAATCTGATTCCTAATGAGGATAAATCTGATGTTATGTCACTTTCTTTGATGGAAACTTGCTTATAAACTGTAAATTTAAAAATATTTAGGCCATAAAATAGAAAAATTAAAGAATAATACATAAAATTACCATAAATTGTACTGAAAATGTACAAATGAATCAAATTAAGTCGCTGAATAACACCAGAAATCAGGTAATTTCATGTTCCTGTAATTAAAAGTTTGACATGATTATAATGAAAATGTGATTTTACATAATGACTTCTCTCTGCACTTAATAAAGTATGGAGTAATAATAATCTCTATTAAACATTAGCATGTGTGCTTTAAACCTGCTGAGTCAACCGTGACCTTTAATATTCAGGTCACCCTTTCCACCAGTAAACAATTAAAGCCGTAAAAACTGGGCACGAGTAATAAACGCTTTAAAAGCAGAACAACACGTCATTTCATGAAATTCAGATGGAATTATGAATATGGAATATGACAGGAGCATTTCCGAAACATTTACCTAATTACTTTTACGTATAAATTATTTATTTATTATGTTTTGTCTGTCTAGATGATGCATAAATAAAAAAATAATAATAAACTCTTCAATTAATGATTTTTTTGTTATGTTTGACAAAAAAATGAGTTTATTCAAAGTATTTTGCTGTTAGAATGTTTTTTAAATTTAATCCATTGTAAAATAGCAGGAGAAAAATGGATCTTTTCCCATTAAATATTAATTTCTAATTAGAACTAGTCTATGTACGTGTGTGTGTGTGTGTGTGTGTGTACGTGTGCGTGTATTAGACAGTCTGACGCACGTCTACTGTAAATACTTGACATCGATGCAGAAAGCAGCAGCTGTCTACATGCAGCATAAGCAGAAATGACTGGCAGATCAAGTTCACACAACTCGCTCAGAGTCGACACATGCTTACTGTAAACATACAGCACACACACACACACACACACACACTCTGCAGCCGGCAGTGATGCACAGAATCGTTCGTTGACCTTCAAATTACAGCTCTGCGGGCTCCTGACTATCGATGAACAGCACTGTGGAAGCAGCAGTGACCTCCTATCTGTGCGTATATGTGGAGACACGGAGGATGAATCACAGGAACGATTTCCGTCTGTCGTTATTAACGCAGCGTCTGACTGCCAGGCTGCCCTCCATCTCTCTTTCTCTCCCTCCTCTCTAACCAATCTGTCTGCCTTCCATCCATCCGTCCTCCAGCTCTCCGTTTTCCTGGCAGCCAACTCTCCGTCCTCTCCGAGTCGACTCCCCGTCTGTTCCCGTACTTCTCTTCTCTCCCATCCATCTTTGTCTCCTTCCTCTCCCTCTCACTCTGCTGTCAAACCCTCCTCCCACTCCTCTTCTCCTGCTGTGAGCTCTACTTTTTTCATCTCTTCTTGCTGTTTTCTCCCTCTTTCATCTACCTCTATTCTCTGAAAACATAAACTCTTTACAGGCTGTAAATTACGTGTGAAAATTTGTTTTACTTTACATAAAAACGTCTTTAAACAACTTTTCTGAACTCAGGCGATGGCGGCGGTCTCACTCGGTCATGTGGAGGTTTTTATGTCCAGGATTCTGAATTCTGGAGAATCAAATTTAAATTAAAGTCTCTGAATCAAGTCGAATTACCGCCCCTCCTATTGATTCCCATGATGCAGAGTTTACAGACCACAGTAAGGGAACAAGCAGAGCTTAAAGAAACAAGGAGTTTATGCAGAGTGGAGCAGCGCTCCTACACAAGCCCTTTCTTCTTTTTCTGTGTGTCTGAGGGCAAAAACACAGAGAATTTGTGGGCGAGTGTTTTCTGTTGCCATGTGGACGTGTGTGTGTGTGTGTGTGTGTGTGTGAGTGCTTTCGTTTAGGAAGAAGTTTGAGCTTTTATGAGGTTGTGTGAGGGCGTTACTAAGCGTGTGAGGGAGTGTGCGCCGACACGACGCTCATTTCTCGCCTTTCAGCCGCTTCCTCTTTATTTTTTTTATCTTTTCCTTCATCCTCCTCTCTGCTCTCTCCCCAGATCTCCACGCCTCTCCTCCCGTCACCATTGAGGAGGCTAAATCCCAATGTGCCGCCGCTGCCTCGGCCACCGAGCGGGAATGCCAAACCCAGGCAGTTTCCATGGAGACGAGCAGCCCGGGCTGCAGGAAAGCCACCCACATCCCCTCCCACACTCCTCCTCCTCTTCCCTCGTCTGTGTCGATGTTGCCATCGGAAACGGAAGTAGCGGCGAAGGACATGAGCGCCGCCGCTGCAGCGACAGTGGGGGGGCTGGAGGATGACAAGGACAGGATTGTGGTGGAGATCATGCAGATGTACAGCAGGCAGCAGGAGAAGCTCAACTCCACCCTCCACAAGCAGCTGCAGCTGGAAATGGTGAGTCGGCGGGCGGGAAAGATAAATGATGGCAGGATTAATGGGACCATGACGGTTCCCCGCCGTTAGAAGTGTCCTTGATGCGGATGTGGAGGTGATGCTCGCCTTCCGCCGACCCCTTCCATCTCCTCCTCTAGTCACTTGAAACACACTTAGGCTGGATTTAGTGAAAGTTAGCAGAACAAGGAGCATCTAGAGTAAATTATATATTTTTAAAGTTTATGAAAACAGAACTGTTCACAGCTTCAGAGATTGTCTTTATTTAAGTGGGACTTGGAGCAAATTCGTCAGCAGATTGAATTAATTTTTAAATGATGCACACACATTTTTTATTTCCACTTCTTTTTTTTTTGCCCGTTATTAGAAGCCGTCCTCCCACTGAATAGATGAAAATGCGTGTCAGAGGTTAGAAACACAGTTTTGGATTCTGTCAGGATTCGGGCAGCTCTGACCCTCCTGTGGCATCAAACATCAGCCTTTTTTTATACTTCCAAGTGTTTTTCCTGCAGGGGTCAGTACAGTGTCACATTAATATTGTAATTTTCTCTCGACCGTGTGTCTTCAGGAGCTGGAGGCGTTGCGAGGGGGCGAAGCGGCGAGGCTACGGGAACTGAGCGCCGAGCAGCGAGAGCTACGCAGCGAGCTGGAGGCGGTGCACAGCGAGCAGGCTCGGCAGCTCAGCCAGGCCCGCCAGGAGCAGCTGGAGCTGGAGACCCGTCTGGAGCAGCTCCGACAGCAGGCCTGCGCCTGCGAACCGGGGTCTCAACGCCAGCAAGAGGCTCATTACACGGCACAGGTACAGGCTGAGGAAAATCTGTTTTTAAAAATTAAAGATTCGTGCTTTTTTTTTATCTGAAACAAGAGGAAAATAGCTTCTAATATATCAATAATTATTTTTCCATTTTCTTTTTGTTATATTTAGAATAAATGGAAGAGTATTTTGCACTTTCTCTTGTGGATATTCCAGATATGATTAATTTTCCCTTGAGTGAGTCACTGTGTTCACAGTGCAAGCATGTAAAAAAAAAACCACACACACTCTCAGGGCTGTTTAGGTTTCCACCAGATTTAATCTTCAGACAGGCTGTGTTGTGTTGGCTGGAGCTCAGAGCTGCAGTATCACCTCCTGTATGGGGGACTGCTTAGATAATAGATAACTGGAATTGACAACATAATTTTACCCTACAGTTAACGACTTTAGACATGTTGAACTAGAAGTGTCCTGATGTGTTTTTGCGTCTCCTCCCAGCTGTTGGAGCTGCGTCAGAGGCTGGAGCAGGCCGAGGCCGACCGGCAGGAGCTGCAGGAGGAGCTGCACCGGGAACGAGAGGCGCGAGAGAAGCTGGAGCACACCATCGCCCAGCTCAAGCAGCAGATGGCCCAGTCCGGTATGATGGGAGGCAGCCCATCTCCTCCTCTCACCCCCTCCACCGGACCCCTGAGTGCCCACTCTCCACCCTGCTCTTCCTCCATGTCTGAGGCCCCGGCGATGGGCCAGAAGTAACCTCTCCAGGCGCCTCCTTCCCTTTATTTACCTCTTCCTCCCGTTGCCTACCAACTCTACACATCAACCAGAGGCAGAGAGGACTGTCTTTGAGTTGTCCCGTCCTTTTCTCCTTTTTAATTTAACATCACCCAAAGTTTGTTTTTGTCCCCCTCCTCACTAAACAGTATTTAAAGATTTTTGGGCATGTATATTCGATTTAATTTATAGTTTTTACTGAACAAACAGCTGCTCTAGAGACACGAGGCTGGTCACAGAAGAGACCAACTACACCCATCACTATGTCGCCCACCCTAATGGACCCTCCTCTTATCTCCCTGGAGCGAAACACTTGATTTTGGACTCTCCGCTCCTCACAGACGACACTTCATGCTACTACCTGGCACAGCAGCTGGTGCTCACAGACACACGATGCTGCCCTAGCTGTAAACCCCAAAAGCACCAGCGAGTGCAGGAGACAGAAGCAACGTTTTAATTTTCTTTTCTTTTTGTTTTGACACAAATATATTATAAGATGCTAAAATATCAAGTCTTTGTGGAGATAAAAGACCTTTACTGTACAGAAGAAATCATTTGTTGTAAAACCTCATGAAATTATGCCGATAAGTGATGCTGAATTTGAAAGTGACTGTTTTTGAGTGTGACACCCCATCTCCCTTTTTTTTTTTTTTTTAAAGACAGCTATAAAATGTTGTGGCTAGATTGCAGATTCTGTTGGGCAGCACCCGTCGGACTCTCCTGTCTTCTCCCTCGATCCACCAGCTGCTCCAACCCTCCACGCACAGCTTCCATCGGTGCACCACCACAAATGCAAGCGTAGATGCTTAGAAAGCAGCGTTGTTGCACTTAAAATGCAATTTTCTTTAGGAATGTCGTGGTAGAGGAGAACGTCTGGACATAGAGGTTGTTTTCTTAGAAGACGAAAGGCAGAGAGCCGTAGCTGTGCTGTGTTATCATGGTAATTTGTACAAAAGCATGCACACACTTGAACGTGTCAGTGTGTCGTAGGCATTCGTGCAGAACGACGGCCCCCTCGTTCAGTCTTGCTGCTCTTTGGGTTTGTTGTCTGCAAGGTTTTATCTCCTCGCTGTGTGTCAGAGCGCCATCGAAGAAATGAGCAGCCTTGTCCAGGCAGTTAGGGAGCTTGATCACGGCAAGCTGGGTGGCCTGGACGGTGGGGGTACTGAGGCATCCCTTTTTTTATATAAAACGAGGGCAGCTGCAGTCATCTGGGGCCTTCTCCCCTCTGTCGGGGGCACCCATCTCCAGCATCACGTCATCCGAGGAGGGGGCGGGGCCTCAAATTGTGACCAGAATAGCGATCAGACGTGCGGTCAGAGAGTGAGAGAAAAAAAAAGAACTTTACTGTGTCAGTTGCCGGGCAAAAGCGCTTTTTATTGCCACTAAGATGATCCCAGCGAGCGTGTGTGCGTGTGAGACTGTAATGGGATCAGCCTCGGCTAAACTCTGAGCTTTTTTTTTATGCATCTGCTATTAATGCAAACTGATAAGACATTCCACTGTGCTCCATCCTGTCTCGATGCAGATTTTCTTACACAGCTTCCCTTTACAGACAGCCGTGGTTTGTTGGTGAAAGCAGGTGCAGATGAAAGCGAAACGCCACAGACGTCGTTCCATTGAAACATTTACTAAGATGATGAGATGAGAGAATATTTAACATATTAACTAAAGATTTATATTCACTTTGTAAATAAAGTAGTCATTAATATATTAACTGTTCTTATATAAATAATCTTTAAAAAAAAATGGTATATAATTTGGACCAGAACTAAGGCTCCAAACGGCCTAAATGTTTTTTTTTTTTTTTTTTTTTTTTGTTTTTTTTTTGCTTTTTTGTGATGTTTGCAGAAATGAGAACTTGGCTTTTCTTGAGTGGATGTGGGAGGAATGAAATGCATGGTTTACTCAGACAACAGGAAAAAAATAACAAAAAAAACTTTGTTACACGGTTCTCCCCCACTTTTAGAACGGATGCATCTGTTTTTACGGATTTCATCTTAGATTGTGTAACGTGTAATGTAAGCTTTTTATTTTTTGGCTCCTATTTGAACTTCCTGAGCTCATTTGAAAATTTGTTTAAGAAAAACAAAAGAAAAAAGTTTTTTGCATGTTTCGCTGCCCTTATCTTTTCTATCTCCAGGTTAAACTGTCTGGTTTTTTTTTACTGAAAGCTTCCCTCCAAGTAACGCATGAACACTGAAAAGTTGGTATCATTAATGGTTAAAGACGCCAGTTGAATATAGAGTTAAAGTGAGATGAAAAACAATGTAGATTGTTGCCTGATTTGATTGGAAAGTGTGTGTGAGTGTGTGTGATGAGGGAAAGAAAAGGAAAACCAACCCTTGTAGCTCTTGATGTTTATGTTTCACATTTAAATCACGTGTTATCCTGTCATTTGGCTTTCAGATGATAATCAGTATTAGCGTTTACTCGCTTATTTGCCTCCAAAGCAGAACAGAAACCTAAAATATTCCTTAAATCCAACAAATTTCTGAAGCCCATTCTGTTACTTGTAGCGTAGTTTGCATTTCATACACACGGGGGCGCTGTTTAGCCTTTTTTAATGTACTATGATGTGAAAATTACTAACAAATAGGATGGAATAATCCTTTATAACAGCATGTTGGGCCCTTTCTTTTGCTTTTTGCAGTGTTATGAGAGTTTAGCTCTAACTTAGATAAGATTTCTGGGTGTCAGTTTTGACAAAAATGACAAAAACAAAGAAAAGGAGCCACGTTTGAGCCGATATCTCTGATAGGCAGCACCAGCTGTTGCAGGAGGCTTGCTTTATTAGCCGGGGGTCTAATTTTAAACTATTTAATAATGCTGCAGTGGTGATTGATCACACTGATCACAAACTTTTAAAGTTAAAATAATAATAATAAAGAAAAATGATCTGTTGCTTTGCTCAAAAAGAAGCTTTTTTCCCCTCTGCTGTTTGGAAACATGAAACCCAGTGTCTGTGTATGACCGTTGCATACTACGTTGCCAATACTACAGTGTGATGAGACTTTTGTTTTGCATGAATAGAGACACTGTTCTCCTACCTCATGTTGTGATATAAGATGTTTTTTAAGCAGAGAACACTGCATCTCTAACTGTTGAGCATCATTATTTACTAGTACCTGTAAATGCTTTTAGCTGATACCTCAGTTGTATCTAGTGTTTGTTTATTTCTGTATTATTTTTCCTTCCCTTTCTCTGATTTCGGATCTTGTAAATAAACCCTGTATAGACAATGAACTTGGATCAAATTCAAGTAAAGTTCTGTAGTGTCAAAACTGTTGTTCATGTTGTCTTTTGTTGTGGATGCTTTCTCGTTCTCCAGGATTTCTGAGGATCTTTTAAGAGTTTTTCTTTGAAATTTAGCAGCTTTTTCCACAAATGTTCAATCCTTAAATCCGATCATGACATGCAAAACGAAACGGAACCAAATTGTGTCTTTGTGACAAACTGAAAGAGAATAAATTTAACTTCCTGAGATCCCCTTATGAAGAAGTTGGCTTCTCTTCTGATTCTAAGAACATTTGGCTAATTTGAAGCTAAATATAAAATTTGAGACGGTCTCTGGACTTTTTCCACATATATAAATAATGTCACAATAATTCAAACCCATCCAATGAGTCTTTCATCTCACCTGAATGGGTGAAAAAAAGTAAGCTGGGGGCTATTTAAATATTAAACCGGAATAAATTAGGTTTGTAGAGCTCCAATATATTTTTAAAAAATCACATTTTCATGTCTGAAGAGTAAAAAACTCGTTCTGATCAAATCTAAATCATAATTTCCTGATGAAAGTGTTTAAATTCTTACACTTAGACTTGACTTTAGAGCAACGCTGGTCATGAATTATGTTTCTATGTAGTGCAAACGAGGCAAAACAATGTTTTAATGTAGAAAATAAAGAGTTCAATTGCACCGCTTGGGCCTGTTATATTGTATGGGTCTCTGTTATGAGAATGAAGAAAAAGTCTGAAAATTCAAACATCAACGGTTTTCCTTGGAGCTCTGTGGATTTCTTTAAACTTATTTCTTTAAGTAATAAACTTTAACTAGTATTGGGTTAATTAAATACAGTCAGGTCCATAAATATCAAGACATCGGCACACAATTCTAACATTTTTGGCTCTATACACCACCACGATGGATTTGAAATAAAACAAACATGATGTGCTATAACTGCAGACTGCAGCTTTGAGGGTGTTTGCATCCAAATCAGGTGTAGGAATTACAACCGTTTGCATATGTGCCTCCCACTTGTTAAGGGACCAAAAGTAATGGGTCAGAATAATAGTCAGAAATCAAACCTTCACTTTTTAATACTTGGTTGCAAATTCTCTGCAGTCAATTCTAGCCTGACGTCTGGAACGCATTAGACATCACCAGACGCTGGGTTTCATCCCTGGTGATGCTCTGCCAGGCCTCTACTGCAGCTGTCTTCAGTTCCTGCTTGTTCTTGGAGCAGTTTCCCTTCTTTGCCTTACAAACCTCTTTGGTTGCTTTTGCAGTATGTTTTGGGTCATTGTCCATCTGCATTGTAAAGCATCATCAATGAGTTTTGAAGCATTTAGCTGAAGATAATATTGCCTGATTATTGTGTCGATGTCCCAATATTTATGGACCTGACTGTATAAAATATGGGCAACACTGGATATTAAATTAATGCTTATTAAATCAATTTAGCTAATAACAGTTTGCATCTTTTTTTAGTTTGCTTTTAAAATAAATCATTGCAGAATAACCCTCAAATATACAGCTAAATACAGTTTAAATGTGATTTCACACTAGTGTTTTAGCTTAACCACATCCCTCCCATAACTTATCCTGCAGAACTGTGAATAATTAGACGTTCTGGTGTTTTTATGCTCAGAAATCTTTGCTTTGACCTCCTGTTCTGTGTTAATCTTTCATCCATCAAAGCTGGAATTATTTGTCTTTAGTGCTGTAAGTGGTTCAAAATTCAAAATTGCAACAATATCGGTGTGCAAAAAAACTGATGGTCTCATGTAAAAACATACTCCTCCAGTCTATTCAGCAGAGCCCTCTTCAATACCCTGGATAGGGTACCAGCCAAAGCAATGGGCCGATAGTTATCCTTACTGCTTATTTTGCCTGTTGCATCCTTTATGATAGGCACTAAAACAACAGAGAGCATCGAATATGGTAAAACACCAAAATGAGAACTGTAGGTGCTCTGCCGATATCCTGTCATCCCCAGACGACTTGTTAACCTTTAGCTTCATCACAATGTGATAGACCTCTTGCATGAAAATAGTCACATCCCTGTTATTCTCTACAGTAACAACAAGAGAATTACTCTAAACACAATTAAATAAATCGTAATAATGCTTATGCCACAGCTGGGTAACACCCTCACAACCTAAGGCCCCATCCACATTTGTTTGCAGGGGTGTCCCACAAGCATTTCACCTTCTAATATCGCTCCAAAACTCAGAAGGGCTATTGTTCTGTAGTTTATAAGCTAACGAAGCTTCACTCCTTTTGATGAAGCACAGGGCACGCTTCACCTTAGCGTTGGTTTGTTTGTTATATTCCCATTCTTGGTTTCTGCCCATTGCTTAAGTGTCCATAAAGCTCTTCAATATGATCATTCCAGCCAGGCTTAGCTTTGTACTTACTATTGCTGTAAAGGGGCCAACTCATACAGTCAGCACAACTCGGTACCGTGCTGAGCATTCCTGCAGCGATGTCACCACACGTGATAGCGCCCTTTGCAGGGCATCTGACCGCTTACCATATGATGGAGTTTCTGCTCAGCTAAGCTGCCCCAGTTTATTTCCCCATTATGAGTATTGTTTCTTTGCATAGACAGGAGAGCCGGTAATTTACATTACACAGAAGGATGTGATCTGAGAAAGCAAATGCAAAATTTATATCGATGTCCATTATCGACTCGTGTGCGTCCTTTGAGCAGATACAGTGGTCCAGGCATGAGGTCGAGTGCCATGCTTCACTTATGTAAGTGCAGCTATACCCCGGCAATAACTCTGCAATAGCGCCTCAATAGAAAGGATCAACCCATTTTCTAGACAGAATGGCTTTAAATGATGGCCAAATAAGGACTTGCTGTTAGAAAAATTAGCATTCATGTTCCCCACGATAAAAAGGCAGATCCTATAGCTCAGTCAACCTCCAGCCTGATCACTCTGACCAGCTGGTCAAGCCTTTGTGCCACAAAACAGCCACACCTCCAGGAATTCTGCGCCACCATCATGGTGCTATTAGTCAGTGGTGGATTCCCCGGCCCCATAGAAGTTATTGTGTAGAGAGTTAAGTTTTCCTAAGTCTTGCTTAGCTAAAAAGATAAAAAGGACCCGACACATATGTTCATTAGTTCCAGGTAATTTTGCCTACAGCCAGCACAAGGTGGTGCACTATGGCTCCAGGTTGGCCCCAGCACCACTTTGTTGAGACGTTGCAACAGAGATAATGACAATAACATTTTCTCCAGGATATTTGGGGTTTTATTTCACATTTTTTTGTTTCTGTCCTTTGCAATCTGGCTAAAACTGTCTAAGTACTCCAGTCACAGAAACTGTCTGCAGGAACCTCTGCCAAGCCCCGCAATCCCTGCGAGGACAGACAGAATGCACATAAAACGACGGCCACCAGAAGGCTGTTAAGAAAAGAGAGCCAGGCAACGTTCAGATCCAGGTAGGAAGGTATTCCCACCGGCAGAAGGAGGAGCATGGCCAGGAAAACCGGGAAAACAATCCAAGTGTAGAAAAATCGTTGCAGTGTTTGTTGAATAAAGCTTCTCTGTGAGGGAATTTGACGTTGGTCTACAGGGCTGATCAGTGAAAATGCTGCAGAACAGGCCAGAATGAGGAAGAGCAGCACGGTGATGTGCACGGTCTGTGGGGAGTGGATGACCCAGCACCTGAGTGGGCCGTGGTTGGAAATATCAGGAATGAAGTCAGAGCACAGGAAGATGTAAAAAGCAGTGAGGAACCACAGGAAGATGGTCACTGATAAATAGACAACCCATCTTCGATTTAAGGTGAACCTCTGAGTCACGATGCAGAAATGATCCACAGCCGCTACGACTGCAACGGGCCAGTGTAGAACCCTGCTGATCTGTCCGATGAGCTGAGCAAGCAAGCACACATCGTACTTGGTCATCAGGTAACCCAGGAGGACAACATAGCCGTCACTCTGGATGTGAACGAGGGTGATAGAGAGAGTCAGGGCTGTATCTACAGCAGCAAGAGAAACACTGAAGATTCCCAGGAAGCTTCTGGAGATCTGCCTCCTCTGGAAAAACACCAGGAACCAGTTGAGCAGACATTTCTCTCCCAGAAGGAGAAGGATGGAGATGATGGAGATATACATGAGGTGTGTTCTAGAGGGCGTTATCAGCAGCTGTAACGCATACAGAAAAATCAGTTGCAACAAAATGTTTTTTTTTGTCAGATTTGGAAAAATACATACAAAAATAAACTAAAATATCAAAAATAATCAAATTAAACTTTAATTTTGTTTATTTTAAAGCAGCAGAATGCATTTTTACTCATCATAGGTACATATTATAAATCTATTTTGAAGTAATGGAAGATACACAAGGTTCAACATGTTTTTTTAGTGTGTGTGTGTGTGTGTTTGGAGAAAGAAAGCCGGATGGCTTAAGACTTCCTGTTCTAAAACACCAACACACACACACACGTTGCACATGTGCTTGAGAACAAGCTGCTAAATTTGAGTGAGCTGCAGGCGGATGCAAGGCAGATCAAAGTGATACAAAGAGATTCTATCTGTAAAGTCAATCAATATGCTGATTTAAATATGAAATGACCATGACATATCAAGCTATAACAGCAACATACAAACATAATTTAGTAAAATAAATGCTTACTTGCAGGCAGCACGCTGCTGACAGTAGGGGAAAGCTTCCTCCTGTGCTCAGTTCAAATGCTGCAGAACTCTGATTGGTGCATTTGATGTGACATCCCATCCCATCACATCACTGTTCTCTTCCTCCATCACACAGAGAGCGAAACCTCAGATGATCACCAGGCTTTTAGAAACGACCAGGAGATATTTGATTATGCAAATTATCCACTGTAATTCTAAAGTTGGGTGTTTTTTCTTTTTAAAGAGAAGCTTTGATATGTGGTGTTTTCTGTGGTTTTAGCAGCACTGGAAAAAACTGGAGAAACCATGAATAAAGCTACCTCATCTGGATCTAAACCAAAGCACATTATCAACAAGCTGCTCTTTATGTGCAAAACCACCTCTATTACATCACTCCAGTCAGAGTTAATTTCGTTGACGAACTATTTTCGTCTTTTTTTCGTAACGAATGACTTTTTGCGGACTAAATCGAAACGTAAACTAAAATATATACGTATATAAAGACTGAATTATGACAAATATTGACACAAAAAACCGTTCATGTCCAGATAGATGGGTGAAAATTCAGTGACTGTAGTTCCAAATTTGACCAGCAGGGGCAAATGAGGCGCTGTAGTTTCAGTGTGCATATGCTACACGCCGAGTGACGTGACGTAACTTCTTCCGTTCATGTTCTGTGTTGTAATCTGTTTTATATTTTAACGTTTGTACTTTCGTGTTTCTTCGAGTAACGTCTTACAATATCTGAGTCTTCTTGGGCTTGAACCGATATGAGCTCGTTGGCTTGTTTGTGAAGCAAGTAAGATGTTATTTCGTTCCGTTTTGCCGGTGTATCCGAGCCGCGGTTACCTAGTTATGCTATTGCTAGGTAACGCTTTACGGTTTGTTTGACTGACAGATGACATTATTTTAGGTCTGTTACCTGAATTATCGGTCCATAGTGCAGAAAGGACCATCATTTTGGTCTCATTTGCTTTATGTTTAGCTAATGTTGTACCATCTTGTGTAACATGAAGCATCATAGATATCATATATATGATATCTATGTGTAGCATAACCAAATGAATTTAAGCTCAGTAATTGTTTCTAGTGTATGTAGACCCACGATCTAATTTCAGCCTCTTCCTGCAGAAATAAACAATCATATCTAAATCCAACATTAACAATCAAGAGATGAATCCATATTAAAATCAATCTAAATGTTGCAGCTCTACTTCTAGTTTGATGATTACAAAATAAATGCTTACTTTAAAGATTTAATTTTATTTCTGTTTGGATGTAGTGCTGAAAATGTTTGCATTCTAACTTTAAAATCCTTGAACGAACTGATTAAATATAGTAAATAATGAGATATCCTAAGAGGTGAAGTCTTTTTACTTGCGAAGCTGGCACCAAAGCATGTTTAACACAGTTAACCAGTTATAGAAATACATTATTTGATAAAGGGAACATTTTTCTGTTATTTTAAGATTCAGACTGTATTTGTTTTACTTCAAAAATCGTTTGATCCCCCCCCCCCCCTTTTTTTTTTTAGAATGGAAAATCCAGAGACAAGTGTTTCATCAAGGCCCCTTTCACTGTCAGACAGAGGCATGTTGAGACCTTCAAGTTCTTCTGATCACCAGTCAGAATCAGCCAGGCCCTCCAAGAACAAGGAGCACCCATCTAAGTCTCCAAGGAGACGGCGGGAGGGGAAGAGGTCACAGCGACGAGGAGATGATCACGAACAGCTGCTGTGGGAGATGGAGCGCCGGAGGTTGCCAGGCCAACACGAGCACTTGGAGCCCTCTGGTTCGTCGTGCGACACAGCGGAAAGCTCTCCTAAAAGGTTTGCTCTGCAGGTTGCCAGCTGGTCTGCTGTGTCACCGGCAGGAGACAATATTGTTTTAACTCCTCTTTTTATTTTCCCCACAGAAGAGCTCACTTTCTACATGGACCTTATCCAGCCACTCACTTCGGACCCAAAGCCTGCATTCTTCCTAACCCAACTTCTGTCATGTAAGCATGAGGGTGCTGAATAAATTGAACTTTGCTTCTTCAAACCGCTCAGTAGAACATTGACACAGAAGGTTTTGCGCAACTGAGATAAGATGAAACAATATCGGCTCTTTTCATATGGGAAGGCTCACAGAACAGCTGATCAGAAAGGGTTTTCTAGCACGTTTGATAACATGCAGATGAAATTATCTGCATAATGCCTACCGTCTACCGCGTAAAGAAGGGGCGAGACAAATGGTAAAAGGAAAATAAGAATTTTTTTTGCATTGTCGCATTTGGATTTTGATCTTCACAGTTGCAGCCAAGTGCAATAACAGTTAATGAATGACTCACCTGCTTGAAAAAATGTAATTTGATCATGGCTTTGTCACTTAAAAAGTACAAAGAAAGTTCAGCCATCGGACTCTGTTAGTTGTTTGTTTGTTCTTGCTTTAGTGTCAAGACTGGCTTTAGTTCTCTTTGTGTGTCACATTTATGTGCTTGTTTTGCTTGTGTGTGTATGTGTGAGAGAGAAAATAAATGTTCGCTTTGTTTCCCAGGCACATCCAGGACCCTGCCAGCCAGAGGCTCACCTGGAATAAACCTCCAGTCAACGTGCTCGTCATCAGGAAGATCAGAGATGAGAGTCTGGTCGAACCGTTCAAAGAGCTCTGCAGGTTTCTAGTAGAGGTAAACATGAAAACATATATTTTATGTTGCTTCATAGAAAACCTGCATATTTTGTGTTCATGACGATTTGTGATTTAAAACATAAATGTGAAATTTGACACAAAAACGCATTGTTTTATTGACTAATTGATTTTTGGGAAGAAAAAGAAACCCAGCAAGCAGTTCTATTTCCCTTTTGTTAACATCAAGTTGAAGGCTATTTAAGCAAATAAACACAGGATTACTGGAATTATAGTAAAACATTCTGGTTGAGCATTATCAGTTAAACTTGTTTCTAAGTTAACAATAAAAAGTTGGTGTTTTTATTAAGTTAAAAAGGCAAAGCTTATGAAATACAACAAAGGATCTTTACTTGTGGTTGGATGTAAGCTCATTCTTTGGGTTTCTTCTGTAATGTAATTGTTCTACAAATTAAATTTACATATTTTTAAGGCTTGGTTTATACACTGCCTGGACAAAAAAAAGGGCGCCACCTGGATGAAATAAGCAATCAGGTTCGAGCCTCCTATTGGATAATTACTGCATGGGCGATTATCTTTTAGGTGGCAACAAGTTATTTAACCCCAACTGGTGCAATGAGTTGCTTCTCATTTCTTAAACAACCATGTGGAAAGACACATCTGGTGGTCATGGAAGAGATGTTAGTCTGTGTGAGAAGGGTCACATCATTGGCATGCATCAAGCAGAGAAAACATCTAAGGAGATTGCAGAAACGACTAAAACTGGGTTCAGAACTGTCCAACGCATTATTAAAAACTGGTGTGATGAGTACATGGACCCTGTTCCAGAGTGATGGGTGCATCAGGGTAAGAAGAGAGGCAGATGAAGTGATGCACCTATCATGCCTAGTGCCTACTGTACAAGCCTGTGGGGGCGGTGCTATGATCTGGGGTTGCTGCAGTTGCTCAGGTCTAGGTTCAGCAACAGAATGTGTTCCAAGAATGAGGTCAGCTGACTACCTGAATATCCTGAATGACCAGGTTATTCCATCAATGGATTTGTTCTTCCCTGATGGCACGGCCATATTCCAAGATGACAATGCCAGGATTCATCGGGCTCAAATAGTGAAAGAGTGGTTCAGGGAGCATGAGACATCATTTTCACACATGGATTGGCCACCACAGAGTCCAGACCTTAACCCCATTGAGAATCTTTGGGTTTGGGAGTCTTTTGGGATCATCAATGCAAGATCTTGGTGACAAATGAATGCAACACTGGATGGAAATAAATCTTGGGACATTGCAGAAGCTTATCAAAACAATGCCACAGCGAATGAGTGCCGTTATCAAAGCTGAAGGTGGTCCAACAAAATATTAGCGTGTGTGACCTTTATTTTGGAGGCGACTTTTTTCTTGGACATGCAGCGTAGATGTATTATCTATATTTAGATTTTCTAAAGTCCTTATTGTTTACATGATGCTTTTTCTCATCCAGGTATTGCGTGCATAATCAGTCAAATGCAATCTGAAAACGGTGTAGGTTTTATGTGTTCAGGGTGTTGTTCTGCATTAGGGCTAGCCTAAAAAAGATTTTGCTATGCAGGTATATATTTACATACATCTGAACTCATTTGGTGAACAATTTTTTTACAGCATGTAAAAAGAATGTATCCTCAGCAGTCGGTAAACCAATGTTCTTGCTGACAAAACCAAACAACATGTCTTACCAAAAAGAATCCAGGAAGTGTTTCAGACAGGTGGGGGAGTGGTGGAGTCTGGTCTCCAGCTGCTTTTAACCACATGTTTCTAGAAAAAGTTGGACTTTGAGAAACCAGACCGTCATAACTGGCCTGCAGACCCACACATTTACATTCCACACTAACACCATCATAGTGAGACGCACATGTTTGGCGTGTGCTCAGGTTTATTTTGAAAAGGCGTATGTGCATGTTTTTGTTATTAAAGTGTGTGTTTGTGCATCAGGAGAAACAGATGATGGTGTATGTGGAGCGCAGGGTCGCTGATGATGCTACGCTGTCGAAGGACGAGGCCTTTGGCTCCATCCGCAATCAGCTCTGCACCTTCAGGGAAGGTGAGGCTCTGTGTGTCCTACAGTAAAGACAATACTGCTGTCCTAGAGAATCCAGAATACTGAGTGTATGTGGAGTAGATGAATCAGAAATTTATTTGATGTTTGAATGGATGTGAAATTTGTGCTGTAATTATGTTTTTTTTGATCCAACTATATTTTCTTTTGAGCTTTAAAAGTCATAAAATTAACAGATTTTAGAAAATATTATTCATTTTGTTTCTGCAGGACATTTTGTTCCTTAACTTTAATGATGCATTTCAGTTAAAAAGTAACAATCTAGTGTTATAATATTTTTTGTGTGACTAGGTTACGATGATATCTCTGATTGCATCGATCTCATCATTTGTCTGGGCGGTGATGGGACTTTGCTCTATGCCTCTTCTCTTTTCCAGGTATTCTGCTTTCGTTCAGTCAGAAATAAGTCATTTTTAACAACTGTTTGTTAAATCTTGAATGAATAAGTTTTATTTCTCGAATCTTCCTTGCTTTTTACAACATCAAACAAGATCAATAAGTTAACCTGAAGTAATTGATCACTTTGTCTTCATCTGATTGTTGATGTGGCGTCTCCTCTGCAGGGCAGCGTCCCACCAGTTATGGCGTTCCACCTCGGCTCTTTGGGTTTTCTGACACCTTTCAAGTTTGAATCATACAAAACTGAAGTGGCTAAAGTGTTAGAAGGTGAATACGACTTTTTTTGTGAGTGCTGTAAATATCTAGCCCACAGCTGATGTCAGTCTGTTTTTGTGGGATCTCAGGTAACGCGGCCATCACTTTGCGCAGTCGCCTGAAGGTGAAGGTGGTGAAAGATATGCTTCAGAGGACTGGACAGCAGCCACACTGCAGAGAAACACAGCTGGAACACAATGGACTCCTTCCTCATGGTCACACCAACAGCGAAGCTGGAAAGGTTACCCTGCAGCTGCAGGTAAGACCCCTGCTAGCTGTGCAGGAGCGAGGCAGCTGTTACTCACCTTGTTTGCTGCAATTCACAATTTGTTATTATTTTTTTTTTTGCAAAAAAAAGCTGAATAAACAGCTTCTAAGTGTGATGATTCCACATTATTATGTTAGTGGATGTTGCCCCTTTAGCTGCAGTCATCTGCCTTTGCTGTTGCCAAGCAACCAGCAAAACCTTTCTCCTTTTAATTCATTCTTTATTTATGTTTTCACACTTTTATTGACGTCTTTTTGCATTTGACTACAGCCACGTCATAGTTTGTTTGTCCTGAAAATGAAACTGTGCAGATCGTTTAACGTTAGTAACAATATACCTGAATTATGTGCATATTGAAGGTATTTGTTATAAAATTAAAATAGAAATTATAAACATATTCATCTATAATTATGCTTTTTGCTTCACATTATTATTAGGGGTGGGACTTGATTTAAAAAAAAATCTAATTAATTAGAGGCTTTGTAATTAATTAATCTTGATTAATCGCATTTTAATCGTTAAAGAAAATTTGCCCCGAAAGCTATTTTTTTCAATTAAAAACAATGAGACAGAGAACAATAGTCATTGACATTATTATTGTAATTTCTAATCTTTTAATTTCTAAAAAATGCTTTTAAATTGTATTTCAATTCAAAACAGGAGAAAAAAAATTTATATCACTGGCAAAAATAGGACAGACCTAAAAGTACAATACTATTTTAAGTACATTTTGATAATGGTATTGTCTTAAAAAAAATCTACATAATGGGTTGATAGAATGTGTGTGCAATTTGATTTGATTTAGCATCATTAGAGACAGAAATGAAGGCAAAATCACATGAAGAGGGATTTCTGATCACTCATTTGATTGTAGTTTTAGTTGTGTTTGGAGCACATAAAATGGTCTTGTAGCCAAGGTTCTGAGCTTTCCTTAGAGGTGCAGCTTGACTATATTGATATTTATGGCATGTATTTTGTATTTTGCTGCTAAACGTAAACATCCCCCAATTGGGGGACCCTCGGACTTAAAGGGTTAAATGCGTTTAATTTTTCATTATTTTTTTCTAATTAATTAATCATAATTAACGCGTTAAAGTCCCACCCCTAATTATTATTATTATTTTAAATTTTTTAATTTACATTTTTTAAATTTAAATTTTTTAAATTTTAATATTTTAAAATTTAAATTTTTTTATTATTATTGTTATTAAACTTTAGACAATTCTCAACTTAACCTTTTGTTTTATAGCACCCATTCTGCTCCTCCTCAAGCTTACATGGTCAAACTAAAACAAATAAAGAAAAGAAAAAAATAATTTTAAATTGAGAAAGGAAGCATAATAATCGCTCTGCGTGGACAATTACCGGTATTGCTTTTAAGTTTCGTCTTCTGCATTTTTTTACTTAGAATAATGCAGCTAGAGTTTAGGTATCTGTAAAGGCGAAGAACAGCCCTGTTGTGGTTCTTCTCTGCGTTCCTTTCAGACAGTTTGGAATCATTACCTGGAGCTTCTTCCCTTCAGAGTTGGATCTGTACACGTTTCATGGTGACAAATGGCTCATGTGACCACAGACTGATGCTTTAACATATTAGGATTTTTTCTTGTCTCCCAGATGTGTTAGTGCGTGTGGGTCAGTGAGGGGAGCATCATCCAGGTTTCCATGGCAACAGTCATAACAAAGACGCAGATCTGGACGAGAATATCCAATGTTGTGAAGTTCTGTTGAGCCAGTTGCTATGGAGACAGTGGCGTCAACAGGGTAGTCATCGCCAAATGGATATTTAATGATTCCTGATGCTCACAGTCTGGCACAGAGTGTAACTGAACAACATGCCTCATTGCTGGAATCACACACACGCACACACACTCCTGGCTGTGTTTTGTCCTTTTCATCGCCGCTCCCACCTGTTTTGTCTCATCAATAAAAGCAACAATGTTTTTTTTTGTCCAGGTCTCTAAACTGTAGTTAAGGCTCACATTACATCACGTCTGCTGCGTCTCAACAGGATGTTTGCGTTGTGCTCGGCTGACGTCAGTACATCTGCCAGACATCACAGCTCAGCGGCGCAGTATGCTGAGACTGAAGTGTGGAACATGAATCGTGTGCTGTCAGTCGGCTTCTAGTTTCCCTTTAGGGCTGCGGGGTCGTAATAACGTCTGCTGCTGGAGGCTTTATTATTTGTCATTGACAGCACTGATTAGATTTATGTCTGTGAGGGGAAATTACACACCGCAGACTCCAGAGAACCAGAAGATGCGTCAGAATTTAATCTTTATTGCTGTGCAGCTGCTCCACATTCCATATGAAAGCAATTAAATGGACTTTTGTTTCATTTGATTCAAATTAACTTCAGTTTATAAAACTACATAAACACACGAGAGCATGTCAGGTTACAGGCCTGTAGATAACATTATGGGTCAGTTTATTACAGCATCCTGATTGAAAAGGTTGTGCATCCTTAGTGGTCTCTAAAACCGCTCTGATCTAACCTGTGGTGTCTCTCTCTCCCTCTGTGTGTGTAGGTGTTAAACGAGGTGGTGGTGGATCGAGGCCCGTCCTCCTACCTGTCCAATGTGGACTTGTACTTGGACGGACGACTCATTACATCGGTGCAGGGAGACGGTGAGCAGACCGAAATATGGAATCACATTGTTCACTCGGTGCTTTTTAACATAAACACGGTTAAAGTGTTTGTTTTGTCCTCCAGGTGTGATTGTGTCCACCCCTACTGGGAGCACAGCTTATGCAGCTGCAGCGGGAGCCTCAATGATCCATCCCAACGTCCCCGCCATCATGGTCACACCAATCTGTCCACACTCGCTCTCCTTTAGGCCCATAGTGGTTCCTGCTGGAGTAGAACTCATGGTAAGGTGGCTTAGACAAATATTTAGGACATTTGTGTTTTATGATTGAAGAAGCTTGATGTTTTCTTTGAAACAGATCACCTTGTCTCCTGATGCAAGAAACAACGTGTGGGTGTCATTTGATGGCAGGAGGAGGCAGGAGATCCAGCACGGAGACTGGTGAGATTCACTTATCTGTTGCTGTTTATTACATTTTTGTTTCCTTATTGTCTGATCACTCTCCCGTTTCTTTCATTTCTCCTGACAGCATTAAGATAACCACCTCTTGTTACCCCGTGCCGTCCATCTGCTGTCATGATCTGGTGTACGACTGGTTTGAAAGTCTGGCCCAGTGTTTGCACTGGAACGTCCGCAAGAGGCAGGCCCGGCTGACAGATGTGTCCGACTCGTCAGATACGGAAAACTGAAGCCTCGCATGTTTTTGTTGCAGCTAGATGACATTGAGTTTCCCTCGGCGGGCGAGGAGATCAGGTTTGTTGAAAGAGAAGTTTGGGAAACACGGGACTGCAATGGAATAAGCTTAAAGAGCCATTATAAAAGGGACTCAGTGTCTCAGTCATTATCTCATTCCAGTAACACTGCAGGTTTATCTGAAGCTTCTAGTGCAAATGCATGTCTCTCATGCAGAAATAGCAACAAAAAAATGACATGTTAATGCAAGCAATGATAAATACCCAAGTATCATGAAAAATATTCAGTAGACAGCATTACTATGACAACACAACCATTTCTGTGTTTACATATAAAAGGAATTACATTAAATTAAAGGGTAAAAAAAACCATTTGTCAATCTGAAATAAAAACTTGTTTTGCTTCTCAGTCCTGAAATGTAAATTTGTACATAAAGGATTCTAGCAGAAATATATTTAACGTTATATTTATGTTTCGGTTACATATTTTGAAGACTTAACTTGGAAATAATTATAATTACTTGAAACCTAATTTATATCCTGAGGCAATCAATGACAGCTGGAATTGTTTTCTGATGCAAATAAAACGTCATCCAGAGCCTTCATTTAGTCTGAAGTTTGGCTTGAGTTCAGATTGCATGTAGCAGAAATGAGGCAAAGAATTGTAAACAACTTAATCATGATTAAAAAGAAAAGAGCAACATGAAAATAAGTCTGATTTTTGCATCAGCAACTTTATGTGGGAGAAAGCACGTGGGATTTTCAGCTTGTGTGCAAACATTCAAAGTTCATAGTTGTTGAATACTGCAGCTTCTTCAGTTAATGGTTGAATATGGAATATGGGCACTATAGCGACATCTAGTGTGTAGAGGTGGTATTGCAACAACAGAACAAATTTTCCAGCCATCGGGGTGTTGGTTCTACGTGAAGTGACCAGCCAGCACCATGTCCAGTGACGAATCGCACAGGGTAAGGACTCATTTCTACTAATACGTTTATTTTACGACATTATTTACCGTTAGAACAACTTCTGGGCTCAGAATGAGCTGCTTGACTCATCGAGTCTGCCATTTTACTCATTTCCCAGCCTCGCCTTGTCAAGCGGACTTTTTACCGCAACGGTGCCCTCTAGTGGCTGGTAGATGTAAACATAAACCCAGTGTTGTGCCTGTCCAAAGAAATTTTTGATTATTTTTTTAGATTTAGCTTTTAAAGGAAAAACTGTACATTCATTCTGTACACCTCTAAACGCCCGTGGAGGTATTAAAAAAAAAACCTTTTTATTAAATTGGTCCATATTCAACCTTTACAGGGAAATGACCTAAGGTTTAGTCTTAAGCAGCATCACCAGCTTCTTTGTAGCTTTAGTTTTATCAACAGGCTGCCTAGTCATTTGTCTGCCAGCTAATCAATTTATTCAACTAATAAATGTTTCCACTGGCGATTAAAAGCAAAAAACCAAAGAAAAAGAAATCAAACCTTACAAAATGCTTTCTAGTTTTTATTGCAATAACATACAGATATATTCCAGACATCCAATTTCAGTAAATTACACTCCAATAATGTAGGAGACAGGTTTAAGAATGATATCGACTTGGTGTTCCTGACCAGAGATGAAACACGGACGTTTTATATTTAAATCTTTACTTTCCCCAGTAATGTGTGATGAGAAGCAGCAGCATAGATTAATAACACTACAACACACAACTAGACTGATACTGTGCAACAGTCGAGAAAAACCGGGAGAATCTCTCTTTGTGAAATGGTTCGAGTAAAGCCACTGGAACGCGGACAACTCTGCAGACAGACAGAGATGCACTTTTGCCCGTTTTGAAGAAAAACATACAAAAAACGACGAGCTAGAAAGTCAAAAGATCTACAAATCTTAATGAAAACAAAACTAAAGACACATTTTGATTTAGAGAAACATAAAAACACAGAAAACTTAGATTGGGTTGGATGGAAGCTTGGTGTGAGAACATCCAGTTAACAGCTGTGAGTGAGAGGAAATGCAGATGTGGCGACGCACAACCAAACAATCGCTCTGTTAACATAGTGGCAAACAAAGATCTAATCTATAGATTTTTAGTCTTTAATCCCAGATGTTACCTTTAAATAATTTCACTTATGCATATGAAAACAAGAACAGACACTCTTTACTCCTCCTAACACACAAGAGAAGAAGTCATAGTTTCATAAGCTTTGAGTAATTTATGCACATATCTGATACATTAATAGAATCCATATATAAATGATACATTTTTAGGTTTTATATTTAAATATAATCCTCGCTATGACTAAAAAGAGCATCTAAAACATTTCTAGCTTGAAGATAAAGTGAAGCTTGGACCACGGTTGCGAGTGAGTGGAGCTGGATTTTCACACGACGGCTTTGAAGTTAGCATCGGTGAGAGTCTAGCGCAAACGCGTTCTAATGGTTTCATTGAGACCAAAAATCTTTGTTTCGTTGCACACCAACAACCTTGTACTGTGCTTTTTTTGTTTTTCTGTCCGTTTAGCAAAACAATTGGAGAAATTTGACACTGCAGTTTCAACATGGATTAACAAAATTCTTCCTTTCACACTCAGCTCTTCACATTTAAACCATGCATAATGTTTATTCTGCGTGTTTGGCACTAGAGTTGGATTTACTTGGTATCTGGTACAGTTTACAAATGATTCAGTCAACTAGATTTGTTATTTAGCAAACTCTGCAACCTTAAAACAATAAAAACTATGCCAGCGCTGTCCAGTTGCTCACATTTACACTTGAAGTATCTCGCAAGGAGAAGAGAATTGCACTATGGTCATGAGCCATTTAAATAAAAAATGAAAATGGCTAGTACCCCAAAAACCTGCACTACTGCCATCCAAACACTTGATCTGTCAAAAGACAGTTGCTTTCTGTTGGAAGTTTTCTTTGAGTAAACCACAGGAGTTGGTCCATCTGACTTAGTTTAGGTTTCAAAGCCGACACACTGATCATTCCGATTTAAGCTCTGCCTGAGAAAACTATCAGACTCGCTGGCTTTTAATAAGATATGAAATCAGAATGACTTTAGGGACAACAATTAGTTCAACATGGCTTCTCTGCCTCGTCTTCATTTGACCTGGAATTAAACCTGTGACGGGGGACATAAAAAACACTGAGCTGAATGGACACAAAAAGAAACTATGACTCGAGATACAAAAAAAAAAAAAAAAGACAGCTCAGCCATTAAAGGGGGTGTTTTGGTCTGATAGGTTCCTCAGGCGATTGCATCCAGAGGCAGTTTTGTTAAACATAAATAACATTTAGGAGGGAGGAATCATATCCACCATAAGGCTTCTTTCATTTATGCTTTTCCTCATCGTGGTAGCCGTAAACGTTTTGAGTGTTGCATCTATCCCGGTGCTGTTTAGTGGAAGATCTCAACAACGAGAGACGGAGCCTCCAGCAGGCCCTGGGATCACAGCAGGAAGGGTGGGGAGGAAGGAGAAAACAAGGGTGGTGGGACTGGAAGAAGTTTATGTTTCAGCAGTCTGGGGTTTAGTCTCACTGATGCCTCCTTCTTTTCTCACTTGTGTCTCCTTATCTTCCTCCTCCTCTTCTTCATCCTCCTCCTCCTCCTCTTCTTCTTCTTCTTCCGTGTGCTGCTCGAGCTCCTCCCTGGTGATCATTTCAAAGTCGTTTCCGTTGCTGTGCTGTGAACCTTCCTCCTCCTGGCGATCACTGTCTGTGTCCGAGCGGCGGTCCTCTGTTCCCTCCCCGTCTGCCTCTTTTCTCTCTTCTCGCCCGCCCTCTTCCTCATCCTCCTCTTCATCGTCTGCATCCTTCTTCTCGCTGTCTGACTTCTCGTCGCTGTCTGACTTTTGAGCCTTGTTGGAGGAGCTGCCGTCCTTCTCGTTGGTCTTGTCTGAGCCCTTCTTGTCGCTGGCTTTTGGTCCTTTGTACTCATGAGTGTAGAGCGGTCTGAACGAATCGATGAAGCCGACGTCTGCTGTCAGGTTGGGGAGGAACCAGAAGTGATGTCGTCCACCGGTCACCAGCCAGATGATCAGGAAGAGGATGCAGCGAGCTGAACAGAGAGGAAACCACAGGGAAAGACGATTAACTCTAAAAATGTCACAGATTTTAAAAGGCGGCGACTGCATTAGTTCACTAAAAATACTTACCGACTGCTAGAAGCAGGATACTGGCCACAAAGCAGCCGGCTGCAACACTCAGATAGTAAACCCCAACACGCATTTCAGCTGGCCACAGTGGGAACAGTGTGGCTGCAATCACTGCAATAACTGAAGGGGGAAATGAGGATCCACATGAGATAATCCTCCACTCACTTGAAACCATCTTAAGATGTTTTAGTAACGTCTTACCGAGGATTAGGCCCATAGCAAACGTCTTAAAATGGACAGGATCGTAAATCCACACATACACCTGCAGGTCAGAGACATGCTTCTAGTTATTTGTGTGCCAAATGATCACAAACACTTTGGTTTTATGAATCTTCGGTTTCTCACCTCATTTCCATCCAAAAACAGCTGATCCTCGTGAGGCTCCAGTTTAAACTTCTTCTTTACCTCTTTCTTCTTCTTAGGACTGTCATCCTGTTGATGAAGGGCATTTATAAATGATATAGTCAGGCGTGTCAGGACTGAAAAACCACGACTGGATTTTTTGCAAAACACTACTTGTTATCAGTGGTTAGCTTTAGCCAAAACCAAATTATCTTTCACAGTTGGTTTTCCATCTTTAGAAATCCCTCTCGTCTCACATGACCCTACACTTTGATCTGCCCTTTAAACTCATCCAGCAGGGTTAGGATGTCAACCGGCACAGATTCAACAGTAAATCGTGGTTGTTTAAGAGTCTTGTGTCACTTACACTTTTCTCTTTCTTTGTCTCAGCAACCTCGGTCTCTTTCTTCTTCTCCTTGTCCTTCTCTTTCTCCTTCTTCCCTTTTTTCTCATCTTCCTTGCTGCTGTCAGTTTTACATTTTTCCTTCTCTTTTTCTTTCTTGGGATCTTTCTCAGGCTTTTTCTTCATCACCTTGAGAGCTCGGTGGAAGAACTGCTTCTTTAGGAGTCTGTGAAGGACCAAAGGTGACACTTGATTCTCAGGTGCAACAATTTAGACACAACTACAAGTATAGCTCAGCTTAGATGTGCTCGGCTTCATGCAACACCACTGTGTAACGTGAACGAAAAACTTAAATCACACCTCACATGAAATTTTAAAGAGTACAGGTGTAATATAGCTGACCTGTTGCAGTAATCCACCACCGACTCCCTGGTGGTGAACAGCGCCTCCTCTCCCTTCTTAGCTTTGGCCCACTTGGAGTCCAGAAGACAGTCCACTGCCTTGGAAGCTAAATGCAGCAACAACAGAAGAATCTGGCTTCATTTCAGAAAGTCGCCACAGTGATCAATAAAAATGTTTAACTCAACCGTGTCATAGGTTTTTAGTTAATAAATTCACTTTAGCACTCCTGACTGACTGCTCTATACTAGCTTTATTATTCATTTGGCGTCTAAAAGAGTCCAACACTCGCTCAGCCATGGCTGGTTTCCTTTACGAACTTGACATCGAGCTTATGAGAGGCTTTTTTGTGAAAACAGCTGCCTGCTACACTGACAATTAATACCTCGACCAATCATCTGACAGCGTAACAACGAGCTGAAAGAAGCAGCTACAATCACCACCTCACAGTATCATGCTTCCACAACTCTCCAGACCTGTCAGGTGTGAACATTTTTTTTGTTCATTCATGTAGGAAACTCTTTATTCCAAAGCAAATTACAATTTAACCTAGAGGTAGGGCTGGGCGGGAAATGGAAAATGTATCGTTATCGAAATTTCTGACTCTAACCAATATAATTTTTCCCATGTCATGTCCCATGCCCAGATATGTGCCTGACTTCAAATCGGCTTTACTAAGGACAAATATCGGCCGAAGCATAAAAAAAAAACAGTAAAAATCGGCCCGATATATCGGTCTACCCCTAATTTAACCTGTTTGTTTTTAGCTTGTGGGAGGAAACCTATGCATGCGTGGATGAGGTTAACTCCTTGCAGAAAGGCCACAGCTGGGATTTGAACCTGCAACATTTTTGCTGCAAGGCAACAGTGCTACTAACTGTGCCAGAAAAACTGAAGCTGTGTGTTCAGACGAGCACTAACCGATGAAGTAGTCCACTCGGTGGCCCATCATGTTCGTAGACTTGGTGGGGCAGTTAAATCGTAGGTACTTGGCCACCGCCTTCTCCTCCTTGGTGGGCTCGCTCACCTCCTGAAGCAGCAAACAAAAGTTTTTAAGATACGCAACAACTACAACGTTTGATGCAAAACTGGCAAACTGTGAAATCATTTCTTGTTTGCTCTTTAAAAAATCTTAGCATGAAATTAAAGCTAAACTTAAAACTGTGACAAAGAACTCAAAAAGAACAAATTGACTGCTGGACTGCCAGCAGAGCTGTACTTGTAAAAGAAGAGTGACAGAAATATTCAGCACTACTTCATCCTGTCCAACTGCCTCTGGCCCACAGCATGAGGAAGATGATGGAAGCCTTCACCTGGTTTGCTTGAAGGTAGATAAGCAGATCTATAAACTATAAGTCTTAAAAACAAAGCTTTCAACGCTGATGCCTTGTGTGTCACACGAGGAATTAGGAGAGCTTTTCTTTTATATTTGCTACATCAAGAAATCTTGGAAAAACTACTCATAAGATAAATAAAATGTCCACTCACCGCTGGTGTTTTTAATGCATGTGAGTTATTACTAGGAACATTTACAAAAATGGATACAATTACAAAAGCCCCAATTTTGAGTCAATTTAAGAATGTTTATGTGAAAAAGAGCAATATTACAAACTAAAACATAGTGACTTGTATGTTTAGCTTTTAATTTTCATTCATTCACATTACAGATTGGCAAAATTGATCTTACAGTTTTTTTAATACTCAAGCACACGCTGCTAGAGTTCAAGTAGAATATTGGGTTAGAAATTATGTTACTTTTATAAACATAAAGGTTACAGATTACAATAAATCAGTCTTTAAGCATTAAGAGAATAACTCAAAAATCCTGATTTGATCATCCTCAAACACACAACTGAAACCTTTATTAAATCCGTTTATTTACAACTAACAACTTGCATCGTAAATTAGAATTTTATAATGTATCGTGATATGAGAGGAGTTAAAACAACCTGTAACCACTTTGTAAACTGTTGCGTTGACTAAATCCTAAGTTCTTACCTACTGAGGGCTCCAGGAGTCAGGAAACATTTGATCTCAGCTCAGTTAGGTTATATAGAACTGTGTAGTGTTGATTCATTAATTAATTTTCCACAGATTGCTTCACGTTATGTAAACACGTCTGGTTAAAGCTGACGCAGCTTAGCCAGCAAACCTTTACCGGTTCAATTTCGATGGACATGAAAGACCTACTGCAGAGACAAATCAGCAGAATGCGTAGTAACGCCATCACAACATGTAAACCAACACGTGAGAGCTAACGGAAGTGAAAACAATCCAAAATTCACAACAGTTGAACACAACTGCTGTTTGTTTTCGGCACCTAGCTAATGCTAGCATTCGTTAGCCTCCATCTGTTTCCAACTGCCGCCTTTAAACGACGAGTGTAGATGCTGCCGTTAACATTTTGGATCCCCGAGTAAGGTATAAAATCAGCGCCAGCTTTTATTTGTGTAACATCGACGCACAGGAGCAGTATTTTATCATGAATGAAGTGATGTTACCTGGATCCGCTTCTTATGCCTCCTGCGCTCCGCCATGATCCTCCAGCTCAGCTTCTCTGGTGAGAAACGTCGCGCACTCGCATGAAGTCTCGCGAGACTACTACCGGAAAGACCCCAGAGGTTTGGAGTTTATCTGTAGGGCGTTATCATCATATATAATGTCTATGGTTATCATCATATGATGATAAATTGATTATCAATGTCTATGGTTATCATACTGCCTTTTTACACACATGTAAGACAGTTCACAACATATTTAATAATATCTTCTAAGTAATATTGTTCTTATTTAAATCTTATATTTCTAAAGCTGTACCACAGTGTCTCAGTAATGTTTAATCTGACCGAAATAAGCTTTTATGCAGATGCAGTGATCAGAAAAACATTTCATCTGCAACTCTCTCTCTCTCTCTCTCTCTCTCTCTCTCTCTCTCTCTCTCTCTCTCTCTCTCTCTCTCTCTCTCTCTCTCTCTCTCTCTCTCTCTCTCTCTCACACACATATATATAACAAATAATTTATATATATATATATATATATATATATATATATATATATATATATATAAAACGGATAATTTATTTCCATACTGTTATTAAAAGCCCAGTATTTGCAACTTTTTTCTGATCATTTTGAGGACGTAGGAAGACATAACAAAAGTACAAAGACGTTCTGTATTCTGAGCATTATATTTTAAAAACCCTGACACATTTAAGCCTTATGAAATGGAGCTTTCACTTCTGATTCCTATATAGAAAAACATTTTATTTACAATCAAGTAAATGCAAAATACAAATAAGTCAAATTAAAACAAACCAAAAAAAAAATTTACAATTCACAAATATTTAAATACAGTTTTTGGTTTAAAAAAACTGTCAATATTATTACTATTTCCAGAAACACATTTCCTGCAAAAAAAGCAAAATAGGAATTTGCAATCAGACTGAATCTACAGTGTGCAATGGGAAAAGTGTCTTAAATCATTTCAGTGTCTCTTTTTGACAATTCACTAGTTTTATTTTACTGTATGAAAAAAATATGTACATATATAAAAAAAAACACAAATGAGTAGTAGATAACTTGTCACAGTAAATAAAATGCCTTTTCAACCCAGTACATCCAGTCCACATGAAACAGTCCATTGTGCCTGAGGGCACAGACAGTTCCTGGCTTAGCTTTTATTTAACCAATGATCAGACTGTCTCACTGCTGGCTGGTGGAGGTGAATGGTTTTCAGTCTCATGAAGGTGCTCAGCAGATTTGATGACATCAGGGTCTCTCGGGCTCGCCATCAAATCCTCGCTGTTGCAGTTAACAGGTGAGCTGATGTCTGGGGAACGGTCCCCGGGCTTCTCAGAGGTGGTCTGCAGGGTGGCGCCGGCAATCGGCAGGTTCATCATATACAACATGCTGCCCATTCGTCTGGAAACCTGCAGAGATGTGAGAAAAATGAATGTCAGATATTTCTGCATTAAAGCTTATGCTGAAATCATGATGCTTGCAACAAAACAAACCCACATTAGATCTTATGTGTCCTCTCTGATGCTAATATTTCTTCCATCATCTGGGAATATTTTAAAAGCTATGAGCATATGCAAAACTTATTTATTGTTTTTATTTGTATATAATTCAGATTATGATTCAGATATACTTAATTATTGCCCCAGAGGTAGTTGGACTCCAAAAAGATATAAATATAAACATTAAATGAGGATAAAATCACACGTATATTATCTATATTTTTGTTGTTTGTGTACCTGTGAGCGTATCTTCAGAGCTGGCCCCAGTTTGAGTCCTAGTGTGTCCAGTAGGTGCTCCTCTGAAAGCAGAGGCAGTGTCTCCCCATCAATCATGTGATCTTTGAACATCTGAGAAAAAAAATTCAAATGAGATCAATAAAGATGCAAACGTACAGAAAAAGAAGAGACACCTACAGAATGTCGTGACATTAACCTGAGCGTAATCTGAACACGTGGGAATGCTGTTTACAAAGTTATAAACATCGTTAACTGTCCACTTCCTGATGTCTTCGGGAGCATCATCACCATTAAGAAAGAGGTTTGTTGGACCTTCAAAACAGAAACAAAAAACTGTTCAATAATTTACATTTTCAGTGGTGTTATGTTTTTATTTAGTTCCCTAAACTCACCGGCTGGAAGGAAACCATTTCCAGGAACTGGGAACATGTAAGGCATCCCTGTCAGGGCGGCACCAGTGGAAGGATACATGAATTTCTCCTGGAAAGCGGAACACTGGCTGGATATGTCCTTATCATTTGTTCCACCATTGGTCACATCTGAACACCCCTCCTGATTAGCTGTACAGGCCTTTCGCATGCCCACCTCCCCCTCTTTGTAGTTCTTCCTGCCTCCTGAAGCCAGTTCAGAGTCTATTTTGGCCTGATGGTGGGTCTTAGCAGTGGTGCACTCCTCTCCCAAGTCCCCTTTAACTTCCATTTCTTTCTCCTCTCCCGATGTGGCTTCAGGACTCTGCTCTACACTTTTATCCTCTGCTTGGCCCTTCAGGTTGGAAGCATGATTCTCTGCTGTCTTGTGAACAGTCGGCCTCCTCCCTGCCCTCCGGCCCCTCTCTCTGTGCAGCGTGCTGATTGGGGGGTAGGGGCTGGCTGACATCAGAATACTGTTGGAGTGCAGCTCGTCCAGGGTAGGACGATGGACAAAGACATCGTGGCTGTCTGGCAGGCGCTGACGACCTCTGAACAGCATGGGGTTGGAGGGGTACGACACAGAGTTTTCAATTCCCATCAGCCCTTTCTGGTGAGCATTCTCCAGCTCTTTCTGGTGCAGGATGGCATTCATCTCCATTCTGACATGAAACAAAAACATTTATTTTAACAATAAGGACAAAACCAGCCTTTATTGCTGCAGAAGGGATGGAATTAAATCTGTCTTTAGTTTAGCAGAAATTGATGCAAACTTGTGTGTGGGTGGACTATTTTTCTGAGTTATTGATGATGATTGTGCACGCACTACCTTGCTATATTTTGCTTGTGTATGAGCTCCTGTCGCCGGGCAACCGTTTCCATGGGCTCCGAAGGCAAGAAGCCGTAGCCAGCTGAGGATGAGAAAATTAAATCATATAAAATGTTTATATGATTACTGTTGTCCTCAAAACTTTACAAACTGTGTTGGAAAAGCCTGCTGACCTGGTCCAGGGAACGCTCTCCCAGGCAGGACATTGGCATGAGGAGGTAGAGGTGGACCAAGGTGAGGTCCGATGTGCATCTGTCTGGCTTCAGATGAAACCATCTCAGTGGGAGGAACCAGTTCCCTGATGATAGAAAAGCAAACAAGACCAAAAATCAGGAAAAAAAAAATTTAGATTCAGCTAAGCAGCTGTTTGCATCCTCTGTCATTATGTCGGCCGTTGGGAGGAATTCCAGCCTTGATTTCATACAAAAGGGTCTTCATCATCTTTTATTTCTAATGTAACCCAAAACCTTTTGGGTTTGTGATTCAAATATTTGGAAAAAATTGTAGAAAATAAACTCATTTCTACCACATCTGCTTTATTTAGGATGTGAGGGAAGTGACGTCAAATCATAAAGTTTAGGTGAGAGAAAAGTTAGAAAATTCGCTGTAAAATATTAAAAAAGTGCTTGCATCTGAATTTGAGGAGAGTACAAAAACATAAAGTTTGAGATGAAATTCACGTGCAGACCTTTCCATGAAGCGAGGTTCGAACTGTGTCGGGACCCCCTGTAACCTCTGTTGACCCTGGGCGAGGATCTGTGGCGCCATGGCCATCTGGTTCCTCATTATGAGCTCCTGCCTCTGCCTGAGTTCTGCAAGAGAAGAAGAAGCTGTACAGGTTACTACGAGGTCAGAGAAAAAAAAATCAGAAACATGCACAGACTGCTAAAGCCGTATCTGACTAATGCATCAAAATCAGTACACCTGTGTCAGTTTAACACCCTTTTAACTCTAGATTTGGAGCAAATTAATATTTTTCACCTCCAGCTGACATCCCATTGACCAGTCGATACCAGTGCTTCTCATCCATAGTCCCCTGCTCACCCAGTGCTGTCATCTTCCTCAGCTGCTCCCGTGGGGTCATGGCATGCAGACGACCTTTAACCTCCACGTGAATGCTGTTCACACGAAGAGTTAAGTTAGCAACTTAAATCTCATTAAACTCAACAGCTACTCTTCCTCCCAGTGTTCACGGTGTGTAGCTGTTATCTTTACCTGCCAAGTTCAGTTGAATTAAAATTCAGTTAAAAATGACGGATTTTGTGTTAACTGATTCAAAATTAAGGTCAACCAAGACTAATCCAGAGCAGTGCAGTTTCTTGTAATGACCACTGGAGTGCAGCATTTATCTGATGACCATGCCTGCAGATTAGAGAAGATTTAAGGAATATTTTACTTCTCTGAAACACTAAAAATGATTAAATTCAAACCAAAAAGACTAATATCTATTTTCTTGATGTTTTCGCAGAAAATTTGAATTTTGAATCTATTTGTTGTACTTTCAGTACCTAAAATGTCCTCTTTCTTGTTTGATAAAAAAAAAAAAATCTGCGTTCTTGGGCAGAATTTATGCACGGTCCTTATCTCACCTTTTCCACCCTGAAAATATTAAGTAATAATCTTAAATACGCTTTAAAAGTCTTGAATTAGGTTCTCATAAGAGTTGTAATAAAAGATACACACACACACGCACACGCACACGCACACGCACACGCACACACACACACACACACACACACACACACACAGTAGCTTTAAATGGTCTCATTGTTTCTCACTTAGTCAGCAACTTGTGCACCCTTTTAGCCAAATCTCATTATAAAATATGATATTGTAAATAATCCAGTTCTAATCCACAACCAGTCCACAATATGCATATGGATATGTCCACATAAACTTCACCAGATTGATATTAATGATCTCCAGCTGGATTAATGTGTGCATAATCTGTGTACATTTATTATTTCTGCCAGCCCTTCCCCCAGATAAACACTCCTATTAGCTACACCCTGAGGCTCTGAGCATTATCCACAGTCCCTCAAGTTCCTCCTGAAACCCGTGTAATCTGAAGGCTGTAATCCTCCTCTTATTCATGCAACAGTCTGCTGCTTACATCTGCTGACCTTCCAACCCCCATCCCCACCTTCCCAGGCCCCTGCAACCCCCAAGATCCTATTAGCTAAGTCCTGGCTATACAGCACTTTAAAGGGATGTGTTGAAGGTAATCCGCACGTTTAGAGTTTTACCCTCAGCAAACCTTGCCAGTAAGCATCTCGGACAATACACCTCCAAGTGCTAAGCCTATTAGTCTCCATTAGTTCCCAGGATGTCCTAAAAACACCTTGGGGATAAATCTGGGGATGCAATCGGTTTATGTAGAGCTATGTGACCCAAACACATGCCCCCTCCAACTCAGACTAACACCAGCAAATGAAAGAGATGGTCTTCAAAATTTCCATCTCTGGAATACTGGAGTGAGCACTAAGCTCATCTCCACAGGTCTTTACAAACTCCAAACTGTGAGTTCAAACAAAAAAATCTGTTGTAAGATAATTAAAAGATCTGGGTTTGTGATTTAAGTGGATGAGCAGCTCCCGCTGGTAACGGTTCGGTCTTAGTGAAAAGAATTAGTCAGCAAATGAGATGCATAATTTTGATCCTCCGAAAGTGTGCACTGGTCAACAGTTGCTCATGGGGAGTTGATCAGAAAGTACCGGATTCATGGAGCTTTGAGAATTTAATTTAGTTCAAAATAAAAACAAACAAACCCCCACTCCAGAAAAATCTATTTACTAGACTAACACTTTAAAGATGTGGTTCACTCGTTTAATCTATGCATTTGCAGTGGTCTCTAGTAGGACTTATTCGGAAAAAAGCCCAGATGCGCCTGTTTCAGGATGTAGAAGTCAGGTGGAGGAGAAAGTAGCTTCAGACGGCAGGATTTCCTGATATTTGGACATCTTGCCTCTGATTGGCTAACAGCAACGTGACTCACTGACTCTGTTTCCTTTGAAACTATGTTTTATCTCCACAAATAACACAAGTCTGAAGGAGTTCTGCTGTGAGGTGGAGTTGCTAATGCTAACAGTTAGCTTCTACTAGCCGAGACGTTCTCTGCTGTTTCCTGGATGCTAAACCAACAACATCCTTCCCCGTCGTGAGCCAAGATGGGTGAGTCCATGAATGTAGTAAGTAAGTAAGTAAGTAAGTAAGTAAGTAAGTAAGTAAGTAAACTTTATTTGTATAGCACTTATCACAGAAAAAGAATCACAAAGTGCTTCACAAAGATCAACAAAACAAAAGATAAAGTCATCATAAAATAATCTTAAAACATAACAACAGAATATCATAAAATCATCAAAAATCCGAAAACAGAAAGTCATAAAATTATAAAAATGATAAAAGGTAAGTGACAGTGTGATGTAGATCTGTCAGGATTTTCTAATCCTAGAGTTTCACCGTCTATTTTCTATCAGAAGCTAATGCAGGAGATAGGTGGAGGAGACTATTGTCATGTTCAGCCTGCATGAAAAACCGATTATAATCAGAAATAATATTTAAAAATAGTTTTTCAGTGAACCACAACTTTAATGAATCCCGGCAGTTCTTCAGACATCTATAAATGCAACCCCCCCCCCCCCAAAAAAAATAAAAAAAAGATGATTGACGGTCCCAAGCGTAATAAGTTTGATTCTTAGTTCATTCTTGCAAGTTACAATTGTGCAATATTTTCAATTTAACACAAATTATTTAAAACAATCAAACAAGACAAGCCAAAAAATTCTTAAAAGTTTAGGAAGAGCAGATTTCTTGCAGTCTAATGGAGCTTTCTTTGCAAACTTGAATCTTGTTTTTACAAATGCTTTCATTATACAGCAATTTTTTTTTACCAAATGTTACTCTTGCTTTCATGGTTTTATAACATCAAATGCACATTTATGACCTGAATGTCAATTAGATGCACAGGAAGCACTAACAGCTCCAACGTGCACCAGCTGAAGCCCAATTTACCCAAATTTAAGTCTCTCTGATGAAAGTCCTCACTTCCTCTCTCTCCTACAGCTCGTTAGTTGTGAATCTCACGTGCACCTTACAAGCCACTACTCCACTTTGTGAGTGAAACTGTCATGAAGGGCGAGGAACAAAAACCCCTGTCGCACCTCCTTGGTGAGCAGAGGCCACACCGCAGCTGCCAAATCCGGGGATTGGACTCCTTGGATTTGCTGTTGCCTGGTTAATCTCATTACAGGAATGAATTAAAGGGAAAAATTGCTGACAACTTAGATGGAGCCTTGAGGAGGTCATATCAGACAAGACAGAAGCAGTGTCTAGCCCTTCCTAATCCGAACACACACACACACATGCACACACACACACACACACACACACACACTGGATTATCTGAAGGTGATATTAATTTAATTATTATGTAATTAAGCTCATAAAAATACTAACTGAAAATATGATTTTTTTTTAGCTTTATTTTAAACGATATAGGTGCTATTTGCAGATTTTGGTCTAATTATCTGGTTAATAACGAGGATTTTAAGCTCCTGTCTAATCGCATCGACCTTTAGATTAATTACTTATTAAGGCATTAAAAGCTTTTATAAAGTTTGCTGCTGACACAATCCAGTTTTTCTTTTTACTTTAACTTGTTAGAAAAAGCACAACAAATATTTCTGCAATTTGCATTCAAATCTAAAAGATAAACACATTGAAATCATACATTTTTGTTGCTAATGACTGCAGATAATATATATATATATATATATATATATATATATATATATATATATCAACTAGAATGAAATCAAAAAGGAAATGCATGGTGGAAATGGAAGAAAGTTTTGAATGGAATACCAAAATGAACTTACTTACCTTTAAGTTTCCACCAATGAGCAGAACCTGGATCAGATTTTGGCCCAGTTTAGGTTGCAGCAACTTAAAAACAACCGTAAATCTAACAAGAAGTGTTTTGAACAGAATCGTAGTCTCCTCTGCCTCTTTC
Organism: Aphyosemion australe; assembly: GCA_006937985.1. NCBI lineage: Eukaryota > Metazoa > Chordata > Actinopteri > Cyprinodontiformes > Nothobranchiidae > Aphyosemion > Aphyosemion australe. Next base: position 1,043,784 of record SSNS01000210.1, read on the forward strand.
ACTTCTAACTGAACTGCATCCAACTGACCAGCCAACCAGTTTGAGCACAATCTGCTGCCAGCAAAGTGCCTTAACTAAACCAGACCTTTTAAATACCGATTCATTTCATCTCCATTAGCTGGCCTTATCTCCTGCGGTAAGCCCTCCCTGCCCTGACATCACTATGATCTCCCATCCAACCGCCCGCTGCACCTTGCAACTGATGTGTAATTACTGAAGCAGCACTGCTCCTAAGCAGGGAGCGCTAAACCTCTTTCAACGTTTACCTCACTAATCCTGTGTTAGCACTTTAGGCCACAGTTAAGACACCTAAATGCTTAGCTTCCTTTTCCAGTGGCAAAATGGTCAACCCCTCCCTCTCCGCTTTGCGGCCCCATGCAGAGAAACTGCACGCTGCTGTTTGTCGACCTCAACAAGCCCACAGATCAGTCTTTGTTTTTTCACATGTCTGGTTTGGGTGTCAAAAGCATTGTACTCCCCAGGGTGCTGAAGGGCTGACCCAAACATGCTCGGTGGTAATTTGCCAGAAATCCGACTGAATGTTGGCTGGATCATCCTCTCAGACCTCTTAATCTGACAGTTTGTGCTCACCAAGCTTAAAGCATGGGCCTGCACTTCTTTGAATGATGTTTTCTTTAATGCCTGATGAGCAGCTAGGTGTGCTCAGTTGGTGGGCTGCTAAGAAAATTAACCAAACAGCAGACACAATGTAGAAAGGGGGGGTCAGTGTGGTGTTTTTGAAACCCGTCAGTAAGCAACAAACACAAAATGTGTGAGAACTACAGCCTACATGGCGGTTTTATAATAAAAAGTCAAAAATATTAAAACATTCTACACTTTTGGGGCCTAAAACTGTTCCATCCTTGCATGTACTTCAATCCAATTCCTGCAATTTTGTGGCACATTTTTAAAAATGTCACATGCAGATATTTTTTCTTTGTGTGAGGCTTTCAGAGAAGTTAAGTCATAATTTTAAGATGTTCGAAAATGCCTAAAAAAGAATCAGGAGTTTGTGAACGGATGCATTTCTAACACCTAGTTAAAAAAACAAGACTGTAAAACACCAGGTAAAGTAAGATGTGGTACTTGATGCATTTATGTTTATTTTTGTGATTTATTGTATCTAAACTGACATCAAGTTGCCTAAATCCCATGAAAATGTGACACATTTGGGTGATTTTTGCTGCACAGGAAATCTTGAATTGAGTCTGATTTATTTAAAAATAAGAACTTCCCAGGTCCACATTTATACTTTGACTTGAGAGTTGTAGATGAAACTGTAACCTTCAGACAGGAACATGATCTCTCCTGAGCAACAGCTGGTTCCAGGTGTTTTTTCTTAATCTGGCAGATGTCAAATACCGGTACTCAAGTTTCAGACAGGGATCACTATTCTGTCTAAAACTGAAAGTACTTTATTTGACTGAGGTTATTATCAGGTTGAGACAATCAAGATAAGTGTAAGAAGCACAGGAAATATTTCGGTTTTAATGTATATTTTGTCATTTACTACAAAATATTATGGTCCCAGTGTGCTCTCTGTACTTAATGCTTCTCTGGTTTCTGGTCAGGTCCCTGCTTATTTTAAGAACACTGTAATCCACCCGCTTCTTAAAAAACCCAATCTTGATCCATCTCTCCAAAGCAGCTTCAGACCATCTCTAAATTACTGTTCATCTCCAAGATCTTGGAAAAGGTTGTGGCTAAGCAACTCACAGATGAACATAACATCTATGATAGTCAGGGGACTGTTCTGTTCTGGTTCTGCTGGACCTGACTGCAGCCTTTGACACTGTTGACCATCACCTGTTACTGGTTAGGCTGAAAGACTGGGTAGGCCTTTCAGGAACTGCTCCTTCACATGCTCCTTCATTGTGGCTGCCTCCAAGTTTCAGTCCTCCGCCAACTCCCTCGCCCATGGTGTCCCACAAGGTTCTGTGCTGGGGCCTCTACTGTTCCTCTTTTATCTGCTCCCTCTCAAGCACATCCTGAGCTATTTTAAAGGAATCTACTACCATCTTTATGCAGATGACATCCAACTGTACATCTCCTTTAAGCCCCATGGGATGTCTAAGCTGCAGCTGTTGCACACCTGCTTAGACTCTATTAAAACCTGGATGGCTGGGAACTTTCTACAGCTGAATGATGACAAGACTGAAATCCTCATCTGCGCCCCAGACAAAGCCTACTGGTTGTGCAGCACACCAGGCTAAAGGCCGCCCTGCCCTGTCCCGAACTCTGCAGTGGAACTGAGATATCAGTGGTTTCCTTTACAAAGCAGCTGAAAATTCACCTGTTCAGGCTGACTTTTGTGTGACCTCCTGTTCCTCTTCTCCTTCACTAGCTTCTTTTCATGCTGGTGTTTCTGTCATTTCTGTATATTTTTGGCCCCCATGTTTTCTTTTTTAATTTGATATTTTTTGAAAATTATTATTATTATTATTATTATTATTATTATTATTATTATTATTATTATTATTATTATTATCATCTTTTAAAATATTTTTCACATTTTTTATTGTGCTTGTGAAGCACCTTGTGATTTTTATCTTGAAAGGCCTTTCTTCTTCAAATTTCTGAGCAAACTGTGATCTAGGGCAAAAAGACAATTTAAATAGCATCCATTTGAGCCACAGGTTACCCAGAATTCTTCTGTTCCAAAATTATGGAATGGGATGTTAGCATAGTTCCTCTTGGGCTACACGAACAACATGGTTTATGCATATTCTGAAGCATTTCAGTCATTAGATTAATTGATACTTTAAAAGGTCAAAAACTTGTAAGTTTGTGATCAGTTGGGAGGTGGTAACTTACTATTCTACACTCCTAAAGTGAAATTAACACCCAACACCCACCAAATATCGTATTAACTCTCTGAAAATCGAACACTACACCACTTTACATCAGTTTAGAACCAGAAACCATGGATCGTGTTGACTGTGCTTGTGAGGTCGTTCAGGAGCAAAGGTTTATTTTTACTGAAAAAGAAAACGAAGAACCGACTAAGAAAGGACTTAAGAATTAGGAGAACAAGGCTTTAGGACATCTAAACCGCTAATTTAAGAATCTCTAAGGTGTAAGCTTTTTATGAGGGATTTCTGTCCGTGTTGTTTGCACCCAGCATTATAGTGTCACAGTGAGGCAAAGGGATCAGAGCCGGTTTAACCTTAACAAACAGGCGTGGCTATAAATTCTCTGGGAGAAGGGACACGGACACCATCCATCTTCTAATTACAGCAACAAGCTGGTGTCCGGATCACCTTCGTTTCCTGGACAAGTGACGACCTTCTTCAGCTTTAATCCCTCAAAGTTGGAAGCGTTACGTTGTTCACACCTTGAGGAGATGTCATTTAGGGCCTAGTCACTGTGGTGGGCTGACTCAAGGTGAACCCTAAGACAAAACAAAACAAAAAGAAACAAACAAACACACAGCCCTTGTTTAAAAGGGTTATGTTGTACACAAATATCAGATTACATAAATCAAATCTTTGCTCTTTTGCCCTTTTGTTGCAAGCAGACGCTGAGCAGTAGCTCAGGAGGTAGAGCGGGTTGTCCAGTAATCAGAAGGTTGCAGGTTCGATCCCGGCTCCGGCCAGAGAATGCTGCTGTGTGTCCTTGGGCAAGACACTTAACCCACCTTGCCTGCTGGTGGTGGTCGGAGGGACTGGTGGCGCCAGTGCTCGGCAGCCTCGCCTCTGTCAGTGCGCCCCAGGGCAGCTGTAGCTACGTTGTAGCTCATCCCCACCAGAGTGTGAATGTGTGTGTGAATGGGTGGATGACTGATTGTGTTGTGAAGCGCCTTGGGGGGTTGTAGAACCCTAAGAAGGCGCTATACAAATACAGGCCATTTACCATTTTTTTCACTGTTGCTGCCTGAGAAGCATATTGGTTAACCATTGTTCTTCCATTTATTCCAAGTAGTAGCCTGTTATTGAACTTAAGTAGTTAGAACCAAAGTTTATTGTGAGTAACAGTACCATACCATACCATACCATACCATACCATACCATACCATACCAAGTTTCTTTATGAAGCACATTTAAAAACAACATGGCAGCTGACCAAAGTGCTAGATGAAAACTAAAACACAGTATAAAAGCAAAAACACAGTCAATAGTAACAATACATGGCAAAGCAGATAATCACAGTCATCAATAAGAACGCATAATAATAATAAAAAGTCTGGGGTTTAGAAATGCCAGGCCATAAAAGTAGGCCTTAAGAAAGGACTTGAACCGGGGGAGGAATGGTGCCAGCCTCACTGAGAGAGGAAGAGCATTCCAGCGGGACGGAGCAGCATAGACAAAAGTACGCTTCCTCAGCGTTTTATATTTCATGGTGGGAACATGAAGCAGCAAATGATCGGAAGATCTCAATGCCCAGTTTAACACATTGCCTCAGACTTAGAGTCATTCATCTTCAGAAAATTGTCAGCCAGCCAGTCCCTCACTTTAGCTGAACATTGGTCCAGAAGTGACAGAGCACCTGATTTATTCAAAGCCAGGTGGATCTGGCAATCATCCGCATAGAGATGGTAGTCCAGGCCATATTTCCTCAGGATTGAACCCAAGGGGAGGATGTAAATGGAAAACAGGAGAGGCCCGAGCACAGATCCCTGCGGCACTCCCCAGGGGAGCGGGAGGCATGGAGAACAGTCACAAAACTGAACCTTAAAAATTCTATTTGACAAATAAGAGCGAAACCACTGAAGTGAGGTACCCCTAAGCCTGAGTCTATCCAACAGAATGTTATGGTCAACTATATCAAATGCGGCGTAAATGCATCCCTAGTACCACTAGTGGTATTTGTACCACAGTCTGGAAACTAATAAAGAATACAACAAATGAATGAAATAATGCCACAAAATGTGATTTTCTTCATTTAAAATAATCTAATAATGATTTTATGGTGAATTTTTAAAATTTGTTGCTCTCAAAATAGGTCAAAAATAGGCACATTTGTGAAAATCTGAACATAAAAATGTATCAGATCAACTGCTTACTGAGAAAACAAAATTCATATTTCTAGAAATATAATCAGAGATCACACTAAATTACTCCGAGGGTGGTCAATGGCCCCCGGGCCACATTTTGGACACGTCTGAGTTAGTTTTTTATCCAAATTGACCTGTTAGACAAGAGGTCCATCAACATCTTTATAATTTTTCCATATTTGTACCTTGTTATTTAAAACTTTTCCATGTGAACATCTTTTACAACATTGTTGTAAAAGTCACACAAACTCTCTTTATATGTCTGTATTTATGTCTTTATCTACATGATGTAAAAGTTGGTACCAATATTGCCTTGCAGCAAGAAGGTTGTAAGTTTGAATCTTGGCTTCAGCCTTTTTAATCTGTGTTAGCATGTTCTCTCCATGCATGTGTGGCTTTTCTCAGTGTTCCATAGTCCATCCCCCACCCCCATTTCCCCAACCAAAAACATGCATGTTTAGGTTAAATTGTCAGTCACTTAGGATAAAAGCATCTGCAAAATGCGTAAACATCTATGTCTAAATTTAAATCTACATTTATGTCTGTATTACAATTTATATCTATATTTATAACTGAAGAATTTGGTATATATTTTATTATATATGAAATTAATTTGAAATGTTTTCATTAGTCACTGAATTAAGGAAATGTTAAAACTGGCTTAAAAAAAAAGATCTGTCTATCTAAAAGGTTTAATTAGGATAAGTTTAAGACTTACTCAACTCAGAACGTTCCAGACTTTTTCTGCCATTCTAGGTTAAAGTTTAACCCTTAAATGTCCAGAGCAAGATAAGGTCAGTTTTTTCTGTCTTTGCTTTAAAAAAAAAATAAAATTAGGGCAACAACAAATAAATATTTACCTTTTATTCAAACACATCTCCAAACCATGTACAATTTTATTTTAAACTAATAGTAATTTTTCCCCCCAGTTAACACGAGGGTCCCCATTTATGGGTACTTGCTGCAGAAACTCCTGAATAAATGACAATAATATCATCAAGCTGCACCTCTAAAAATACAGAACCTGGGCTACAAGACCATATAAACATGCTTTATGTGCTACAATTCAATGAATTATCACAAATCAACCTTCACACAGCAATACCTTCTGTCTCCAACGCTGCTAAAAATCACACTGTACACATTCTACCAATCATTGTGAACTTAAGGCCTTGCTGATTCTAAATCTGTGTCTCTCAACACTCTATGCCTAAGTTTTAGAATCAGAATCAGATGGGTTTTATTGCCATATGTGCAAGAAATCACAACATTAGGAAATTGCTTTAAAGGAATAGAAGGCAAAGACCAACAACAGAAATCGCTTTTTCCCAGCAGAGCTCAAAAAAGTTTCTTACCTTTTATGTTTTGCCCTGAAAAGTTCATTTTAGCCAGACTTTCTTATCATTTACTGTTAGCCCTACCTCTTGTGTTATTGTTGCATGTTGTTCTTCACTTTATCAGACTCAAACTTTCTACAGCTAATGTCGAGATGTTTAATTATGAAGTCATTGAGGTTTTGGGGCTGCAGGCTGCATGTTTCCACAGAGATATTTAGTTTTTACAATGTTCATTCATACGTCATCAAGAACACACCTATTAATACACATCTTAACAAATCCCACAGAAGAACCAAAAGTAATAAAACTGACCTTTTGGCTACACTCGTTTGTCATTTTCCAACAGATTTCTCAGAAATAGGCCCAAATGTAAAATGTTTTGAAGTATTTAGAGACTTAATGATTTTATACCTAATCAGGAGGTTAAACTAATCTTTGTATTTTATGTAATAATGTTGGATGGTCCTTTCTTTTGAGCAGTTATGAAACCGTTGTGTAGAAATCTGAATAGAAATCTCCCTTTTCAAAAGGGAAATTTTGTATTATCTGTTTTTGGGCACATGGTTGTCGATCTCGGATACTTTTCTATTTGCCTGTTTGTTATCCTGTGTTGTGATCTGACACCATTCATCCTCCTTCACCACTTCTCAAAGAAACCACTGAAGTAAATGCGAACATTTCCTTATAAATATCAAACACTAAAAAGACTTAAATCAATCACTATATGAGTGTTTTTGGGCTTAATTGTATAAACACTGTGATAAAACACATGTACACGATTACACAAGGTTGTTATCTTTATGGTTACAAAAGATGTTATAAAATGCTGCATTTTTTGCACAACAGCCAAGGTCCATACTAATCGGCCAACTTTATGTACACAGCTGCTGAATTTCTCACACAAGTCACTCAAAATAAACCAACATGCAAATCAAGTAAAAGGGCGGGAATGAGTCGTTGCTTTAAATGTGGCTCCAAAACACAGAAGTTCATTCATACTCAGCGAAACAGGTGAGAATTTTGTCTCCATTACTTTTTTCTGCATTTTTTAAAAAACTGAATAAATTTAAAGTCTGTTCTGTATTTTTTTTTTTTTACAGATTTTGTAAAAAGATGAGCCTGATCTGGACCTTTTCCTTCATTCTGCTGTCCGCTCTGGCAGCAGACGCTCAGGTTACCATGCCTGGTCGTTGCCCAAACGCTGCAGTGCAGGAGAAGTTTGATGCTGCAAGGGTGAATACTAGAAACTATTAAAATATCAGTGCATCCACTACTAAACACAAACTGGAATGTAACTGGATTCTTTTGCCTCATTCAGCACTGACCTGGGCCTTGTCTTCTTGTTTTTACACAGTACCTCGGTAAATGGTTTGAGATCCAGAGGCTCCCTCACAGCTTTCAGCTGGGTCACTGCTGCACCGCCACCTACAGCCTGGAGAGCGCCGGTGTCGTCGGTGTCCTCAACAGGGAGCTGCTGTGAGATCTGCTTAATCACATTCTTTTCTTCTAGAGAATTTTTATGGTTTAATGTGTAGAATATTTCAAATGAAATGTTTTTATGATCATTTCCATCCATGCTTGGAACATAAAAGTCAGATATTTCATTTAACTGTAATTAATTTTCTCTTTCAGTGCTGATGGGACCATCAGTGAAATAAGTGGGATTGCCAAACCCAGTCCCACTGAACCTGCCAAACTGCTGGTCTATTTCTTTGAAGGTACGAACCCTGGTTTAGTTTTTAAATCCTTTTTATAGTTTGCTGGTTTAGATTCTAGTTTTTAAACTAAATAATGAAAAATTTAAAGTCTTGTCTCTTTTCCCATACAGACGCCCCCCCTTCTCCCTACTGGGTTCTATCCACTGACTACGACAACTACGCTCTGGTCTACAGTTGCACGGATCTGAATGGGATCCATGTGGATTTCGCCTGGATCCTGAGCAGGACGCCTACTCTGCCTGAGGAAACGCTGCAGGAGCTGCACAACATCCTGCTGTCCAACGGAGTCCAAGTGAACAAGCTGCTCTCCACCAATCAGGACGAAGCTTACTGCAGCATCATGGACCAGTAAATGAGCAGTCTTTGAATCCCTCTGAATATCTGAGGTCAATGTAATAAAGCAGATCGATTTAAACAAACATGCTGCATTTTATATTTTGTTGAGTGAAGATCTGTGATGATCAACACTGGAGCCAGCTATGATTTTTGAGATTTTAATGGAAACATCATTGTGATTAACGTGAAATAAAATAAACATGCTGCACAAATCAACAAAACTATAAAGCTAAATTAAATTTTCTTAAACATCAACTGTTTTCAGCTATAAACAAACATTTTAGCTCACTATTCTCATTATAATGAGTAATAATCTGAAAATCTGAACAAAAAATCTATTGTTTTTCTATGCTGCATGCAGATCCTGCAGATTAAAACAGATTATTGATTCATGAATGTGCAGAAAATCTCTAGAAAAGTCTCTTTATTCCTCTCAACCTGCATAAAAAAACTAAAAACATATAGGTTGTAGCTCTGAGTGAAATAACAGACTCCCCTAATCTCTTTACATGTATGTAATTCTCCTTGAGTCCTGTTACAAAACCCCAAACACATTTATCTTTGCCAATCTGCTACTGTGTGTGATGAAGAGGAGTGAATGTGGGAGTTGGCACCTGTTCAAATTTCTGTTCAAACCAGACTCATCAAAGGAAAGCCGGTGATGCAATAAAACCTTTGTGAAGGTGTCAAATTAACGTCTGGCACATCTTTGTCTTTATAACTCCTCTTGATGTTGCAGGAAAATAACAATCGAGTCTTTTTTATGCTTCATTTTATAGAGAAATGAGGTGATGTTACTTTGTTTGAAGTTGCAGTTAAACAGAAAGCTGCAGGATACAGCCTGCTCATTACCCGCTGCGTGGGAACAGCAGCATCTTTATAGTAAATCATGTTCTTGTTCCTCTTAGTTTGGTCTTATTACAAATAAACTGTAAAAAGTCTCATGATGACAGGAGCATGTTCTAAGGTAACGGATGTGTTATTATCTCCCATAGAAATTAAAATCCATGCCTGAAAATCCAGAATTTAACATGCTTTAAGTATATTAGACACCTCTATGCTTTGCATTTTGCAGCCTTTAAGCCATGAACAAAATGCCTTAACAAGGTTTTTGCTGTTTGCACAGCTGCAGGAGCTTTGACATGGAAGTTATGACATGATAGAATCAAATATCTCATGATCCACTGGCTGGATTTTGATGAAAGTCCAGAACGGAATCATCAGCTAATTAATTTTGGAGTCAACTCAAATCAAGATTGCCAACGCAACTGATCTAAGAAAATACCAACATGGCTGCAATTCATCTGCATTTACAGACATGGAGCTAAATTCTAATGTAGCTGAGAGTCAAACTCATATCATCATGTGATTGCATGTAACACAAATTTTATGATTTGACCAAAACATTTAAAAGTAAAGTTTAAAACTGGTGATTCTTTCAAAAAAAATGTGGGCATTCATATATTTATTTATTGGTCTAAGTTAATAAAGATGAAGGTTTAAGTCAACTATTGCATGTTAATTGCATAAAATATTACATTTACTTCTTTTTTGTAAAATAATTGAATTTTCTTTGCAAACAGAAATAATAACATCAGATAACATCATAAAATCTTAAATAACAGCTTGATGGAATTTGTTTTTATTGATTATCTATTTCACATGACATCAACTATAAACCTGACTGTGTTATGCTACTATTGCCGCCCCCTAGTGGAGAAACACAAAATGACTCTAGAACAATCCGGATAATCTGCTGGTTGGTTCTACACAGAGGGCTGATTTATGAAAAAGGTTAGTTATCCGGCATCACAGTCTAGATTTACTTTAGATGACTTCTGTTTTTAAGGTGATGCATGATTTATTCTGCATATAGCTGCCCAAGTATAAAAAAAGGTAAGGCAAGGCAGATTTCTTTATTTAGAGTTTCCTGGTCTGTGTGGGCCACTTTTGCTTTTATAAAGTATAAAATAACTATAGTAAAAAAAAAAAATCATCAAAACTTTCAAGTAAGTGATTGAAACAAGTTTGACCCAACATGACCTTATCTTACATTCTGCATCCTTTAATATTCCTCCCTCCTTTGATGCTCTCCCTTTATTCTCTGTGTGTTTGCTTCTTTCCTTGATCTCCTGACCAGTGGAGCTCTTTGCCTCCATCCAGGGAGAAACCACGCGCCCCTCTGCTTTAACCAGACTTTGATGTATCTGGCTGCAGCTAACAAGTCATTCCTCCTTCAAATATATGAGCTGGAAATTGAGGCTTTTGATCTTTTTCTACTTTAATTTAAACATGTTTGTAGCCAGGGGGCTTTGTCTAAAAGCAGGCAGCATTAAAACGATTTTCGTGTGTAATTGACAGTGTTTGGTTTGAAAACTTCTTCATGTTAAACAGCTGAAGGATATTTTAGATAATTAAAGGTCAGGCAGTAGAGACTGATGAACTCACTTCCTGTTCATTCAGGATTTTCTGAGTTCTTTAGTTTTATTCTGCTGAAATCCATTTTAAATGGACATGTAGATTGTTATCACTCAGATTTTTTTCTTTTTTTTGGCTGAGTTTGTATTTTATTCTTTATTCTTAAAGAGCGAGTAACACCTGAATCAACTTTTTTTTTGCTGATAAGCTGTATAGATGAGTGTCTAATAGTGCTGTAGTGTAGACATGTGTAGTCATTAGTTTGGCCCAAAACCGTAATTAAATCTCCGTCTTCAGGTTCAAAATCTGCTCTACATTGATTTAGAATCAGCCAATAATGGTCATGTTTTAAAACGTTATAACGTCAGATAACCTTTGACCCTACGACGTAGGCACGTAGAACGCGGCAGCGAAGTGCGCTCCAAGCAGGTGGCAGGCAGCCACATCAACAAAACGATAGAGGAAGATATTTTGGATAAAATTCGTTTGGGAGTTTACATTCTTAAAAGTAAGGAGGGACAAACTAATCGTGTGTTTGGGAAAGATTCAGCGAGGTAAGAAGCTCAATATTATAACGTGTTTTTAATGAGGCGGGGCGGGGCGGGTTGTAAAACTAGACAAAGTGATGCGGGGCGGTTTGGTGCGGGTCAGACCTTTTGAAATCTGCGGTACCCGCGGGTTGAAGAAAACCCTAACCCACGCATCACTAGTGTGTGTGCTCATGTGCACTCGTTAGTGTGCGTTCGCTTGGTAACGACTTGTTTTTCCGACTGAGAAGCTCCGAGTGCACTCGGGGGGTTGAGGGGGGTGCTGTCAATCATTGCCTCAGTGCTGCTCTCTCGGTCCGCCAGGCGATGCCTCCTTTAGGCGCATTTTTCTAACAGGAAGTGTGGGTGAAATTAGACTCCACCCATGGTGTGACTCACCCTTTAAAGGTGCAATTTGTAAGACTGACATCTTGTGGTCAAATGTGGTTACTGCAGTCCACTTTTAAGCAAAATTATCACTCTCTCACTGCTGTTCTGTGAGTTTCAGATCAGAAACTGAACCAGATCAGAACCAGAAGATTCTAGATGACAAACAAAGACGAGTCATACATAGTAAGTTGATAGATAAATACATTGTCATATCTGGTGTTAACATTCTTGGGTGTTTTATGGTAGGGAGCACTTACTACAGTTATTACTGTAGTTTGACTCTGGCTATACAGGAAGTGTGGTCTTGCTGTTAGCTTGTTGTTATAGTTCTGAACGACTCATTAAAGGAAGTAAAACGCCCTGATTGAATCATTATTCACTTCACACACACATTTCACTGTAATATCGAGTTGTTGGTAGTTGGAAAAAGTAGCTTGAGATACTTTTAGGGCCGACTATTTTCTTCTAATTCACCGTTAGCATCATTAGCTCAATGTTAGTCTCTAGCCTTCTTCACCCGATATTAGAGTAAAGCAAAAATATGCCGTGGCTTCTTAGGGGTACAAGAAAATAACTTCTGGGTCGCTCCTGTTTACTGGGTTTGGTTTTTGTTAACAACTCTGGAGCTTTTTGCCTGCAGGGGTTGAATTACAAATGCCCTCACAACCTCACAGAGTGTAAACCAGGGGTGCCCAATCCTTGTCCTGGAGAGCCAGTATCCAGCAGGTTTTAGTTTTAACTCTGCTTCAACACACCTGATTTCAATCAGCAGGTGATTATCAGGCTTCTGCAGAGCTTGATGAGCTGCTGCACAGGTGATTCAAGCACTGAATCAAGTGTGTTGGAGCTAAAATGTGCTGGACACCGGCCCTCCAGGACCAGGATTGGGCACCCCTGGTGTAAACAGTAACTACGTCCTGCTTTCATTTTTTTCGAATAAGGAAAAACTGACAACCCCCCAGCCGACTGAGAATGAAATCTGTTTCAGTATAACCATCCTTCCAAGATGATTGAGCCATTAGACTGTTTTGTGATCATTTCACAGTAGAATTCTTACAAATTGCACCTTTAAGGTAGCTTTACCTCATGTATTACTTTTAAAATCTTGTCATCCTTGCATATTCCTCTAACGTCTTGCTCTTAAAATTAGAATATGATGCAAAAGTTAATTTATTTCAATAATTAAATTCAAAGGTGAAACTAATATATGAGATAGACTAATTACATGCAAAACCAGATATTTCAGCCTTCATTTGTTATAACTGTGATGATTATGGCTTACAGCTGATGAAAACCCCACATTCAAAATCTCAGGCAATTAGAATATTGTGGAAAGGTTCAATATTCTAGACTCAAAGTGTCACACTCTATCAGCTGATGAATCCAGAACACCTGAAAAGGGTTCCTGAGCCTTTAGATGGTCTCTCAGTCAAAGTTGAATTACTGACATAAATGGACACTAGACAGTGACTTGATGCAGTCTGCTGGATTTCCTTAGTTAAGAAATTAATTGGCCTAATGAATTGAACACTGATAAGTAGGTTAAATTAAAATGTTTACTTTGTTAAGTGTAAATAAACTGAATAAAACAACATCACAAATGGCCGTGAAACAGTGTTGGGTGGAGGAATAATTGAAATTCCATCAATTATTTAATATGAAAATAAATGAAGAAGCGTTTTAATGTCGGAATCTGTGAATTTCTCCACCAAACAACTTTAACTTTGATCAAATCTTCTATAACGGTCAGTAAATTTCTGTGGAGTTCATATTTGCAGTAAACATGTAACTTTATACAATTCCTCTGCTTTCCCTGGACTCAGTGTGCAAAGCTGCTTTCCCTTTTCTTCACCAGCTACTTTAAAGGCAGTTTTAGTAATTCAATAACTTGTTTGTCTGCAGCATCGTGAAGTTCAATAAATCCAGAGGTAAACAGTGTAAACAAACAGAAACCATCCCTGCTCTCCTGAAGCAGGAGAACATTGTTTTATCACATTTCTGCTGGTTTGTCCCTCATGACTCCAGTTTACTAATAACTTACTTCACGTCTGAAATAAAACAAGAGACAAAGAGTCTCATTGAGGACGCAGAGTCGCAAAACCCGGTGGAGAACTCTGAATCCGACCAGAATCGATGACGAGACTCAACCAGTAGGACTAAACGGTGAGATCTGTTTTATTCAAATAAAATAAAATATTAAGATTAACATATTAAATTCTGTTTAATTTAACATTACTGAACGTCTCTCTGCAGATAAAGTTCTGTTGGTACCATGAAGTCAGTTCTGGTTCTGGTTGTTGTCCTCGTCTTCCCAGTCATCTGGGCTCAGGTTCCTCACTGGGGTCCGTGTCCAGAACCAGAAGTTCAATCTGCATTTGTCCTCAAACAGGTAAACAAGTAAAATTGAATCTGAACTTTCCAGTAAAGTGACTCAATGTTCTATTTTATGTTTACAAATCTGTTATATACCATAGGATCTGAATTTCATCTGATGGCTTTTATTGCTTTTTATTTTAAAACCTGCATTAAGATGCACAAAAATCTCTGTACACTTAAAAGAAAATTAGTTTTTCTATAGATATTTTGTTCTTACCGAGTGAATCTGTAGGATGAGCATGCTTTATGTAAAACAGATGAATATTCTCACTTATGTGCATGTGATGCATGATTTAAAGCTATCAGAGATAACAGGAAACCTGTGCATTACCTTGTTTACGCAGGAAAAAGTGGAATAAATGTCAGATTTGATGTAGTTTGTGATCCTTTGTGTGTAAATCTGACTCTGCTCAGTCCTCGGTGACTTTTCACTCGTAAGTTTGAAAGCGAGCTTATCGTAGGTTTTAGAAAAACCCATTACAGTATGTAGATTTATTCATGGTCTCTTCTCACATTGCTCCAAATTGCCTCTGAACCCGTTTTTTTTGCTCCTCACAGTTCATGGGGAGATGGTTTGAAATTGCCAAACTGCCGGCCCAGTTTGAGAAGGGCCGCTGCATCGAAACCAATTTCACTCTGACGACAGACAGCTCCATTCGAGTGGTCAGCTCTGAGATACTGTGAGTCCTTACCTGCAGTTCATTTGTGCAAATGTGGAGCCAGGAGGTGATCTGTGAACGGTGTGTATTCACTGTAATGCAACGTGAAAAATGTGTGTGTGTGTGGACTGACACAGAAAAGGAGAATTGAGGAAAATTGTGGGAACTGGAGTCATAGAGGATCAGAAGAATCCTGCTAAACTAGGAATAAGTTATTCCTACGGTAAGTGGGATGAGTTTACAGCTTCTTCTCATCTGCTTGTGTTGAAATTTTGAATTTTAAAAATGTGCGTGTCTTCCTCAGTCCTCCCATATTCCCCCTACTGGATCCTGTCCACCGACTACGTGACCTTTGCCCTGGTGTATTCCTGCACCGACATCCTCAGACTCTTCCACGTGGACTTCGCCTGGATCCTGGGTCGGACTCGGAGCCTGCCGGACTCCACCATCCAGAAAGCCATGGGGGTTTTTGCCTACAACAACATTGACGTGACCAGAATGATCCCCAGCAGGCAGCAGGGCTGTGACAAAACTCTCTGAGTCCCAGAGGAAATGCACCACAAGATGGCGCTGTCGTTGGTAGAAAAATAGGAAGTGATTACAAAGTTTTTTGTAAAAGAAAGAAAAAAAAGCTAGATTCTTTATGAACTTTGTGTTTGAGCAGGTAGATTTCATGTCTCAGATTTCTTGTTTTCATCAGTTTGACTCAGAATGAAAACATGATGGATGTCATTAGTTTGAATAAAATCAGTGGACTCAGAAGCATTCATTAATGCAGCTTTAAACACTCAAAACTGATTTTAATAACTTTCAGAAACTTTCCCAGTAAACCCACCTGCTATAATGTAGTAAGTAAAGTTTATTTATATGGTATCTAATAATCACAAAGTGCTTCAATAAGTAAATCACATCAAAATTAAAACTACTAAAAGTAAAAAAAACACAAATTAATAAAGACAATCAAAAATAAGAAGTAGTTTTAGCCATTTAAATCCAAAATGATTAAAAATTTTCACTAATATTTCTGTTTTATTTCTGTTACGAATAGATTAAACTCAGGCATAAGCTGAAAATATATGATCCTGATTTATGATGAAATTAGCACTAATTCCTGCACCTGTGTGCAAAAGACAACTGCAGAACAAGCAAGCAGTTTTTATCCTGTGCGTCTGCACAAACGTGCACGCCGTTGTTTTCCCTGTTCAGCAGAATAAAACGAGCTGTAGCTGTCGGAGGTCCTGCTGGTGCTGAGGAGGTGGATGAAGGACGCTCTTCTTCATGGTGCTTTTAACAGGGCGGCAAAAACCTCATTATTTTACCTTCATACTGACAATAAAACACAGATCTGACTTATTTGTAACTCCGCTGCGACATGTGGCTATGATGGTGATTATTTCACACTCACACACTGTTATTTATTATTGAAACTCCCTCGAGGTGGACTGTGTTCTTCAGAGCTGTTTGGTGTGATTTCCCCAGTGAGACGTCAGCAGATGAATCATAACAGAAGGTTCTCTGCCAGTTTCAGTCCAGCAAGAAGGAAGGAAACTGAAAGAAAATCCAGTTTTGGGGTTGATTTTACAGGATAATTGCTTTATTTTACTGGACAGTTCACAGGATAATTGAATAGTTTTCTATTCCTTTGAGGATCAACAGCTGGATGAAAGCTGGTGGATTTTTAGTTTGCATATCAAAAACTAAAATATAAACTCAGCAACAATTAGGAAATAATTTTATTACTTTATTTTATTTCTGAGATTTAAAAAAAATCATTAGATTTGGAGGTGTTTTGGAATGAAGTGTCATCAATGAAATGAAATCTGAATACAGATCTGTTTTTATTTAAAATTCAAACTGTTGATTGGTGAAATGTGGTTCAGACATTAAAACTTTCAACATTTTATTTCTTCAGATATTTATTAAAAGTCAGAGAAAGTAGGTTTCCTTGGCTATAATGACCCAAACATCAGCGAATTCTCAAGGTATTTTCTGCAAATACAGAAATAAAAAATATTTAATGTCTAAAAAATGTACGTTGTTCATTTTAAACAGCTCCTGACTGTTTTTCTCTCATTATCTTTGTGCTTTTGAGCTGCATGTTTGCTGTCCTGCAGGTTGGGGGAAGCACAGGACCGCTGATGGATCAGACAGCCAATAAACCAGGGGTTCACTAAAGGTGCAGCATACACACTTACCTTGTTTCTGAAAGGATAAGGGTCCCTTTATTAACTTTACTTAGTGCATTATTAAGCATTAATAAACTATTAAATAAAGTATTAACTACTGCATAACAATTTTATGTAATGCATTACTAAGGTGACACCCCCCCGGCCCTTTCTCCTAACCTTAAGGACACTTAATAGTTAACAATAGCGGTAATGTTATTAAATGTTTATTAATGCTTAATAATGCACTAAGTACCATTATTAAAGGGACCCTTATTGTAAATTGTTACCAAGGAAAACAAGATATATACAAACAATATTCCAGTAAACAGAAAATTCTAACAAAATAAAAGTACTGGGACTCTATAAAATGTCAATCATGCCCAAAGTTTTCCTGTTCTCATGAATAACTTCAGGTAAAATATGACAAAATGAATATTTTTAATTCAATTGTTGTTCCAAGTTACACAGACAGGCAACTACTTTTTAAAAAGTCTTGCAAATAATAGTAATAAAAAACACGTTTTTGTTTTGCTTCAGTTAAATTTAGAAACAGATTTGAACATTTCCAATAATTCTGTGGGAGTGGAACAGTAGAAAGCTCAGATTTATTCAAACTAAAAAAGTCCATCTTCTATGTGCTAGCAGAAGAAAAGCTTCTCTCCGCTCGCTGCTGTCATGTGCTGCAGAGTCGGGCATCTGGAGTTGCTTTATATTCTGTCAACTTCTCTGAAGTTCGACTCTCCAGACTTTGGACTGGAGGCAGCTGGGCAGAATGTACACAAAGAATCTGACACCTTTGCTTGGTCTTTTATTTATCTCTGCTTTTTTGAAGGTGTAAGAGGAGATGGGACACACACTCATGCATGTGCACGCAAACATCTGCAAAAACAGCAAGACATCTTCCCTATCTTCTCTAGATTTGACTGTCAGGTCAGATTGAATCCATTAGCAGATGCTGATTAGCTGCTGGGCGTCAGAACGCTGCAGGAAGTCTCTTTACTGGCTCTGAAACATTCAGTATTCCCCGTCCCATCTCTTTTATAAACTCAGCTTCACGCTGGAGTGTGATCTCTGTCCCCGGGCCGTGCTTCAAACAGCCACGACTTCACGCCGTGTGTGACACAGATTCCACGCAGACGTCTGAGCAGGATGAGCTCACTCCTGGTGGCGAACTCTCCTCCCATCCTGTTAAAGGGCTTCCGATCAGCTGGCCTACATTCATAAAGAGATCTGAAATGTTCATTAATTTAAACAATCAGAGGCATAATGGCTCCGTTCTTCCACCGTCACACAACTAAACGGCTTTGGCAGCTTGAAATATCCAGCCTACAGCAGCACTGTGGAAAAAAAAGCAACTTTATAGGATTCTCTCTCAGAGGCTTCGGGGGAGCTTTTTGCTTATTAGGTTTATTGAATCTAAAATTGCAGCATCAGAGAGATTTTACTGCATTTCATTAGGAAATGTATACGCAGATGTAAGTTTATTTAAATGAAAGTTGACCAAAACAGACTCATGTTTTCAGCCTTTCCTAGGTAATTTAATTGTGTAGGGAAAAATAAGTTGGCTCAAATATGCTTGTGTCATCGAGGCTAAGATGAAAAAGCAGATTTTACTCAGGTTGATGCTGAATAAAGTGATCTGCATTTTCCAAACAATAAAATTAAAATCTGGTCCTAATTTCTAGTTAAATCCCTCTGTGAGAATAAAAATAATTAAAACTTTATTTTTCTTTAAAGGTGTGGTTCAGTGAAAATCTAGGATTTGGAAAGCCTGACAGATCTACGTCACATTTAACATTCATGGACTCTCCCATCTTGACTCGCGACGGGGAAGTCTGTTGTTAGTTTAACGTTCAGGAATCAGCAGACAACGTCCCGACTAGTAGAAGCTAACCGTTAGCATTAGCAACACCACCACACAGAAAAACTCCTCCAGGCTTGTGTTATTTGTGGAGATAAAACATCAACATTGCAAGTCAGTGGTAGAGTCGTGTTGCTGTTATCCAATCCAAAGCGAGATGTCCAAATATGGCTCCAAATCCTGCCGTGTGGTGCCACTATCTGCTGCAGAAGACTTTTCCAAGTGTTTCTGGGCTTTTTTTGCCCTGAGTACAGCTTGCAAGGCATTCATTCCTACCAGAGACCACTGCAAATGTATTGATTAAACAAGTGAACTACACCTTTAATGAGGTCAGAGATGATTCTGACATTGAGCACACCTAGTGAGAAATTTGAGTTTATCTGTCTTTGGATCTGATATTTTATTTAAAGATATTACTTTAAAGATACATGCTTTTTCTGTGTTTGAAAGGAAAACACTGAAGCTGAACTCAAATTCTCAGAAAAACACAAACTGGCACTTTCTTTTCGCCCCCCTGTGGGACTGAAGATATTTAATTCAGTGTTCATATTTCCAGGTGACTGGTACCTCGGAGACTCGGTTCAGAGGAAAAATTCTTCAGCTTTGAATTATTCTGCTTATGTTTTACTTTGAGAAGTTGGATTGTTTTTGTTTGTTTTGTTAGTTCGGTAAACTCAAGAAAAAAAATACAACCAAAAAGTTTTTCTTAGTTTGACACGTCTACGATTAATTCAATGTTTTTCTTTAAAAATGTAAATTTTCCAGTTGACCCTGAATGCAGCAGAAGCAGCAGCAGCAGCGCCTGGCTAAAGCACTGGAAATTTTGAGTTCTAAGAAGTAAAAAGTCTCATTTTTAGACATTTTATGTAATTTTTAGTCTAAAAAGAAAGAAAATTATTCTCTAGAAAAATATTATTGCTTAAAATCAGGTAAATATTTTTAAATATGATCCAAACTTTCTTGTTTTGAGTAGAAGAAATAGGCCAATGGGGTAAGCAAAGGTTGCTTGGCTAGAACTTCTAAAACCAGCAAATAAATCAAAATTTTAAGAATTGTCCTGTCCTGTCTTCCCTGTTCCTTCCCCATCTCCTCGTCTCCGGTGCCCTCTGACTCAGGTTTCTCACTCCATTTCCTGTCATAGTTATCAGTCCATTTCTCTCTCCCCTGTTTATTTGATTTGCCCATTAATATATTTTACATTATCATCTTCCCCTTCCAGTGTGTTTAGTCTATTTGGTATTTAGTTTAGTTCGCCTCCTCGTGCGTCCTTGACCTTTGACCCCTGCCTTTGCTCCCTGACTCTGTTATCTTGTTTTGTTCCAATTAACTCATTATTATTATTTCCTCTGTCTTCAGTTATTCTTCTTTCAGCCTTTAGTTCTTGTGTCATCTTATTTTAGTTACTGTGTCAGTTTCAGTCCTCCCCTTTACCTCGCATCCCTTGGCCTTGAGCCAATTATTCTATTGTCATCGTTTTGGGTCTCCAGTTAGTTTATTGCTATCAGATTATATTTTCCTCAGTTCCTCACTGTTCAGTTTACCTTTTAGTGTCACGATTTCTCATGTTTTGTTTTATTATGGTTTTTTTTTGTCCTCCTCTTCCTCCAGTGTCTCTGTGTTCTGCCTCCATTTCCCATAGTTCTGTTCTCTCAGTGTTTTCCCCCAGTGCCCCGTTAACGAGTCACACCTGTAACTGATCAGTGATCTTCACACCTGCTTCCTGTTTCTTCATCACTACCTGAGTGTATTTATACCCTGCTCTGTTGTCAGTTATGTTGTCTCCTAGTTACAATCCTGTGCCTAAAGCAAAGACCTTTTACCTTTTGAACCTTACCTGGCTTCTTCTGGATCATCGTTCTGCCGCACCGCGTTTGGTCCTACCTAAACCCACCAAATCATGACAAGATTTCTGTTCAAATCCTTTTTTAGAATTTAGCTTTTGCAGTGAGGTTGGCATATACATGGTACATACACTAGCTCTACATGTCATTTTAAACTAATATAATTATAAATTAAACATAGTGTTAATGAAAATCATAATCTCAAAAATGAGACTGGTTTAAAACAGACTAAAAATCTAATTTGTCTTTAGAATAATGTCATCTTCCTTAGAATAAATACATAATTGAGAAAAATAAATACCATAACCGCAATAAGAGAATGTTTTCCTAACAAACGGGTTTTGTGTTTAGACACCATTGGTTTTGGACTCTGAGATAATGTCTCTGTGTAGTCACTGTCTCTTTTTGGGCCATAATTAGACCAAAACGAATGTTTTTTCAGCATGGGCCGTCTCAACAAACGTGTGATTCTGTGATACAATGGTGGGAGAAGATCTGGTTCTTATACATTTATCCATCTTTGCATATTATTTTTAGTAATATAAAAACCAGATTGAGAAATTAAACATCACAAAGAGTCAGTGCATGTTGAGTAGGAGGAGTTTGCACGAGGAGAAAGCAAATAAGTGAGTCACTCAGCCACTTTATCTCTACGGTCACCACTCCATGCATGATGCACCTGATATATGTATTTGTACATGTGCGCTTACATGTTCATGCCTGTATTACAGATATCTACCACTTGGACAGTAAATAGTAGTTATAGAACAGCTGATACTTTTTATGTATTATTACTTCCACATTGTTTCACAACCCCCTATCCATAATGCTTATATGTCTACATAGGAACTACTAGTCTTATTTTTTTGCATTCTTGGTCACTTTTTGTACTCTTGCTATCTGTCCTGAGCTGTGATAACGCACAAATTTCCCCACTGTGGGATCAATCTTATCTTAAAAACGTAGACTTTAGTAAAAGTTCCATATGTGACATAATTGCAAAAAAATTATTAAATTGTGCAACATTCATGCAAAATTTCTCCATGTAATTTAGTACAAAAGTGTTTGTTCCATTCAACATTGCGACGACTCTGTGGCTGTTTTGAGAGAGAAAAATTTGTTGCACAAAAAATCCTGCAGCATTAAAGCATGAACCTGAGACTTAAGGGATAACCTGTGCAAAAAATTTGGAACCCCCCCCCCCCATGGAATGTGTGCAATTTTTTGTTTTTACTAAAAGCTGCAGCTCAGTGGGATCCTGGCTGAGGTAAAACAGTTGAGGAGTGGATAAATGCATCATGATGTTAAAGTTGTGAGGATATAAAAAGGCATTATTTTCCTCCTCTAGTTTGAGCAGGTTTTGTTAAGTACATAAATGTGACTTCTAAAGAAAGAAAAAATTAAAATAAATCAGTTTCATGGTGATTGTGTGCTGTAATCAAAGCTGAGGATGGCAAAACAAAACCTATAAAGCTGAATCTTCATAGATCAAGTACAAATGTAGGTCACAGTAAAGAAGCGTTAATAAAAGCTTGAAGCTTGCAGCACAGAGGGTATCTCCTCATTCTTCACCTGACAGGAAGTCATCATCCTCACTGGAGGAATCAACACCCAGCGGAGCGAACAACATTCACTAGAAAATAACTTCCTTGGAGCGAGATTTTAACGAGGGTTAAATGCCAACTACCTCCAGAAACAGAGGATGTTGCACATATTCCTCTGCATGTTTGTACAGTCTTTTCTGCTGACCTCTGACCTCATAAATGATCAGATCCACAGGAAGAGCACTCGCCAACCTCCTCAGCCAATCTACATCCTTTAACTTCTGACCCACGAACCTGAAGGATTTCTCCGTTAGAACTCAAAAACAGCTCAGATTCATAGTTCTGCTCTCCTTTCTGAGTTTTATTATAGTTGTTTTGTTTTGTTTTCACATATTTTTTAGAAGATTATTTCATATCTTGATCTAGTGACAGAGACTCAGCAGAATGATGGATGACTGCTGCACTTTTTTTCCACCTCTTCATAGTTTTTGGGCAGAAAACCAGCCATTTACAGTCTAATGACATATCATTTACTTTCAGAGCTGCACTGGTTTCTGATTCCCAAAAAAAAAAACATTCTAAAAGTCATCAGTTCCTCCAGATGTTGTGGAATTCTTTACATTTCAGGGATGTTAAATTATGAGCTGTATCGTGCTCATGCTTTCTACTGCTCCTGAGCTGGATTGCAGGTTTTAGAGCTGCGACGAACATCTGTTAGGAGTGTAATTATACTGTACATATCTCTGTGCAGAGGCTCCATGTGCAGTCTGCAGATGGCATGTTATAAGTGATGGTCTGCTCAGATAGCTTCACTTCTTTTTATGACCGTGAGTGATGGCTGCAGACATTTTCAATGCTTCAGTTTAAGTAATTTTTTACTTCTCTTGTTCCAGATATCTTATAAAAAACAAAATAATAATAATCTATATGTTAAAATTTATTTTTTAATTTTTTTGATATTTTAAAAACTTATAATTTGCAAAAAAACAAAACGTAAGCTTTAGAAACTATAAAAATAGCCCTTATTCTCATTGCTAATGCAGAAAGTAACACATAAGAATGTACAGTATACGAGAATTAAAAACTGCACTGCAGTAACTTGTATATCTGAGTAGAAAATGTTTTAACGGACACAAAAAGCAGTCAAAATAATTAATCCTTTAGCTAATTTAAACGTTTTTTTGTGAAAAATGCAACATTTCCAGCATCCTCTCATGACTTTTTCTGTTTTTGATGTTCCATTATTAATGGTAGCTACAAAAAAAACACATTGTAGATTTTTGGGATTCACAGTTTCTGAAAAATAACTAAGCATAACAAAATATGTCAGTTTTGAAAGGATGTGCACCACAAATGAAAATGTGTATTTAGTTATGCTGTAATAGTTATATCATTTAATATAAAATAAGGGAAAAATAAAAACAATCTAGTTTCTGCAACATAACAATATTTTTATTATGAGTTTGGATTTTTCTGAAGATGTCAGTTGATTTTTTTGTGACGTTGAGAAACTGAGCAAGAATTCCCCAATATCACTATTAAATATCTGCATCTTTTGGTCAGGTGTTTAGTGACTTTTGTTTTTACTTTAAAGGAGCAGGAGGCAGGATGATGAAACGAAACTCATTAGCGACGCGCTCGGCGCTGTGAGTAACTGCAGCCCGACACGAGAGCGCCCATGAACTCTTCACTATGAAAAAAAAAAGTTTCACAGTGATGTACGGCCAGAGCACGGCTCGATATTATCAAAACAAGGCACCATGTCGAGCGACGAAGTAAGTAACAGTCCTGCTTAGAGGTTGGACTGTAGGTCAAATATGACATATTTCTAATGATTCATCTTCGGTTTGGAAAATGTCCGTTCTCTTCAGTGGTACACAGAAACTGAAGCATGATCACAGCTGAAATGCTACCGCACGCTAGCTCTCTCTGGCTACCGCACTATTGCTATCTCCGACTCATCGGTGAGATCATATCATCAAATCAAGCTCTGTTTACGTTTCTCGTCAGAATAAACGGAGCATCCATTTATCTCAAAAGACAAGTGGTGTCTCGTCCACAAAACGCAGAAGTGATCCGATTACTCCTTAGTTGCATTTAGCTATTTCAAATGGATCAGGAAGCTATATGCTAAGCACCGTTAGCTTCTTGTTTTTTGTTCATCTGCACAAAGATTTGTTAGATTACCAAAACTTGTATTATCTAAATCCATAGATTTTATTTTCTTAGTTTAAATTGCGGAGACCCCGCTCTGATATGTTTACCGATTATTCCTTACCTGGTCACTAGAAAATGAGCCATGTCCGCATCCTTTTTCAGTCCCAGATCAAGTTGAAGCAGTCTCCATTCTTCAATAGCGTATCCAATACATATCCGGGTCCCTGTCCGGCTTTTCTCATACTTTCTTTTTGACTCTCGAGATGCCGCTGATAAAACCTTCTTTGTGCCACTCTTTAGTGGGCTTTGAGTTGCGCTTGGTCTTTTGCTGGTTGTAGAATCCATTTCCAGAGTTCGTCCTCTTCTTCTGAGGTTTTAACGCGGCTAGCAAACAACTCATTACCGCCACCTAGCCAGCTTTTTCCTCTTCTTCTTCCGGTTTTGAAGCTTGTCGAGAACGCGCTTGAAGTGTCACATCCGTAAAACAGCGCGGGAAATTCGGGACCGAACTGCATCGCATTTTGCAGCACACAGCCTAGTTAACAAAATGGAATGATAAATGGATTTCATCATTCTTTGTAGTTTAAAATGCTTCATCACCCATTAGCTTCACAAGAATTAACATGTATCCCATTTATTTCTTGTTTTTGGACAAATCCTGCCTCCTGCTCCTTTAATGCAATTCAGCACAATTTAGAGTGAAAAGAGCCTTGTGAGAAACCCAAAATGCAAACTGCAGGTTTTTAAAATTCAATCAAACAGATTCAGCAAAGCAAAAAAAGAGAGACATCAGCACCCAAGAGTTTTAAATCACAGAATTTGATCAATGTTCTTTCATATTTATCAGCTACACAGTCTGACTTTGATGGGTAAAATCAAACATTTCATCAAAGATTTGAGCCTCTAATAAATGTCTGATACACAGATAATTACAGAAAATATATCTGTTACAACAATTCCAACTAAGACAAAACAATCAGTTAAATTACCTTTTTTATCTAAAATAAAATAATAAAACATAATGTTGTCAGTTGTCTTTCCTGAAATGTATTGCTGGATGATTTTCATGCACGGATTGAGACAGATATTTCCTGCAGGTCTAATGAGCTAAAGAAGATGAGTGGTTGCTTCCATCTGTGACCACCCTGTTAATTCAGACATGTGTGAAGTGCCAAGGCTGAGTCATCATTAGTCACACAGTCCCTGAAGGACACATGTCCTCACAAACAAGCTGTCAAGAAAAATCAGCATTTAGAGAGCAGCTTTTTTCAGTTGTTTCCAGAAGGCATGTGAGAATACAGCCAAAAATGCCAAAAAAGAGAACAAAACGTACCATTAAACAAGAATTTTTTCACGTAACATTGTTATATATGTAGAGAGAAAAGTGCATGGCTTTAGTAAAAACCAGCAGCCTTTTGCAATGAATTGTGCAAGTTAGTTAAAATGCACAGATTCTTGCCTGCTGTTCATTTATCTTTAAATGCCAACAAATATGTGTCTCTGCAAAAAATACCAAATTAAAGCAGTTTTCACAGATACAGAGCCGACAACATCTGTGTGTTGAATTGGGACCAAACCATCTCTGAAATCGCTGTTCAGACATTTATGTCACAAAGGGAAACTCTCAGCGGGAGATGCCGCTGCAGAACAATGAATGCAAAAAGTCTGTAGCTGAAATCAATGTTTAGTTTACAGGAACTTGATGATGGCACGCTGGGCTCCCTGATGACTGTTTTTGTGTTGATATGAAAAAAAAAATGTAAGAAATACTGACCAAGAATGCAAGCTTTTATTTACACAATACTGCACTCTGGTTTTGTTCCAGACTTCTTACAAGGCAGCTGACTTTTTGCAATAATTTCAGAGTGAATGTAAATATTTATGGTACCACATATCTTCAATAGGAGACGTTTGGAGATGTTTTAGTGGCTGCATTACATATAAAAATGTATGTTTAACTGAAGACAGCTTCTGATTGAGACTATGCAATTCAATTCAATTCAATTCAAATACATTCAAATGAATTCAATTCAATTCAATTCAATGCAGTTCAGTTAAGTTCAATTCAATTCAGTTCAATTAATTTCAGTTCAGTTAAATTCAATTCAATTCAGTTCAATTGAGTTCAAATCAGTTCAATTGAATTTAGTTCAGTTCAATTCAGTTCTGTTCAATTGAATTCAGTTCAGTTCAATTCAATTCAATTCAGTTATTTCCATTCAATTCAATTCAGTTAAATTAAATTAAATTAAGTTTACCTATATAGTGCCAATTCACAATGAGAGTCATCTCATGGCACTTTTCAGAGTAACCATTCCAATTGAACCTACTTGTCATTGCATAGTTCAGTTCATTATTCCAGTGAGTTAAAAGCAGATTGCTTTGAGTCACTGACTTGTTTCAACAACTTTACAGCAATCCCCATATTAAGCAAGCATGTAGCGACAGTGGAGAGGAAACCTCACCTTAGACCCTGGCTCAGGATGATCAGCCATCATACTCAGGTTTAAAGCTAAAAAAGTTAAGATCACACTCAATTATTCCTAATAAACAAGGAAAACTATTAAATTATTTTATTCTAAGGACACTCTGAGAAAACAATACCCAATGGTGTGTTTAGAAGTAATTTTTGCATGCAAAAACCTGTTTTGTTTCACAAGAGAAGTTTTAGATACTCACATTTACATGGAACCATGAAATAAAATCCAGGATTTTATCATTATTTAACATTATTGGCTAACAATCCCAATAAATCTGAGTTATTTTCAGATCCAGTGATTCTTGATTTATGTGGGTGACCTGCAGTGACAAAATGAGAAAGCCAATATGTATGTGCTCCTGCACTGTTAGTATGTTGAAGCTGCTGGATGGGACACACTCAGGCTTTAGGTGATTCTACGATGTTCACAACAGCAAAGCATTCAACGTGTACCGTTCAAGGTTTTGAGGTATATTGATGACTGGAATGATGCTAACGTTTCAGTGGAAACACAAATTTGTGAGAAAAAAACATCAAAGTTTAAACTGGAAAGACAAGTCTTATACATGGCCAAATTGACAGGATTTATGAGACTAGTGCAACTTTTCACTAATCAATATAGTTGAAAAGTGGAATAAAAGTCAAAGAAATCATCAGATATAGGAAAAAATGTTGTCAGACAATCTGGAGAACATCTTCAGACTTCAGAGCAAGTTGCTTCAAATGAAAAATCATCAAGTGTCAGAAAAAATAATAACATTATGGAATTTAACAAATGTTTAGGTAGATTTGAGAAATTGATAAAGCATTGAAACGTTTCTTTAGTTCAGGCACCAGTTCATCTACATATACAGGTTGTTGTTTTTCTCATTGAATAAAATGTGAAAATAATCTGTTTATTGAGCAAAAGCAGGATTTACTTCACTAAATCAGCAACGTTAAATCAAACTTTAGTGAAAAGTCTCACTGTTAAATGGTTAACTGAAAGATAAAGACAGGGTCTTAAAAGGAAAAGGTTGACAAATCATGTATATTTTAGTTTAGCTTAAAATATGAAGTAACTGATAAAAGAAATCTGTAAAGAGCTAGTTCAAAATGACTGGGGCTCTTTACAAAGCTGCAAGTCTGTGTTGGAATGCATTTTAAAGTTCTGCCTGCATTGTTTGATCTTTTTCATTTTGTTTTTTTCATGTAGTTTCCATAGCTCCACAGCTCCCTGTGTGTTCCACTGCAGGCTGTGGAGGCTACGTGGCATCGCCGACCAAGCAAACAGAGCTGTTGGTATGCTGGTCCTGATGGCGCTGCCTTCTACAGCAGCAGCAGCAGCTTCATTACAGGAGCTCTGTACGAGACATGCTTCTCCTGATGACTCAACCTTCTTTCTTGTTGTTCCATATAAAAGATGCATGTACAAGAAAAGAAGCTATTTTGAGGGAAGAAGTATGAAATCTTTTGATCGAGGCTGATCATCATCCATAGTCGGCTAACAAACTCTGGCTCTCAGATTTCTTCTTTCGTTAAGAGAATAACTAAATGAAAGGATTAATTCAGCAGTGGTGCTGCAGACCTGTTGAAAACATTCTTAAACAAGCTGCTTGAACATAACACTGAATTCACTGAGTCAATAATCTGATGCAATGTTAAAGTTATTTCAGAAACAAACCACATATTTTGCTGAAATTCGCTGCACAAAGCATTGTTTAATTTGATCATCAGGGTTTCATGCAATACCCCTGAGTGGTCAGTGTCTTACCTGTAATAGAAGGCAGTCAGATTGATCTGAGAGTGAAAAAAATCCCACAGATTAAATAGTCTAAGACCAAGTTTTAGCTTTCTAAAACATCTTGACCCTTAGAAATGTTATAGAAGCTCATTTAACTCCTTTATTGCAACTTAAAGCTACAATCCGGAGTTTCCCCTTTTCAGGAATTATGTTAGCCTGGCAAGCCATCTTATATATGTGAATATATAGTCTGGCCACGAACCATTGACGGCTCTCAGTCGTGAGGCGGGATCTACGGTTGTCTTTCAAACTGTGTGCATGCAATTGGATAGCGCTAGGACCAATCAGAGTAACGAACAACGTGACGTAATCACAGCGACGGAAAAAAGGGAGGTAGCAATGGCGTCTAACATCAATGATTTCTGTCGTTTTGTATGAGAAACATGCGAATATCAGGTGTACTGGGACATTGCACTACTTTGATAAAAATAAGAAGCTGCTAAGTATATCAGACAGATTTACGCACGTTGGAGTCTAAATAATCCAAACGAACGTGGTTCCTGCGCTGCCTCCATGTTGTTTGTGTTCGCGGCCGCAGTGCTGACGTCATCGGCTACTCCCGCTCTGTGATTGGCCCACAATATAGAGCGCTGTGATTGGCCCAACCAAAACTATAGCGAGCTGTGATTAGACAGCCACAGCAGTGGATCGGGCTGCAAGGGTTCCAATGAAGCGTGCCTAGACCAAACTTTGCAAGGCAAGAATTTGGTCTAGTTCACTAGGCTAGAATTATGTATGATTTTTCGAAATCCGTAAAAGGGATAGCCTCACCCTGATATAATGTAGGCAATATGCCTTTTTTTTGCTAAGCCTCCCCTGTCCCGTAGAGTCCCATGCAATTTGAACTGACCGCCATTCAGCATTAACCAACATTTAGACATCTGCTTACGTACACGTGTCAATCACAGAGCGCGCTCGAGTGTTTGAAGATGTACCTAGACAGATGTAGAGTTTGTGACCTTTCTTGTGGACAAGTAAGTCTTTAAAATATAAATATATATGAATGAACATGATCATAACATGAAAATAATAACTGTATAATAATGTCTCTTAGCTCAGTTTGCTGGCTAGAGGTGGGCGTTCAAGAACGAGAAGCGTTGCTTTCGGGCCATAAATACGAAAGTGATAAGTATGGCTGAAGGTGCGATGCATTTGTCAGCCTCTAGATGGTGCCGTCAGATAAAAAATACTCTGAAATTTACCTTTAAGAGCTGAGAAGGGAGTTTTGCTGAAAACATTTTAGCTTATTAAAGCGGTCCCTTATTAATCGCGGGAGTTACGTTCTAAAAATAACACACAATAGGCGAAATCCGCAAAGTAGTCAGCGATATTTTTTACAATTATTATAGATGTTTGTAGCGTACGCAGCTACTATTGGATCACACACACGAAAACACACCAGAATGTCCGTTTCTCAACAGTTTTATTTCAAGCATGTGAGTTGTGCCACGCACTCATTCCAGTGTTTCAGGCTCTTGCTTCCTCAGTCTCTCGTCATCATGTCGTAGACTCGCATTTCCTCCCCCTCCTGTACATAAACACGCAGGAGCGCTGGTTACTAATGCGCTCCAGCCGTGGCACAGCTCACTCCCGCTGACACAGCCGCTCTCCTATCCCCCGCAGACGCGCTCGTCCCAGCGCACCGTCACAGTGTTTTAAGGCTGTTTAACCTCTCACTACACACTTTTTGCACTTTTCTCTTTTGTTTAAACACTTTCAAAGTTCAAACCATCGTACCTTCGGATACAGAACAAAAAAAAAAGTATGCAAAATGGCACAAAAAAAATCCTTGAAACTGTGAGGCCGCGACATGTGAACCGCATTATAGCGAGGGACCACTGTAATGGACCACCAATTTCACCAATGTCATCTCCCAGGAGGCACCCATGGGGAGTCCTGACTATAGCCGTGTTTCCACAATAAGAGTTCTGGGAAATTTCTTGGAGGGCAGAAGGTGACAGGGAAAATACAACAACTCAGTCCTCTCAGCCACTGTGTCTCTATCGCCCAGTCCCAATACTCGCACTTCCACCCAAGGGTGCGAGTGTATAGGGTGTCCCGATTCTCAAGTGCGGAAGTCGACCACACCCCTTTTGCACACTTGATCCACACTTTGCAGAAGTCTGCATCGATGCACACTCGAAGCCTTACTGCACACTTCACCCAAGTGCACTTCACAAAAGACCATAGGGCGTAGTGCGAGTATTGGAACTGGGCTTATATCGTCCCTTTCAGGACTTTGAGAGGTTGTCAGCATATCGCGCCCGTTTCAGCACTGATGTCACTGCTCAGCACCAAAAGGCGTCCATGGGCATTAATAACATTAAACGTTTTATTCTGTCAAAGTACGTTGTAACTTAATCCATTCAGGGGCGGGGATTCAGGGGCAGGGATATCATAATGCTCTGTACTGCAGGTGAGACCGTGCCTGAGGAGCTGATCTGAGAAGGAACGTAAACACAGAGCAGCGAATTGTTTTCAACAGCAGCAGACAATGTTACTCTTGTTTACTGCTGCTGGTGTATCTCTATGAACGTGCCATGAATACCTGAAATACTCTCCTGCTTCTTGCACTCTAAATTTTAATCAGCGTTCTCCCCATGATTGCCTCATCCCCCAAGGCTGTTTGAGTTTATCAACTTTAAATAAAAGTTTTTACACTGGCCACTCGCCTCATCTATGCTCATTAGAAATCTCTAAATCAAAAATATCACCTCACACTCAATGTTAGGTTGCAAATCATCACAGATTCCAAAGCCGTGAGGAAAGAAGCTCAGTAACAGCTTGTTAGAGGTTCTCCTCCTTTTGCTGCTCACCTTTCCTAATTACAGGCTCACCATTGGCTGCGCAGGAGCCAATGCCTGAGCGGCTGACAGCATGCATAAGCTGCATAACATGCCTTTTTGTTTTTAATGATCAAGGGGGGGGGGCTCCTTAAAAATGTTTCCATGCGTGTCTGTCATATACAGAGGGGAGCAGAGCACTAAAGGGTTCAGACAACTTAGAAAAGTCCAGCAAACCTCCCCTCCTCCGTCCCAACAGAGCTGCTGGATCCAGAGCCGATCACAGGAGGCCGCAGCCTCAGCATCCTTGCAGGTAAGGACCGGTGCTTGGAAGTTTTTTTCAGAGTGACTGTCTGCAACTTTGCCTGCTTTAAATGTCCTGGAAATGGATGATGATATAAACTTGTTGGATAGAAAATCTGAAGTAAAATTGTGAAAGACAATTTGTCCCTTTGAGAAGTGCTGCTGTAATTCAGCAGCCATCTGTGCAGCAATATAAAAGAGCAAATCAAGCTTCAGGCTGTTGAGTTGACTCATTTTTGATTTTCTAATACTCACAATCAAAGCCTAATTTCCCCCCAGTAATCCCTCAAATGCTCCATTACAGCCTGTCCTCAATCCTCTCCATTGTTTCAACTTCAGCCGGTTAAATTGAAGCGATCCTTTTTGTTCTGAATGCATCGTCTAATCGAGGATTTCCATTTCCAACAAAAGCTCCCAGAAAAAAGACGCAAAGATCAATCAAAGCAGAGTTGAGACACAATGTGGTGCTTCCAGATGTTCATCCTGCAGGAAATATTGAATATTGTTTCCTCTTTGTTCTCCCAGGAAGAAAACAGAAAATGGCACGTCCGTCTCTCTCCCTGATCCACACAGGTTTCCTGTTAGCAGTTGTTTTATTACCAGGTGAGATGCTGTTAACATGCTTTAACACATTTATAATTTAATTAGATATCAGGTTTTATTGTGTTGTTGCATTTATGTTCTTTTTTCTCCACATCTTCCTAAAATTCTGCATGATTTTCTATTGATGCTATTTAATGGATGCTGACAAATTCAATATAGTTTCTCTTTGCAACTCTGTTAAACTCAGAAGCTTTAGTGCAGTCCTACAACTCAGCAACTCTTTCTGCTTACATATTATGTTTCCCCCCTTGTTAAAGAAAAATCTTTTGCCTATTGTTTAGATTTTAGACACAAGCATTAGTATTTTAGTGCACAGTGTCACAATTAGCTCAACTGATCAGTTTACGGCTAAATTAGACCTTTTGTGTAACATGCTTAAATTTGAAAACATGACACATATTCCTCCAAAATATTATTTTAAAAATTGAATTATTAAAAAAGTTTCATAGATCTAAACTTTTAAAAGACTACGTAACCCAAAAACAGGAACCACAAAGTCAGTAGGACTTGTTTGACTCATCTTACAATATTTTATGGTACCTTAAGTAGCTTTCTCTTTTGTCCTAAAGTGTATTGTGAGAGTGCTTTTGAAATATTTGGACCTTTTAGAGGACCCTGGCACATTATTCCTTGCCAGAGGTGTAAAGACATCATTACCTCGTCTCTGCAGCGGTAAAAAAGCACATCGTGACGACGCTCTTTAGTGCTACAAAATCTTGCTGGATGTAAGGACACATTTATCTCTGCTCTTGGAAGTTTTCCACGTTAATAAATTACAATAACCAGAAGATTCCGTGATAATCGGCTGACTTGGCGCTTTTTCTTTTTATGGCCATAAACCTTTTGCACAAAAGCCCTGCAGACCTGAAGACACTCAGACAAGCCCCCTCTGCGCCTCCCACCAGCAGCTTTTACAGTGGTAATTGGTTCGTGTGGGGGCCCACTCTTTGTAGTTTTACAGGTTAACTTTGAGGAGGCCCCCAGTAGCGGCATAAACTCCACTGGCCTAGTTCAAAGCTACAGTAAAAGATACAATACGCTGTGAGGCTGGGTGAAGGTGTGGAGGAGGAAGAGGAGTGTTTAATCTGCAGGACGCTGCCTGTTTCAGGGCGCCAGAGCTCCAGCACCTGCCGTGTTTCACCCACAGGCTTATTAGCTGCTCAGCCGTTTCCCTGATGTTGAGGGAAAGCTCAACATCTGGTTGAAGTTAGCAGATGTTGCTGCTGCTGATGTGGGTGCTGCTTGTGTGTTTTACAGACTTGCTGGGGGCCGTTCCTTTGGAGCAGAACCGACAGGAAGAAGGTGAGAACTTGTCTGCGTGGCATTCTTAAAAAAAAATCACTTTATACAAACGCTGTGTTGAAACCTTTACATCACAATGAACTTCACATTTCATTGATTATGAAAGGCTTTATCTCTCACATGCAGTTGAAATTATTCCAAAATCAAACGAGAAACATGTGGGAATTTTATTTTATATGTGATTACTGCATGTGAACTTCACATGTTTTTATGTAAAAAGTCAGCTTGTTTTTTAATCACAAAATTACACAAAAATAATCATGCAAAGTTAAATTTATGGTTGAATAAATTGCATAAATAATGTTAGCGTGAACTTCTGTGGAAACTCTTGTGAGAATTAAAAAAAGAACATCTATAGCTTTTTTCCCTCTGATCCAGGCTGGGGCAACCCTTGTTCTCAAATGCCACCATCCAGCATGTTTTAGGTGTTTCCATGCTCCAACACACCTGATTCAATGATTGAATCACCTCTTATAATGTCATCAAGCTCTGCAGAAGCCTGTTGATTAAAACCAGGTGTGTTGAGAAAGAGGAACCTTTAAATTTTAGAGACACTTACACACATATTGACACTAAAGGCTCTTTCATTAGCTCCATTCAGCCAAACATGTCCGGGTCCAGATGCAGTGGCAGAGAAAACCTCTACATTTTAGCGATTTCTCTGATTCAACACACCTGATTTGAATCAGTAGGTGATTGCAAGGCTTGATATATGAGAACAGATAATTCATCCATTTAATCAGGTGTGTTGGAACAGGGAAACAACTAAAACATGCTGGTTAGTGATCCTCCAGGACCAGGGTTGCCTACTCCTCCCCTGATCATAAATGTGTTTAATAAAGTTTACTGACTGAGCTAACAGCTACTGTCTTTTAGTGCTAAGCTAACAGGTTTTAGCATGGTATCAGGTCTCTTATCTAATCCTTAGAAAATAATAAAATGAGTGTTATTTAGAGAATTTTGCAAGTAGTCTAGATATTTAAAGGTGTAGTTCACGGAAAAAAAAACTTTTTTTAATTATTATTTCTGATTATAATCAGTCACTCTGAGTTTTTCATGCAGGCTGAACATGAAAATAGTCTCCTACACCTATCTCCTGCATTAGCTTCTGATAGAAAATAGATGGTGAAACTCTAGGATTTGAAAAGCCTGACAGATCTATGTCACACTGTCACTTAACATTCATGGACTCACCCATCTTGACTCACGACGGGGAAGGCTGTTGTTGTTTTAGCGTCCAGGAAACAGCAGAGAAGGCCTCAGCTAGCAGAAGCTAACCATTAGCATTAGCAACTCCACCACATGGCAGAAGCTCCTCCAGGCTTGTGTTATTTGTGGAGATAAAACATCAATGTTGCAAGTCAGTGGTAGAGTAGCATTGCTGCTATCCAATCCAATGAGAGATGTCTAAATATCAGGAAAAAAGACTCCAAAACCTGCCGTCTGAAGCTCAGCTGTATGTGGGTAACTTATAGTTCCTGGAAATGGTGCACCGGTACATTATACCCCCGAGAATGACTTACAAGGTATTCATTCCTACTAGAGACCACTGCAAATATATTGACTAAATGAGTGAAGCACACATTTAACAATTATACATTTATAAAAATCACAGGCTTGTTTAAATGAAAGGATAGTTAAACTGTTGCATGCATCTAAAAATCTTTCCACAACACAGAGTTAGAGTTCATCTGTTTTCTTGTAAACAGTAGAACTGTCTGGAGAGCTGCTTTTCAATAAATGAAAACTATCTGTTCCATCTTTCTTTCAATACGAATCCTGGCACTAGCGTACAAACTTCAGTCGACTTTCTCTCCCGCTCCACCTCCCTGCAGGGGCTGCAGTGACTGATGATGTGAAAGCTGATGCATTGGCCAACTTGAAAAAGCTGGTTCGCAACAGAAGGAACGTCCCCGTCTTGGCTGTGCCCCAGTTCAAACGTGTGCCTGACTTCTGGGGATGGTACAAGTACTTTATGGACACACACAACCAGGAGGGAGTGAGTGGAGCTTGTTTCATATTAATTATTCAGCTGCTACCATGAATCTGTTATCAATTTGCATCACAGTTTCATTTTATGAGAATTTTAACAATAGCGAACATGCAATACTTTAGGCAGAAACGGACTCATTTATACAGATTTTATTCCTTGTTTTCACAGGTTCTTCTTTCCTTTGGTTCAGATGACAATCATAAAAGATTTAATGCTCAGATCTTGCACACATGAAAGTATTAATATGACTTTAGCGTCTTTAAATATTTAGATATCTTGCAGAGCTCAGTATGCATTGCTACTCTGTTGTTTATGAGTCAAACTTCATTGCTTCAAAGTCAAAAATGCAGAAGAAGAAAAGAAACCCCCACTGAGGATATTTCATAGCTTTACCTAAATGATTTAGAAGCCTGTAAATCATCTAATCAAGTGTCTTTGTTTAAATTTGATCCCAACTTGTTTTTCAGGTGGAGGATCTGGATCGCTTGTACATGGCCTATTTACAAAACAAGCACCGGTCTGAGGAGGGGCCCACCTTCAACCACTACCTCAAACATCTTAGTGAAATCTACAAAACCTGTGCTAATTCTGACGACCCAGAATGCATAGCTGAGTCCACCAGTAAACCCAAAGCTGCTGTGGTCATGCCTTCCTCTATTAGGTCTGGTGCAATCAGGATGTGCAACCCCTACATTGACCCCTACTGCCTCTACCCACTTACCTCCAAGGCTGCTGCTCCGGAGCCTGAGATGGCTCCGGCTAAGGTACCAGCTCCCATCCTTTCCCCTGTCCTGCCCATGCCCCTAAAGAGCCCCTCTGGTTTCTACTACTACGCCCCCGTCCTGGAGCCCTTCCTGAGTGCTG
This sequence comes from Aphyosemion australe, assembly GCA_006937985.1. Classification (NCBI taxonomy): domain Eukaryota; kingdom Metazoa; phylum Chordata; class Actinopteri; order Cyprinodontiformes; family Nothobranchiidae; genus Aphyosemion; species Aphyosemion australe. The sequence continues at coordinate 1,080,219 of SSNS01000210.1, forward strand.
AGCAGAGGTCTGAGCTGCTGAGGATCTGCCACCCTGATGATGTGGAGTGCCTGCAGTACCACCTCAGAGCAGCATACGGGTACCGCCCGGCCCTTGGTCCAGCTCCTTCTTATGCTGCCCTCAAATGTGATCCTCATGACCCTTACTGCAACCCCCCTCTGGTCCAGAAGGGCCCCAGTGGGTACTACCAGCTGTTGTACCCGAGCTGTGACCCAGCAGTGGACCCTCTCTGCGTGAACACTGCCGCTGCTCCTGCTCCGCTGGCTGCAGGGGAGGATCCCAGAGAGCAGCACTGCAACCCTCTCTTCGATGCAGGCTGCAACCCCCTGACCGCCACCAAGCTGTCCGGACTCACCAAACCCGTCCTGGAGTATTCCTCCAAAGATAAGCCTGCTCCTTATGCCGCTGCTCCTCCTGCTGCTCCTCTGACCTGCGACCCTCAGTACAACCCGTACTGCATTCTGGCGGCCGCTGCTGCTCTGCGCAGACCCGCTCCACAGCTCCCCGAGCACCAGGTCTGAATCTCAAGTCCTGTTAGGTTTGAATTGTTTCTTTTTGACTAATCCTTTACATTTGTTCTTAAACATTTGATTTAAATAATTGTTTTAGTAAAGTTACATTGATAATGAATATTGCCTTTTTTTCACTTGATCTTGAATCTGCTTATGAACCAAAAAACAACAAATCAATCAACCAACCAGGTCCGCTACAACCTCGGTGTCCGTGGAAAGACCAAGGAGGGCTACGACTGCTTTGTGCACTATGACAAAGACTGCACCCCGGTTCAGTCTGGCTCCGAGGCTCCGGAAAAACCCTTCTGCCACCCATATGATCCCAGTTGTTCCAAGTTTTCCCGACCTTCAAAGCCCAACAAGAGCAGCGTGAACCTTCCTGATCCCAACTGCGACCCCGAGTACGACAGCAACTGCCGCCTGCAGCACGCCGAGCCCGCCTCTTCAGCTGACGAGCCCCTCGCCGATGAAGAAAAGGCCGCCGACGAACCTACAAAGAAAGCTTCTGTCCCACGCTTTGAAGATTTCCTCAGAGGTGTCCTGAACCAGCACAAATAAGTTTCAGCACCTGCGACCTCAGTCGTTCCAGACGGAAATCTCTTACTGTGATCCTCATGGATGAACCTTGTGCAGCATCATCACAACCTTAAAAGTTTACAAACAAAAATAATTCATCTTCAAATTAGAAAAAACGAAAGGTTTCCCAAATGACGTAGAGCTAAACAGCATAGAGGAACGTTTGTACGTTTGTAGAAAAGACTCATATGTATAGATGCGTTAGAGAGTAGTGTTAGTCTGAAACTGTGCTAGCGGGCAAAGTGTTCTCTGTGTTGTACATTACCCTAAATGTATTTAATGTTGTTTTCTACAGTTTTTTCTGTGTTCAAACCTCTTGCAGCTTCATCCGTTTGGTCATAAAGTTTTAAATAAAAAAAAGACCTATTGAATCTTATTTCACGCCGACATCTGCTCAGTAGGCCCAGAGATTAAAGTTAAACTCAACCAGGAGTGTCGTATATATGAAAAAGTGTTTTTGAAACTTTATTCTGCTGCTGTAATTTCAGAACGTCACTTTCCAGCTGTTGTAAATAACAAACATCCTGTTCATGAGCCAGCTGGCGAGCAGCGTTCACCAGTTTATACTCCAACAGAATCCAGATAGATTATTGTTGAAGCATTTTACAGATAGTCTTTCCACAGCTAGTGCAGGTTTTTGAGGTCTGATCTACCCGGATTCACCTCATTGAGTCTCTGATTGGCAACTGAATAACAGCACATAGCACACAAAATAAGACAAAGGATATGCAGCAAGTAAACTGAAATACTTTTTATAACTAAAACTTTAGTTTTATAATATGTTTGATCATATTTGATACATTTACTTCAAAGTTTCTAAGATTCCAACCTCTTCAAAAGGACTAGTATTTGCTAAAATCAACCCTTGTTTCAAACCCCTTCTTCTCCCTTCTAGTGGAGAATCCAAGTACAGAAGGTGCCAATTATATTTCTTTTCATCATTATGCTGTTTGATAATTACACAAAATTATATGAATAATAGAAAGCTTGTTAGTTTATGTGTTTAAAGAGTGAAGAAAACTATTTTGCTGTGCTTAGTTTGCATCAGTGTCAGTGATCTATACTAGAAATCACTGGTTTTATCAGTCACTGGCAGGATATGTTTCATAGACACGACCTTGCTAAAGATTTCATACCTCTTAGATTTTTACACATTCTGACACTTTGCAATCACAAACTTTAAACACGTTCTTATTGGGATGTTCGGTCATAGACTAACACAAAGCAGCAGATAGTTGAGGCATACAATGAAACGGATGCATGGTTTTCAAAATTTCAATAAAATAAAAATCTGAAAAGTGCTGAGTGCATTTTTATCCACCCTCCCTGCATCAATACTTTGTAGAGACACATTTTGTTGCAATTCCAGCTGTTAATCTTTTGGGGTATGTCTCAACTAGCTTTGCACATCTCCAGACTGAAATCTTTGCACATTATTCGCTGCAAAATAGCTTAAAGGGAAAGTTCGCTTTTTTAGACATTAAGTTTTATGTGTTCCTTCACCCACCCAGTGCTCTGTAAACTTTGACCCATTTCACACACACCCCCCTGCTCAGAGATTTTCAGGGGAGAAGTGATTCAGAAAGGTAGTTCTGGCTAGTTTCGGGGGCGATGTATCTGCGCCGTTTAGCCTCACAAAAGGATTAGCCTCTGAAAGCATGGCTAATTTGCATCTCACAAACAAAGAGAAAAAATTTACAACGTCACATTACAACGGGACTACTTTTTGTCATTCGTATCCCTGCGCCGCTCCCCGCAGCAGCTATAGAACGGCGTCACGTAACTCGCGTCTGGCTGCTAATCCTAGCTGTATGAGTGAAACAACAACTTCTAAAGTCACTTAAAAGTAGTTTTTCTTAAATATATCGAGCCATGGTGCATACCTGCAGGTTCCCGGGTTGTAACAATAAGGATGTTACAGGATCACCTTTTCGGTTTGACACTTTTCCTGCTAAGGACGTTTCTCTAAGGCATCAGTGGCTTTTAGCAATCGGCTACTCCAAGGATACTCGGCTGGAATGAGTCAAAACCTTTCGTTTGTGCAGTGCACACTTCAAAGAGGATGATTACATCAGGAAAAAGTTCGGGAAAAGTGAAAGACGAGTTCGGCCGTACTAGAAATCTGGGTAAGTTTTGTTTTTAAAAAATTATTTATTCCGCTATGTCTGCCGTATTCATGCAATCATCTTCGCATTTTAGCGCATTATTTATGCAATCATCTTTACACCGATGGTTGATCATAGACTGCAGTAGCTTTGTCAACAATCTGTGTTGATGTGTGTGTTTTGTGTAGCAAATGCAGTTCTTCATCCGTGTACTCTGGCTCATAAAGATATCCTAGTAGTAAAATAAGTTTCTTCTTCATCTGATATAGTGTTAAAATGAAATTCGTCATCAGATGAGACGGAGTCTGACATGTTTTCGGCATTCGGCAGTGAAACAGCTGACATACGAAGCGCTGTTTAATATCCGCGGAGAGCGGCGCAGGGATACGAATGACAAAAACTAGTCCCGTTGTAATGTGACGTTGTAAATTTTTTCTCTTTGTTTGTGAGATGCAAATTAGCCATGCTTTCAGAGGCTAATCCTTTTGTGAGGCTAAACGGCGCAGATAAAGCGCCCCCGAAACTAGCCAGAACTACCTTTCTGAATCACTTCTCCCCTGAAAATCTCTGAGCAGGGGTGTGTGTGTGAAATGGGTCAAAGTTTACAGAGCACTGGGTGGGTGAAGGAACACATAAAACTTAATGTCGAAAAAAGCGAACTTTTCCTTTAAGCTCTTCCAGATTGGATGGAAAGCATATGGGAACAGCAGTTTTTAAAGCAGCATTCCGCAACTTTGCAGTTATATGGTCTCTGTCGCCCTCTAGAGGCTTGCTGCGTAACATCACTGTCGTAACATTAAATCTCTCTCTCGGGCATAAGAGGCATGTTTACATTACTAATATCAGGCAAAACAACGAAAACAAACTTTTCCACCTCCACACATTGAATAAATAGTTTTATCAGGACTGAATAACAACTTTATGCCCTACCAAACACAATAACCCCGGTGACATAATTTATTACTTACCTAGCCATTAGCAGCACGGCTAGGTCAGAGTCCGTAGTTCGTGCCGTTCTTTCTAAAAGAGCTCTCCAGCGAGGAAAAGACGGCCCAATAATAACTCTGGTCTTTGCTCTTGCTCTATGACGTTCTTTTCTTTTCCTAAATTCCTCTGATAAGGGATTTCTAGCTTTCTTTGGTGAATCTGCTGCTGCTACAGTGAGTCTACGTTATAGCCAAAGGGTTAAAAAATGCGCGTTCTAAACTCGCATTATGTCCGCCAAAACGCTCGTTCAAGACGCGTGTTTTGGCAGACATAATGCTCGCTTTTAGAACACGCGATTTCTTGCCCCCTTTGGCGTCAAAACACGCGTTCAAGACGCACATTTTGGCGGACATAACGCTCGTTTAGAACGCGCGCTTTTTTGTCCCTTTGGCTTGCCATATTCTGCCGTAAAACGACACCCAGTCAGTACTTCCGGCGCTACCCAAAGCACAAAAACTGTATAGCGCAGTAAACAGACGTGGGACCCTCCAACACTATCACAGGTATGAAAATGAACATAATAGATGATACTATGACGCAAAAACTTTACAAAAAAGCATAGTTTTAAGGTGTAAAAGTTGCGGAATGTTGCTTTAAGTCCTCCCACAGACACTTAACGGGATTTAGGTCTGGACTTTGAATATTCTTTTTAATCTAAACCATTCCATTGTAGCTCTTGCTGTATGCTTAGGGTCATTATCTTGCTGGAAGGTGGATCTCCTTCCCAGTAGCCTCCAATTGGTTTTCTTCCATGATTGCCCTGTATTTAGCTCCATCCATCTCCCCATCAACTCTGACCAGCTTCCCTGTCCCTGCTGAAGAAAAGTATCCCCACGGCATGATGCTGCCACCACATTTCACGGTGGCGATGTTGTGTTCAGCGTTACTTTTCCTTCACTTGTAGCACTTTGCACCCCAAAAGTTCAACTTTGATCTAGTCCACATGTTTGCTGTGTCCCCTACATGGATCCTGGAACCCTGCAACAATGGCTTTCTTCTTGCCACTCTTGTATATAGGCCAGATTTGTGGAGTACATGACTTAACGTTGTCCTGTGGACAGATTCTCCTACCAGAGCTGTGGATTTCTGCAGCTTCTCCAGAGTGACTATGGACCAACTGGAAGCTTCTCTGTCCAGAGCTCTCCTTGCTTGGTTTGTCAGTTTACGTCATGAACGGCGTGTCCTGGTAGGTTTGCAGTTGAAGCTTAATTTTTCCATCAGTGAATGAGGGTTGGTCAGTGCTCCTTGAACACGTTCAAACCTTGAGATATTTTTTACAACCTAACACTGCTTTAAACACATCTACAACTTTATCTCTGACCTGTCTGGTGAGTTCTTTTGTCTTCATGATTCATTCATTTATAAAGCACTGGATTTTATTTATTTGCTTAAGAATTTGAAAAACCATGTTTCAGTTTCATTCCACTTCACAATTGTGTGCCACTTTGTGTTGGTCAATCATCGAAAAGCTCCATAACATATTTAAGTTTGTGGTTGTGACATGTCAAAATGTGTAAGAGTTTATGGGGTATGAATACTTCTGTGAGGCACTGTGCCAACACCATTAAACATGTTGGGTGGTCACACTGGTTTCCACACACACAAACCAGAAAGTTCAGTATTGGTTTACGATAAAACCAGTCCTGTTAGTTTGAGGAAATATGAGGTTATCTTCTCTAAATCTGAACACACCATGGATTCCACTGTAGACTAAACAAAGTGGAGGCCCATGTTTGGATCATTTTAAAAGGAGGAGACACACAACCACACACAATAATTACCTGAAACCAGGAAAACTCCCCAAACTTTCCTGATTGTAACTGCTGTCTGGTCAAATTTAAACTTGTGTTGTGCTCATATCAAAACTGTCCTCTTTGTCTCTTTCAGCTTTGGAAAATAATCTACTTTCTGCCAAACCAGCTACCTTTTTCCATTTTAAATTGATTTATACTTAGAATTATAGGGAAATCCCACATTAAACATGTCCATGCATACAAATAAAGTTAATTTATCAGTTTGTTATTGTTGTCATTGTGCCCCACAATGCTGTGCAATGTTTATATTTTGGTGTTTGTCTTAATTATTCTTGTTTTAATTTTCACGTCTATGTAAAAGATTTTTCACTAAGACAAAACCGTCGTCTTTGGTGTCACAGTTTGTCCCACATTTTCAGCCCCTCTAATGCTAAAGAGTCATTTCAAGTTCCCTCACTAAAAGAGCATCATGCAAAAACTATTTTGGTTTGCAAAATGATATTTTAATTTGTTAAGAAATACACAGCAAACATTGAATTTCAAGAAATTTAAAAAAGCCATGCTTATAGACATTTTATCTTATTTTTTCCAAGTTTTGCTCAAGAAAATTAAGCTCATTCTAGGAACATATATCTAACATTTTATTAATAAGGTAATCTTAAACTTTATTTACCAGTTAGAGGGTATGGCAATGGTTTGGTTGAAATTCCAGCATAAGAATAATATTATGTTTCTTCTTTTAGGAGTCGGGCCTCTTAAACAACTTCTCAGTTTAGGAATTTTTGCGTGTAAAACTGTAATATGGAGTGAAATGTATGCGGCTATGGAATTTCTGTTTTGTCACGGTCCACTATACTCTTTAGTTAGGTTAGTTTAATTTTGCCTCAGCTCCCCAGTCAGGCACTCAGCACACCTGCTTCTCATTAGTTAATTCACTCACCTGTTCTCACTTTGTAATCACCATCCCACAGTTTAAAAGCTCCCTGGTTCATTCATTATCTGTCAGATCCTCCTGTTTTCGCTGCTGTTTTAGTCGGCGATCATCCTGGGTCCAACACCAACCATCTCATGACAGAATAATCTTGATTTAAAATCAAATGGCTTGTTTTAGTATGCTTTTTGAATAAATGGTGTCCTGTAATAAGCATTTTTTTGTTTATGTAAAAAATTTAAATTAAGGTGTGAAACCTTAAAGTAAGCTGATGATTCTTTATCAGCTTGTTTGTAAAAGCATAAAACTCATTTTAGATCAAATCTAAATATTTGAGTCTTTCCTTGTAAGAAGTCACATTTTCTTAAACTATGGAAAATCTTAAAATTAAGCATGCACAACTAAGAAAACATGTCTTAAGGAAAGAAATGTTTGTGAGAAGTAAAGTTTTCTTTGATTTGGACAGTAGTTTCTAGAACACAGCAGTTGGATTAATTTGCCAGTTTTAAAATTCCAGCCAAGCAACATTTGCTCCCTTTTGCTTTTTCAATTTAAAACAAGAAGTTTATCATATTTAAGAATATATATGTGCTGTTTCTGCAGTGACGTGACCAACATTTATTGATTCTTAGCTTAAAAAAAAGCATCAAGACTGTTTTTAGAACTCAATCAAATCAGCTGAGAGTTCTAGTGTTTGATCTTTCAGCTTAGCTAACTTCATGTATGATAAAACACTTAAACACATGAGAGACTTGGGTTGCTATGGAGATCTTTAATTGTAAAATAAAATAGGCAAAACTTTTTGGATTGATTTAGTATATCAATTTGTTTCGTGTTGACCTTGAAGCAAACTAAAACTAAATCTGCTTTTTGAATAATTTAGCAAACTTAGACGTGATGCAACGTTGGTTTCCACGGTTACCAGGTGCCTCGGGTCTTAATGGACTAAGGAGAGAACTTACTCATGAATGCATCTAGATTGAGTCTTTAGCAGATACAAAAAAATAAGATCAACAATTAAGCAATCACTCAACCAATAAGCATGATGAGTATTGGTAAGGTCCAATATCTTTTTAGGTGAGACACAACTGGAACAAATTTATTTCATTTATTCTTTGCATTTCAGTCACCTTGAAAGGATGCATCTTTAATATCACGAGTAGCTCGCAGCAGGTGGCGCTCTCAGAGCTCATTCCTCTGTCTCCATCAGTCTACCTGTCACGTCTGCAGCAATAAAACTTTCTCAGTCGATAAAACGTCTCTCTCCTAATTGGAGCAATTTGCTCCGTGTTTGTTGTATCAGCAGAACAAGTGAAAACATCCTGTAATCCCAGCTGAACACAAAAGTTTATTAAAAAATAAAAAGAAGGCAGATGAAAGTTTGATATCTTTAGGTGAGACGGTAAGAAGTGAATTTTTTTATTGAAGGTCGTCTCGGGGAGCAGAGATCAAACAGTGTGAAGATGAGAAAAAGAAAATGTTTGGAATCAATTTCACGCCTCTGTGAAGAATAATTGCTGTGGATTTTAAACGTTATGATATTAAGATAAGCGCCTTTCAAACCGTCACACTGGAACGCATTTAGTCTACTGGTTTATCACGGCTGTCTGGTTTCTGCTAATTACTGAATAAATGATGAACCTATCTACCATGAAAACCCTTTTCCTGTTGCTCCAGTCTGTTATTGAGAGATAGATAGATGATAGATAGATAGATAGATAGATAGATAGATAGATAGTCAAATGCAAAAATAAACACCTCACCAAAAAGAAGAAGGCTAAAAATATAATTTTAACTGAATAAAAACGTCTCAAGGTTGCTTGCGTACACAGTTTTTGGTGAATAAATGCTGACTAAAGTCTCATAAGATTTAGAGACTTTATGAGAGATCTGCTGGATTTGTAAATTGAGTTTTATTCCCTCTGCAGAGCACTGCCAGTAAGAGAGAGAAATGCATAAAACAAGAACCAGGAATCGTCTGATACTTGAGGAAATGCATGCATTGACTTTCACTGTGAGACCTTGAGGAAGTAACTGAGAAATGATGTTTGATGAAAACATTAACCATCTGTTTAGATCATCAAATACAAGAGAAACCACAGACCTGACTCTAATGATTCAAGTAGAGCTAACGCTAATAAATGTAATTTCCTGTTTTCTATGAAATTTCATGCACATTTTTTTAAAAGTCCACCACTTCTTTATTTGACCTCCGCGTTCTACTTTCCTCAATGTGTCGATGTGTTTTCAGAACGATGTACAAGAACCGTGCAGAAAAAGTAGTGAAACAAGCAGCTGATGCCCAGAGAAATGTCTGGAGAACTACTGATCAAAACAATGTTAAAAAATTACAAGAAAGTCTGAAGCAAAGTGAAGGGTGGTTCAAAACATTTGCACACGTTCAGAAATTTTTGTGTGTTGGTTGCCAGGAAACAAAGTGAGTACATGCAGTGAGTTTTAACAAACTCTGGTTTAAAATGAAATGAAACTGTAGATCCTAGAAAACTAGCGGTGGGAATTGATTAAAAAAGTAATCTAATTAATTAGAGGCTTTGTAATTAATTAATCTTGATTAATCACATTTTAATCGTTCAAGACAATTTGTACCCAAGCAACTTTTTAAATCAAAAATAATGTCAGTGAGGTACAGATGACGTACCCGCACTTTAATGTGTATATTTCTGTAACCACAAGGTCTATTTGATTACTTTGGTCTTATTATAAAGGTAACCATTGTGGGATTTGTTAAGATGTGTAAATGTTAGTATTTGTGTTATTGATGAAGTGTAAATGGACATGGAACATTGTAAATGTTGTGTACTGAACTGAACACTAGGTGGCAGCAGAGCACTGCTAATATATTTAGAGGTGTAGTGTAGAGTTCAGGGGAAGTTCTGCTGAGGGTTACAAGATGAATGCTGTGTGTGTGCTTGTCCCTCCTGCTGTAATAAAGTTCATATGAATAAAGTTACTACCTACTTTCTACCAACTACAAAACATAACGGTAAAAAAAGTTAATTTTTTTCTTCCTTTCTTTTCTTCACGAAGAGCGATTTGTCATAATTAATTTAATTAATATAGGGCATAAATTGTGATGTTAAACTTTTCCGGCCCCCAATAGGGCATTTTGATGCATTATTTTTTTCTAATTAAAGGAACTAGGGGCAGGATCTTTAAAAAATCTGTAAAAAATTAAACATGTATGTTCATTTTTTCAAAGCTAATGGGTGATGAAGCGTTATAAACCAAAAAGAATGAGGCCACCCATGTATCGTTCCATTTTCTTGAACAGGCTGTTTGCTGCAAAATGCGCTGCAGTTCGGTCACGAATTTCCCGCGCTGCCCTACGGATGTGGCGTCAATTGACACTGCTTGCACGTTCACGACAGCTTCAAAACAGAAAGAAAATGTGTTCGACACTGCAGATCGGTAGGTGGAGCTAATGCACCTTAAGTTGCTTGCCAACCGCCAAACTCCAAAAGAAGAACTGTGGGAATGGATTCTACTGCAACCAGCAAACGACCAAGCGTGGCACAAAGGAAGTTTATTCAGCGGCATCTCGTGAGTCAAAAACCAAATATGGTAAAAGACAGGCAGGGACCCGAATCTATATCGGATACGTGATTGACGAATGGAGGCTGCTTCAACTATATCTGGGACTCAAAAAGGATGCTGCCATGGCTCATTTCCTAGTGAGCAGGTAAGAAACATTATAGGTTGTGTTTAGAGATGATGACAATGATCTGACCTCACCGATGACTCAGAGAGAGCTAGCGTGCAGTAGCATTAGCTGTGATCATGCTACAGTAGTAGCATTAGCTGTGATCAGGGCTGCAGCGTGGATTGCTTCGCCGCAATATTGTCCGTGAGAGCGGCGGGGAGTTGCCTTTTCAGCGTGAGATATTGGAGGTGTGGCGTGAGAGCGTGTGAAGAGGGTCAGGTAATGGTATTTTTGTGTTTGTGTAACATAGCCGTCTGTGCACGCTCCCGTGCTGGGCTGCAGTTACTCGCAGAGCCGGGCGCGTCGCTCGTGAGCATCGTTTTTTTTTCCCTGCCTCTAGTTCCTTTAATTCATCGTAATTAACGCGTTAAATTCCCACCCCTAAGTTAAATACAAATAAATTCTGTCTTTCATCAAATCTATGTAATTGCAAAAAATTGTGAGATGTTATGTAATTATCGTAGAGGATGCTACATATTTCATATGTAAATTTGAGATTTTGACATTGAAGCCTCCCATATAGAACAAGTCTGTCTCTTTTGTGCAGCTAAAAGAATGAAAAACTTGAGATTGGAGACGTTAAAAGATAGACGTCTAATCCTCTGGGTCCTTTGGGTCACCGGGTGGAGCCTCTGTGGATCAGACTCATTCTGGCCTGCCCTGCATGCAGGTTAGAGACTTTAAGAGGGCGACTCTTTGCTTCTGCTGCTGCTGCTGCTTTATTCAAAACAGTTCCCCAGCAGCTTTTACTGAAATGCATTGTCACATTAATCGGTTTTTAAGGCAGACAGAATCCCATCAACCCATCAGCCATCTTGGATCATGATCGGATGTGCTGCATAATTTTACACCCTTGGTTGATCATTTTCTTCCATTTCCCTCTTTTTGAAGATGAAACATTCAAACTGGTGAATGGTTGTGAACATCTTCAAAGAATAAGTTAATACGTCTTATTTGGAGGTTATTGCACAGCTGCTCACTGGTCCCACCCTCTGACATCACCCAAAAGGAATGTGATGATCATGAAAAATGAAGCCATGATGTTCCCAATCATGGGAGCTGCTACTATGTTTGCACACTGGACGTGGCACTGAACGTCCCACAAACTCTCCTGCACAAAAGAGCTTGAGGTTAGGTTAGAGGTTGTCTACATGAAAACATTGTTGAACAGAGCTACTAAAATAAAGAAACAAATGAAAGTCCAAGAGATTTTTTTTCTGTCTGTGGGCGTAAAGGATGCTGAAGGTCAGGACCATCTTTATATTAGGAGTTCTACTGCCGTTTGTCCTTCATCACATCTCCGCCTGAGCCACCATTCATATTCTGGAACCATTCTTCAGATAGCAGGACGCAGACAGACCTAATGGAAACATTTATTAATAACTCTCAGGCATATTCTCTTTTCAGCTGTCCTGATCTGAAGTGGTACATAAGTGGATCCCTGAGCTGGACCACAGCTTTCTGCAAGGTTGAGGTGGAATAATAATAAAAACCCTCTGAGTCTGAAGCAGATCCATGTAGAGTGGTTTTTCAGTTTATTTCCTGTTGCTTCTGTTGCTGTTTGAACGAGCCAGGCAGTAAAATGTAATGCTGCTCTATGCAGCTATAAATTGATGAGAGCAATCTGTAGGGACCGCCATACTCGTGCCACAGATTATTGTTATGCTTTCTCTGCTCTTCTGCATTGTGGTGGTGTTTCAGAGGGGTGATGGGAAATGCAAACAATTAGCACAGAGGGAAAAAAAAGTTATACGTAATCTAATCTACTGAGACTAATTTAAGCAGCTTAAATTATGCCGGCTTTGAGAAAATCATGTGTAATTCTTCTAAATGACGTTTTTTGAATAATTGATGTGATCCCTGATTTATTTTAGTGAAAACAAGCCTCACTGGGACTTGAATGCATGACTTTATGTGACAGTAATGGGAGCATTTGCTGCTGGGTTAATAAAAATATGTAATCAACTCATTAGACATGGACGACTGTTGTGTTTTAACTCAGCAGTCTGTCCTGAAAAGACCACAAACAGTCAAAAAAAGAAAACTAAAGTGAAAGGCCTAGCCTGCAATCTAACATTGTTAAATGTCCAAAATGCAGCCCAGGGGTCATCTGTGGCCCTTAGAGGGATTTTGTTTGATTTTTCACGTTTTTTATATGAAAACATTGACAATTCAAGGGCAGATCAAAATTCAGATAAATTAAAACATTTTTCAAAATACAAAATGTTAAATACAGCACAGATTATTTATCTTTTATTATCCACTTTTGCTGCTATAGAAAAAACTCACAGGACTAAACACAGCAAACATTATTGGAGAAGAGTGACCCTGATTCTATTATTTCTGCTTATTGTTACAATAAAATTGATTTTTTTAGACCAAGAAACGAATACAAAAATCAGCCCACCAAATCCACGAAAATTGATGCTTTTAATGATAAACTATTTACAAAGACACCAGTTTTAATTAAAATTACCCAAAATGAATTATTTAATTAGAATCTTCTGTTAAATATGTGCATGTATCAAAATAAATAAGCAGTAATAACGTTTGTGCTTTTTAATTAAATAGTATTTCTGTGGCCCATGAGGACATTTAACACCATCTAAAAAACATTTGGAGACTGCTGTTCTAAACCTTATAGACCTTTATAGTCTCAAACTGCATGCACTTGTTTGTGTTGCAAACAAATCTCAATTACGACCACAAATTAGCTCAATTTCTGTGAAAATGACTGTGATTAAGTCATTTTACTGTTTGCAAACGTTAATTTGCTGCTGCTTCTGAAATCAGGTTGATTGGCAAAACCGTTGTTACCCAACCTTCACCTTTCAGCAGTGGGTGATAAATAAAATAAATTAAAGAAAACTACAGAGAAGCAATTAAACCGAGACAGAGATCAATGCAGCTACAGAGCTTTATCTTCCCCAGTCAAGGCTGTTTGGGTCTGTTTTCTGTCAGAAGCATAATTCAGAAGTCAGCTCTAAGAAATCACAGTACATATAAACTCATCAGTTCAGGAAGTGTTAGTTTTTAATTTCTTTATGTTTTTATACATATTTACTTGATTTTTCTTCAATAACTAGTCTTAGGCTCCATTTTTGCTACTTTTGGCTACTTAATAATTAATTTATTGTTTATTTCATTTGTGTGAGACCCAATCTTTATTTTGTGAAAAATCTGGACCGTAGGCAGCTCAGACTACCTGTTAAAGCTGCAGAATAGTTTGTTGAAAGTTGTCCTTTCCTGAACATAAATTTATCAACACTTTATATTTTACTCCAAATTCCATTTTTTCATAATTAAATGTCACTTTGCTGACATACAGGTAATGCTGCATGTGCTAATACTTTTCCATACCATGTTATAGGGTTGTTGATTTTTTTTATTTTAGCCCTAAACATGAAGTTTCACCTTTTTTTTCCAAACACAAGAAAATGTTCCATTCATCTCAGTCCATTATGAGGTTTCTGATTTTATTTTCATTCGTTTTTTGACCTTGTGCACCAATAAATCCTTTCAGACAAATCTGTGCACACAGAAGGTTAGCTTTTATAAATGCAGAGTGGCTCAAGAGCTCATAGGTCACGACCTTTCAACCTTGCTTTGGTCCTCAAACCCAAACTGGTCTCTGTTGTGCAGCAGATTACCTCAAACAACCACCTGAGCCATTTAAATCAAATTTTCTTTACATCTCATGCATGCACCTAGCCTAGTGAACTACACCAAATTCTTGCTTTGCAAAGTTTATATATTCACATATATAGGATGGCTTGCCAGGCTAGCATGCACCTGTAAAGGTGTAATAAATACAAATACGTCTCCTGCAGCATATTTTCATGAAACAGCTTTTTTAATTTGACATGTTACTGCTTAAAAAACCAACAATTTAATATTTCTACCAGCTCTCTATTCTCTTATAATTAAACTTGAGTCAGAACACCTTTAAGCATAAAATGATTCACATAGACCCAGTGAAGTTAGTTTATTTCTACAGAAACCCAAACTTTTCAGAGCATTTTAAAGTCTAGATGTGGTTAAAACGGCAAAACAATTGAGTATTTTCTCTTCAAGAATAAAACTTAAAGACAGCATTGGCTTGAGCTCATTTTCTCCAGTTCTCAGGTGTGGAGGTGACAGTAATTAAATAAATGGAATCTGAGCGTAATTACAAAACCTCTCAGCAATTACTCTTTCCTCCTATGAACCTCCATAAAAAAGGAAGATATTGATGACTGTCAGCTGCTCTGATCAATTTCGGCTGGCATCTTCTTTAATTCATTAACCACATGGTGCAGGGGCCTTCAGAAGCAATCTAGCCTTGAGTAACAGTGAGCTGCACTGACAGGCTTTGTCATCGATCTGTCGCTGCTCACCAGCCCTGCCAGGCGAGATCGAACCATGGGTAAACCTGGAGAAGCCTGCTCTTCTTCGCCGTTGACTCGCTGCAAGAGGAGCATGGACGGAAAGAGGAGGAAGAGGAGAAAGCTGAGGTTTATGAGAGATATTTACACAAACGTACAGTGGGCAGTGAGAATGGACACTGGAGACGAGGACAGACAAACATGGACAGATGGAGACTTAAAAGGAGGTTGACATGAGAGAAACAGAAATTGATGGATGAAAGCGGGCAGATGCACAGACAAACAAAGCGTAGGAGCTGGGGGTTAAAGAGTCGGGATGCTGTGCCATCTTTGTAAGTCAGATGGCATTTCTTTGGGACTCGGAGGCCTGGGTTTTAGCTGACTGGCTACATTTGCAGCTTTATTCTGAGTCCTAGCCTTGGAGAACGGGAGGAGGACCCAGACGAGTTCTCTACGCTGCTTCGATCAGCACGCTCTGAGTTTGTGCTGACGGTGCCGAGACCTCGTCGACGTGCACCCCCCCCCCCCCCCCCCCCCCCCCCCCCCCCCCCTGGAAGCAGGAGAATATCATTACCTTCAATCAAACTGCAGACAGTGAATGACAATAGGAGGGAGGGGAGAGAAGAAGAACCAAAATCAGTAAATAAGCTAATTAAAATGAACCACTGTCCACTTTCAGGAGTTTGCACAGATTAGATGAAGAGTTGGTTTAAAATGGAGTTTTAAAGTAAGGTTTTGGTTTTGCTGAATTTCCGAGAACCACAGTTTTGAAGGAAAACGTTACAAAATCATCATTTTTAGTTATTAAACTTTGAAAGCATAAAAATGACAACATGTAGCACACAGTCCTTCATATAGCTGAACAGCAGAATGCATTTTTATGTTTATTTGATCACTTTCCACAAGTAAATTATAGTTTTATTAGACAAACAATTCCCATAAAAAAATCTAACAAGGTTGTGATGGAGCAGAAACGGCAGAAACGGCTTTAAACCTCGAGGGTTTCATCTGATGTGCTGCTCATGAGGTGGTTGGAGGAGTCTCAATTTAAAAAAATAGATGTTCTGTTGCTTGTTATTAACTTTACAAAGAAGCTCCTTTTTCATGCAGCTAAGCCCACAAGAAGCCTAACAACGAGCCAGTCGAGCCAGTGAGGTTTTCCAGCCTCTGGAGGGATGCTGTCAAAGAACTTCTTTTTCTACAAGATTCTGCAGGAACTTTTCTCTCAGCAGAAGACATCAAACCAGCAGTTTTTAAAGTTTTAAAACAAAGTACAGACTAATATCCCGTAGAAATGTCTGGAACGCTTTGTTTTTATCATCCCGAGGAAACAAATGTACAGTTTGTCATGTTAGAGTGGGTCAATCTCCTCCTCTGCTTCACCGTTTAGTTAAAATTTCTGATATTTCCTGTTTCTTACGATCAAAGTCGGGCTCCTTTAGCTCCTCCTTTGAACTTCACAGACCTAAAATTCTCACAGAAGCTGGTGATTGTTACGAAAAACTAAATTTGAAATGGATTGGAAGAACAAACGTGCTGTTCTTCCTTTTTGAATCTAGCAGGGGGTGTAGTTTTCAGTCTTTTAAAGCGTGTTTTATAACCATCGCTCCTTTATTCTTTTGTGTGCTTTAAGCATTTTAAAAGCATACAAAGACCCCTGAAGATTTGGAGCCCCGTGGAGCTGAATATTGACCGCGTTATGGGTGGGGACACACACACACACACACGGACACACAGGGACACATTCACTCAGACGAACAGTGTTTGAATTTGCTTTGAAGCATTTGCTGGCCAGAGTTTTTCTCGGAGTATGAATTCCTTTTAGCTGCTATCTTTGCGTCTTGAAGCATGATGGAAGCAGACTTCACAGGTCAAACTCAGAATCAATCTAAATAGATTACAGCCAGTCAAGCCTCACGTTCCACACTCCAGAAACGTCCAGCCAGAATATGGTGACGTTACAGTCTAACTTCCTATTGCAAAAATGAGACGCTTCTCAATTAAAACAGTGCAAACATGACTGAGTTCTGATTTTAGTGTCAGATCATGCTTCACTTGTGTTTTTGTGTCACAATGCACCACTTTCCCTGTTGTTTACATGGCAGTAGCCCATTTGGTCAACGTTTCTGGGTTTTGTTATCTTGTTAACGAGACTTTTTACATGTTTGGGCATGAATGTGTCGCCCACACCGTCGAAGCCTGACTCGCCTGACATCAACAACAGTGAAGAATTATTATTTTTTTGTCACATTTAAATGTTTCAGATCGGACAAAAAGCTTGAATATTAGACAAAGATCATGTGAGTGAATAGGACGTGATTATTTCACTTCATAAAGTAAATAAGTTTGTCAAACTAATGTGGAAAATCAAGCTTTTGTAATAAATGTTAATGAGTCTCATGTTGCTGTGGAGTCTTCCCAACAGAATTGTCTAAATTCAGCCACATTAGACCTGTTTAAGGTCAAAGGTCAGACTTCAGGATTTAGCAGCAAAGCATTCCCAGACCATCACACTACCACCACAATGTTTGACTGTTGCTATGATGACGTTTCTCTTAATGATTGTGTTAAATACACTGGAAAGGTTTTTATCTTTTTTCTTATGTTGATACATTTTTTTTCTTTATTGCAGAGTGTACCACTTACCACTAGGGGTCAGTGTGGGAAAAACCCTTTGAAGGAGGTTTACGTCCGATTAGGCGAGAGTTTTGGATTATATGATGTTAAAGATGCTATGCATGTAACTCACTGTTTGACTTCTAAGTTTGTACACCTTATTACACATTCGTTAAGCTGTTGCTGCAATGTTAGTGTTACGGCCCCCCCTTTTTTTCATGCTGGGCGCCCCTGAGGTCTGGCCCTGCCTCGTGGCAGGATAAACGGAGCTCTGGTCATTTTGACTGAACCTTAGAGGTTCTTGGTTTCGGTGCTTCCTGTCTTAATGGAAGCTGAGTTAAAGCTCTCTGCTTAATCTCCTCTGCTCGTGCTAAACAAAACAAAGTTAAAGCTCTCCTGTATTTTATATAAGTTGGAGGACACTCTGTGCCTCCTTTTTGTTTGTTCCTCTGTTGTGGAGGGGACTGATAATTGCCGCCTCCATCACCATCAGACCAGGCTGTGTGGTGAACCAGCCTTCTAGTTAGGGGTTTTTAGGCCTCCATTTACTTTTAACCTTGACACTCTAGCTGTGATTTTTGTTCCTTTTTATTTCCTCTCCCAGTGGGTTGAATTTATGTTGTAGTTTATTTAAAACCTTTAAAAGCTTTAGTGGATGTCCTCCACTCATAGGAGTCTTATGTAAAGCCCAACGGCTCATTTTCTTTGTGTTTGTTCCAGAACCAGTGAGTCTTCTTCTGTGGGGTTAACGGCGGAACCTTCAGAACAAAATAAAAGCTTTTTGATTTGTAAATTGTCTGTCTCGTCTTGTTTATGTTGCTGACCCTCGTCTCCTAGCGAGCCTTGTGATGGGTCTGTAACAGTTAGATGTTAGCATGCACGTTATGCCGCGCTGCATCAGGTTATGTTTGTTAGCTTTAGCCCATATGTTGTTTCACGTTGCCGCTAGCCTTAGCTCATGTAGCTTTTACATGTCGCCGCAGGGCTCCGTCATCTTTGTCAATAAAGCGATCTGACGTCAAGGAGTGTGTTTCTTCATGTATGTTTTAATCGGTCAGCAGATGTTTTAGCTTTGGAACGCTCTCATGGATGCCACTTTTTGCCCCATCTTTATACCCTAACCCTAACTTCTAAACCACAAGCCATGATGTGTTGCTTTTTGAGATCCTTTAGCCTGTTTCTTGTCGTCAGACCGGTTCTTCTGAAGTGATTTCTACAGGTATGGTAGTAATCAGTCCTGGATACGGCTTGGAAACTCAAATTAAAAATAGGTCTGTTTTGGATAGCTTTATTTTCTCATCATAAATTAAAAGAGAGATTTTTATTGATTTTTTCTTGAGAAAGTTAAAGGGTTAAATGCTTTAAAAATTATAATTAATGTTTACTCGGGCTATGTTTTTTGATGTTGAAGTTTGTTTGCTTATCATTTAAGTGAGAAAAAAAGCAAAATCAAGTGAAAATAGAAAAGAAAATCCCTTTATTTTCTCTCAGTGGGAAAAATTTGGTGTCACAGCTGCAATTACATAGCCTAGTGAACTAGACCAATTCTTGCTTTGCAGAGTTTGGTCTAGGCACGCTTCATTGGAAACCTCGCAGCCCAAACCACTGCTGTGTCTATCCAATCACAACTCGCTATAGTTTTGGTTGGGCCAATCACAGCGCTCTATATCATGGGCCAATCACAGAGCGGGAGTAGCCGATGACGTCAGCGCTGCGGCCGCGAACGCCGCGAACCCAAGCAACATGGCGGCAACTCGGAAAACACGTTCGTTTAAAACGGCTTTGTCATCAACACTGGATTTTTTAGACTCCAACGTGCGTAAGTCTGTCGGCTATACTTAGCGGCTTCTTATTTTTATCAAACAAAGTAGTGCAATGTCCCAGTACACCTGATATTCACATGTTTTTCATACAAAAACGACAGAAATCATTGAAGCTAGACGCTATTAAAGCCTCCCGCTTTTCCGTCGCCGTGATTACGTCATGTTGTTCGTCACTCTGATTGGTCCTAGCGCTATCCAATTGCATGCTGACATTTTGAAAGACAACCGTAGATCCCGCCTCACGACTGAGAGCCGTCAATGGGTTCGTGGCCAGACTATATATTCACATATATAGGATGGCTTGCCAGGCTAGCAATTACAGTCACACAGGAGAGTAAAAAAAAATAAAGAGTAATTAAAAAATACATGAAAACATAACATTTAAAAGATTACAAAATACTCAAATATTGTAATCATATTAATTATAATCAATATTAGAAATAAAAATATATAAAAAAATGTAAGATATGAAGAAATATTGTGTATAATGCAGTAATGAGTGTGTTCAGGTAGAGTGAAAACAGAAAAATGTGCAAATCTCAGAAACAGGATTTTTTTGGAGGGGATTAAATATTTTTCCCCCAACGCTGAAAATAAAGCTCAACCACTGCCTTCATAAAACAATAATAATTATATGACAATAAAACATTCAACATGATTTTCCTTCCTGTGGTACAAAATTTGTTTACATGCAAACAAGCCAAAAATAAAATACCAATACCACAAAAAAGCATTTTACTAAATAAAATTTCCTTTAATTAAGTTTTGGAACAACAACCAAGCAGGAGAGAATAACTGAAGAAGGAGACAACTTCCTGGACCAAATCTAAGAGCGATGTTTTAGCTTGATGTCATTTTCTTCTGCTTCTGCAACACATCTAGTGAAGGTCAGTAGATTCTGCAGCAGACTGGAAGAGAAAGGAGAGCAGAGGCAGGATGACATGTCCTTTGTCTGAAAAAGCAGCACAAAAGTGTTGTTACACAAGGATACCTGGCCGAATCGTCTTGATTTGCTTTCTGCTTTTCTGATGCAGTAACCTTGGAGGAGCAGACTCTAAGTGTTTTATTTTCTTTCCCGTACTGATTAATACCTCATTCAGTCCTCCTGAGCCACCTACATGTCACATTTTTTGTTCTTTTCTAATATAATTTTCTGTACATTTTCATTATGCCTGATATAATTTTTAAGCATTTATTGATCCAAATGATTAAAAACAAATATGTTTTTCATTGCTTATTTCTTTAGTGGTCTAATTTCCACCTCCTCCATGTAGAAATGAGTCACATTTATGCATATAATTGAATCAATGGGTTTAATATTTGAAATGAGAGGTGGAGAGACAGTCCAGTAGGATACGGATCTAGTTCAGGTTGAAATTGATCCCTTTTCTCATCTAGTTGGAGTTTTTTCCAAAGGTTTCCAGTAATATAGCGTTATTGAGAGCTGAATTCACTTTCACCAAAAATAAATAAGTGTGTTGCAGAATGATAGTCAATATGATGTGAACAGGTTTATTTTGATATTTAACAGCTTATAACTTTATCTTAAATTGAATAAATATATATAATGAATATTTTTTTTTCTCAGCAAGATGTTGAAATATTCTAGTAAATAAAATCAGGCACTTGCCAAATGACAGAATTAATGAGTCCTTTAAGCGCTCTGGGTTGTTAAGATGTTGGTGAAATTGAGATAAAATAGGAATTAATCAGCTGTAATAAGAAAACATGTAATGTGATTAAACACGTATGGTTTAGTCACTCGTTTCACATCCTAAATCTGTCGGGCAAAGCTGCAAAAGTGATTATTAATGGGGGCTGCCTAGCCCAACCTTCAGCAAAATGATGCCAAATGGGCTGATGTCACTGGCAGGAACAGAGGAAGCTGTTTAAAAACACATTAATGTTCACATGTCTGAAGGAACACGGCCAAGATCACCCTCAAATCTACTTGGATGGTACCTCAGAGTTGGTCTGATCTTAGATCAGCCTATCAGTGCAGATGGATACCAGATCCAGAATATTTAAATGTAGCAAACTTCAAAGACATCAGACTCATCAAAGTCATTCTGAAACAGTGACAGACACTTTTAACAAACCTCAGCTTGTAAATTGGATTTCTGCCATCAGAAATAGAAAATAGCAGAAGTAGATTGTTTTCTTAGATGGCACCATCTAGAGGTGAAAAATGTACTGCACCTTTATCCCCTCTCCCTACTTCCGTGATTATTGCTGAAAGCAAAATTCTGACCATGGCCCAATCTCAAAACCCGCACAGCGCCCTACACCCTTCTGTGAAGTGCAATTAGAGGAAGTCTGCAGTAAGGCTTCGAGTGTATAGTACACAAGTGTGCTGAATTGGGACAGGAAGCATAGCGTCATCGACTGCAACGCAGGCCGGGATGCTGGTCACAGTTCGCTATTTTATTAACAACTTTACTAACAAACAATTATTTGACTGAATTTAATTTCATTGCCATCCACATTAAATCTTAGGGCCAGAATATACTTGTTTTTCAGCCTTGTGCAGGCAGCAGG
This sequence comes from Aphyosemion australe, assembly GCA_006937985.1. Lineage (NCBI taxonomy): Eukaryota > Metazoa > Chordata > Actinopteri > Cyprinodontiformes > Nothobranchiidae > Aphyosemion > Aphyosemion australe. The sequence continues at coordinate 1,102,146 of SSNS01000210.1, forward strand.
CTGCATCTTTGTTCACATACTTGCTGCCACACAACACTGCAATGCATGTAGTACTGGAGTGTTCCACTAGGGGGCAAACTAGAGGACTCAGACCGGATTCAAAGCCAGGTTTGTGGGTGCAACCAAAGCAAACGTGTCGATAGAAGAGATCAATAACTGGTTAATGTTGAGATCCCAGCAGAAAAAAGAGAGCAGCAGTATATTGAAGCATTTGAACGCGTTGCATCGCGTTAATTTCGAGGGACGCGCACAAATGACGCTTCAAATCAACGCAAGTTAGGCGAGGCAGCCATTTTGAACATGCGTACGTGTTGTTAAACAGCAAGTATATTCCGGGCCTTAGTCTAAAACATTCAGAATAAGAATAAATATCATTAATCATCTTAAAATTTACTTCTTTCATTTGAAAATACATATTTTCAGATAAGCCACTTGAGCCATTGCTCCGCCTTCTCAAATTTCCCACGCAGCAATGGATTGTGGGTAATACCCTTGCCCGAAGTCCACATCAATGCGGACTTGGGCGAAGTGCGGATCAAGGACGCTATAGGGGCGTGGTCACCTTCCGCACTTGACAATCGGGACACCCTAAGCACTCGCACCCCTGACTGGGAATGTGCAGTTGAATGGCGCAAGGGTGGAAGTGCGAGTATTGGGACTGGGCCCAAGTGTCCCCTGACAATAGCTATGATGAGCTGTCAGCTGGTCAATCTGGCCAGAGCTGTACTTTTGCAAAGTGATATTCAAAAATCTATCTACAGCAGGTAAGATATTAAATGTCATCATCGTTTCATAGACCCCAGATCTGATCTATAACTTTAGGATCTATGTGGTTTAGAAGCTGCTTCCAACAAGAATATTTACAGATGGTTTTGGATTCAAGCCTTTCAGTGCAGTCAAATAAAAAGTTCCCCTTGTTTGTATTTATGTTGCACTAAAGTCACTTTTCCATATGCATGCCATTGGTGTTAATTCTGTAACAGCTTTAAAACATCCTTGGCAGCTTTCTTTATAGTTTCCTTATTATAAAACAAATAAATCAGCAGTGTGCTGTTACACACTGATGTACGTTTTCATGAACAACTTCAAAATCTCAGAAGTGATCATTATCATTGCAGTGAGTCTTTTTATCTCGTCGTTTATGTGCTGTTAGAGTGCTCTGTGAAGAGCATATATGACTGGCCTGCAGCTCCGAGGCAGCTTGCAGTGAAACAGATGCTTGGCAGATGTTAACACGTGAGAGGAGGAATTCACTTTTTGCTTAACAAGGTGTTAGGAACATGCCTCTGAGCCGTATCCTTTCCAAGAGTTAGATCACTGGAGTCCGTGTACAGCACAAAGTACACGGTGGGCTTTCTATGCTTGCAATGGAAGATCTCTACTATTCTTCTGGTTTCGAGCTTGGATTAAAAAGAACCCCCCGTCTCGAGGGAATGGGATAAAGTACACTTAATCATGAACTGAGATGTGCACTTGAGCTTTTAAAGGCAGCTAGCAGCCATGAAGATTTGATTCAGGATGGAGCCACGCTGCCTTTCTGAAACCAGTAAGAGACCAGCTCTTGCATTTTTACAAGCAAGCACAAAATGGAAGAGAAGAAAAAGTCGATTTCAGTCTGAAATTGGGAAATTATTTTAAAAGATTTTCTACTAGCAGAATTGTAAGAAATTTGATAAACTGAATGCATTTACTCGGTTTTATTTTAAAGAATGATGTTTATTTAAAGTGATGTATGGGTTGGATTCTCTTTGGGAGGATTCTGGGAGTGACGGGTTGGGATTTATGGAGATTCTGAGAAAAAACACTTCTTCATTTTTGACAATCTCCTCCGTTAGCACAAGGCCTGGCATACCTCTCAACATGCATGTACTGGTTTTCAGAGCTCATTTGGAGGAACATAATCATGTCTACCTACATCCCCTCAGCACCCTTATGTGAAATGTATTAACTTTTAAAACATTCTCTGCTTCTGTTGGTTTGTTGTTTGATTCTGATACTCGAGGTGGCTCTCTGAACGTTAACAAAGCAGTTCTTTTGTTATGGAGAGGCTGTATAAGCTGATGCTTGCTGAATGCAACACACAGGTTTAGTTCCATTGCGGTTTTGGTATTTGATAATCAGCTGCAGGAACAATAAGCCATAGAAGTTCATCCCTCTGGAGTAGAAAATGCATGCAATAGTAAATATGCCTTTACTCTCAGTTCTTGTCCTCAGTGAACACGCTGCTCTGTTGCCGGTTAGACCTGATGGTTAATTAATAATACCTCCTCACTAATACCTTCCAGTCATGTCCTGTTTCGTCTGGTCTGCAGGGAGAAAGACTCAGTCTCACCCCGTCAGCTTCTCGCTGCTTTGGGTCGCCGTCGGGTCAGTCCAACAGAACCTGTTTAATAATTCAAGCTCTGCACTGGAGGCCTGGGACTAACATGTCGCACACAATGAGGAAGCACATGACACTAAACTCCAGCAAGGCGCTCACAAATCATCATCAGCCGCTGACGCTTCGTGGACCTGAACGACCTGACATGAGCAGGGAGATAAATTAGGTCTGAGGGAGAGACGAGGCTCTATTTTTATCTAATGTTCAAGTAAGACTCCATTATTTAAACGAGTCTGATGCTGTGGGAGGCTTTTTGTTTGAAGGGTTAAATGAGAAGGATCAGAAGTGATTTTGTTATCATTTGAATCTAAAATAAATTACGTTAGAATGAAGTAAATAAATTAACTTGCTCTCTTTTGGAGACTTCCCATGTTTCATTGTTATGCTGCACAATGGATGCACAAACAAAACTACTGTTCATAGCAAATGTGATCATCACATGCATGTTCTAGATGGTAATTTAATTATTTTTACTTATTTCAATAAATATATCAAGGATTGGTTGGCTATTTTAAAGGCTGAAGTTGCTGGAGTACGTCATTTAAAAAACATCTTAAAATTGGTTAATCTGTACCTTTAACACTTTAACTTTCCAAGAAAATTCAATTCAGTTTATTTATATAGCGCCAAATCACGACAAGAGTCGTCTCAAGGCACTTCACAAAGTAAACATTTCAATACAGTTCAGTTCATAAGCCAATCAGTAAAAAAGTTTCCTATATAAGGGACCCAGCAGATTGCATCAAGACACTGACTAGTGTCATTGTGTTGGTACAATCCTCATACTAAGCAAGCATTTAGCGACAGTGGGAAGGAAAACTCCCTTTTAACAGGAAGAAACCTCCAGAGGATCCTGGCTCAGTATGAGCAGCCATCCGCTACGGCTCACTGGGGGTTGAGAAGACAGTAATCCAACCTTGAGGTAATAAATGCATGAACCAGTTTTTCAGCATCACTCCTGGAAAGGATGACTAGACTAGACTAGACTAGACTTTTTCCAGGATAAGTAGAACTCTTCCCGGTGTGTAGAGCGCCATGTTCTCTCCAGTTTTCTAGAGTTTTGTTTTAAAGTACGCAGTTCAGAATTAAACCAGGGAGCCAACTTCCTGTGCTTAATGACCTTCTTTTTTAAAGGGGCAACATTGTCTAATGCCACACGTAAAGAGGAAGTAACACTATGAACTAGACCATCAATTAGTGAAGGGCTAGAAATGAAATAGTTGCCCTCTGCTAAGTTCCTCTGAGATTCTGAAGACAGTAAAGATGGAACAGTAGCTTTAAAGTTTGCTACAGCGTTATCAGATAAAGATCGACTATAGTGGAATTTACTTTCATGTCTGGAGAACTTGGTTATAATAAACTCAAAAGTTATCAAAAAATGGTCCGACAAGGCAGGATTGTGTGGAAATACTGTTATCTCCTCACACTCTATACCATATGTCAGCACAAGGTCTAATGTATGATGGCAGGAGTGGGTGGAGCTATGGATTCTTTGAGTAAAACCAATTGAGTCTAAGATATTACTAAAGGCTACGTTGAGAGGATCACGTTCAATGTCAACATGAATGTTAAAATCCCCCGCCACAATGACCTTATCAGTATTTAACACCAAATCAGACAAGAAATCTGAGATCTGATCCAAAAATTGAGAGTAGGGGCCTGGTGGACGATACAAGACTACACACAAAAGTGGTTTGAGAGCTTTGCAATCCGGATTAGGCAAACTAAGAATTAGATGTTCAAAAGAACTGTAGCTATTAATTGGTAAGGGACTGATTAATAAATCTGAATGAAAGATGGTTGCTACTCCTCCTCCTCGCCCTGTACTACGAGCAATATGATGATTTAAATAATTAGGAGTCGACTCATTTAAACTAACATAGTCCTCTTGCTGCAGCCAGGATTCTGTGAGACAAAACAGAGAAATCTGATTATCACAAATCAAATCATTAACTAATAAAGTCTTTGAAAAGATAGATCTAATGTTCAATAAACCACATTTAATTGTTCTAGTTTTCTGTTCAGTAGAATTTGTTTTTATTTTTATGAGATTTTCATGATTTGCTCGATTAAGCCTGATCTTTAATCTGTTTGATTCTAGCCGTGGGCAGGACACTGTCTGGATGGGGTAGTGGGTGGGTAACAGTACAGAAGCTGCAGAGGGGAGGGTTAAACTACGACTCTGCTTCCTGGTCTGGACCCTGGGTTGTTAATAAAATGTCACTCAGACCTCCACCATCCTCTGTGGCCAGAATACCACACTTGCAACTTCAGAGTGGCGGTCCGGTCTCTGTTGGACGTAATAAAGTGGAGCTGACATACCTGGTGCTGCAGTCTGCTTTCAGCATGTTTCCTGCATGTTTTAGATCATGAACACAGCTGATTTGTTTGATCTAGTGATGAACCGCTCCTGTAGACACTAATGAAGGCTGAGGAGACATTTCAGCAGTTAGATTAAGGTGTTAAAAAGACGAACGCACAGCGAGGAGATAAGTTTCACTTTTGCTTTCACTAACGGACACTAGGGGGTGCTAAAAGCAAGCAAAACTACATATTATCCCTTTAAGTTATGGATTTTTCTCCTGAACACTTTGTCTTTTCCCTCACAGGAAAAAAAAAAGCTCATTGAAGTGTCTTACAGTGAGCATAAGAAGGAGTTAAAGTGTGTGAAAAGCTGACTGCAGCTATGGAAGATGGACCTCAAACTGCAACAGGAACACTTGAAAATAATTTCATTTGCACGTTTTTGTGTAATTATTACACGCAGACCTTAACTTCAGGGTTAGCCTAACGGCCAAAACAACAAACAAAACCATTCAATCTTACAATAATTCACATGCAAATTCAAAAATTGGGAAAAACTGGAGCTTTTGATCAGTCCTGACTAAATATACTTTTCCTACTCACTGCTTCCAGTTAATCCAGTCACTCTGGCTGCTTTTGGGCATTTTTTACAAACTAATCAATCATTTACACTTGTAACCATCGTAGATACAAAAGTTCTTATTTACCACATTAGAGGAACTACTGGCTATTTTAAAAAGAAAAACAGAATCAAAGTTTCTCAGGCAAAATAAAATAATCTCACTGGTATTTTTTCCCTATGTTGACCTTTCCGACCTTTTATTTGGATCTAATCTGAGTCGATGCAATTTTTTTGTTTAAAAATGTGAGCTTAATGATTTATTTTAAATCTCACACATCAGAATAGCTGAAAAAAGACCAGTTTTTTTATGCAATGTTTTTTTATTTTTGGTCTTTATTGTTCATTGATCCTTTTTTTTAATATTAGACTTCCCTTTTTTAATTAAAGAGACAGAATCAGATAATAAATCTGATTATAACCTAATAAAAATCAGTTTTTTTCTGAAATCGTTTTTCATAAACTTGATTTTCACCAAACATTTAATTTTACCATCTGATGTAACTTTAATATTGGAAGATGAACACATCACTTTAGTATGTTTTTTTTCCCAGTTAAATTTGATCCATGCTTCGATGAGATATGACTGATATGCTGTCAAGTGGTTAAGGTTTCTAGAATGAATGAATAAATAAAAATTTCTTACATCCCCTTCAGAGTTTTTATGAGACCACAGCAGAGGTCTTGTTACAGATAAGTAAAAGTTATCTGTAAAAAATAAAATGCAAGATTAAAAATCGCTCTTCATGAAGAAAGGAAGAAAAAAAATCAACTTTTTCACCGTTATGTTTTCTAGTTGGTAGAAAGCAGTAACGTTATTCATATGAACTTTATTACAGCAGAAGGGACAAGCATACACGCAGCATTCATCTTGTAACTCTCAGCAGAACTTCCCCTGAACTCTACACTACACCTCTATATATATATTAGCATTGCTCTGCTGCCACCTAGTGTTCAGTTCAGTACACAACGTTTACAATGTTCCATGTCCATTGACACTTCATTAATAACACATATACTAACATTTATGCACCTAGCACCTTGGGCCTCTTAAGTGGGTAGAAGGGGCTATATAAATCAATTTGATTGATTTGATTGATTGATTTACACATCCCAACAAATCACACAGTAGAGCAGTTCTGAATTGGTCTGCAAAAACAGCTCCCATCACGCAAAGATAAACTTATGAATTGATGGTCAAAATTGATATAAAACTGTTTTTTCCCCAAATATATAATATCGTTGCAAGTCAAAACTATATTTAAGTTTTAAACCACATAAAACCTGTCATTTTTAGAGTTATTTAAAAAAATAAGAGAAAATCATGTGGGACTTGATGCCTGGAAGTGTTACATTTTATTCCTGGTAAAATATTTTCCAAAATATTTTCACATACTTCCTCTGTGCTGTTCTTTTCCCCTAAAAACACTCAGTTCGATGTTATTAAAGACGTTTAGAGAAGACGGAAAGGTTTACTGTAGTCTTCACTAAACGGTTTTGAGAACTTGTGAATGCTTAAAATAAAAGCTGCAGGAGGTTTAAAGATCACCAGTTGATTCTGAACCAACACAGGAGGGAAATGAGCGAGAGCATCAAACTTCTGAATTAATCAGGAGCCTCAGAGTGCTCTTCATTGTGCAGGCTAGTGTAATATCCACTGACTCAGAGTCAGAGCACACTGTGTCCCTACTTGAACTTTAAACACTTGAGAAACATACTGAGAGAGGAGGAAAATAACACGGTGTACCTCTTACTCTTCAGGCTGAAATCCCACCAAGAACACAGAGATGAGTTCCCACTGGAGTTAAAGATGCAAATGCACATTTCCACTGGAATGAGTTGGTGTAAACGCCCAACATCAAGGGATCATGTTGTGTTTTTAGATCATATTCCGTGTTCTGAGTTAATAGTTGGGAGTGAACTTTGTGATTGAGCAGAGAGACGTTTGCTCAGGTATTCCCAGGTGCCCTTTAACACATCAGAGTTTGCATCGCAGGCAAGTCCATAGGTTCGGATTTGCAATTCAAAGCAGCTTCCTTCAAACGTCTGCTCCGGAGTAATAGACTCCTGTCACTGATGAGTCCCCGAGGTGCACAGAGCGAATCCTTTCTCACATCCGTATCGATTGGCCTGAGTCCTCTACCTGATTTACATCGACAAGAGCATCGGGCCCCGATGGAAGTAAGCATGTTTCAAAATGGAAACAAGAGGGATGAGTCCCTCTGCAAACCAACAGGATGATCACTAAAGCTAGGACTGAAGGAGAGGACACTGCTTGTTTTTCTTTTTTTTAATAAACAAAACATGCAAACAGTTTTATTTACTATGTGTCTGATTTGATTTCCCATTTCTGCATTTAGATTATAAACATAACATTTAAAAAAACCACATTTAATCTCTAACCTTTACATTTTGTGGATTAATAACCTGATAATTTTTCAGCAGACTGGCAGTGAATTTATCAAATCTTCTAGAGTTTTTCTTGCCAACAACAAAAGTTGTGCATATTTTTTGCTTTCGAGTTTTATTCTTACTTTTTACTGCTCGTGTGAGCAAGTTCTGATTCTACAGTTTGGTGCTTTGGAGCAGCAGAAAACTGCCACCTGCTGGAAGTGCAAGACACTTTATGAGGGTATAAAGAAAACATTAACTTAGAAAGCTTGTAATAACCTTTAACCATAAATAAATGATTCTCAACCTCGGAGCCTCAACTGTGGGTCACTCTGCACATTAAAGTGTGGGTCTACATATTGTCACTGTGACCGTTTTTAATTAATTAATCATAATTATCCATTCATCCATCTGGAGCTTGTCTAAATAAAACTAATACAGATTCATAAGTTAAATAATGTGATAAAGTGGTATGTCAGATGTTTTGAAGTGAGTCATGAAAGTTATAAACAAGTTTTATTTCACTAGTTGTTCATTCTGATATTTTTTTATAATCTCCTACAGCACACATTTCACATTATTTAAGGATTTTGTCGTTATTTGATGCAGAAATTAACCAGCTTCTGTAGCCTTTCTGAAGAACCACGAAATATGACATTTGTGACAATGTTAGGGTTATAATAAAAACATTTGTATGAGCTGCTATGACAGTTTTGATATTGGAATTGTTTTAATTGCCTCATTGTTGACGTTCTGTAGCTCACCAAACTGAGGTTGTTCAAAGAGCAATCTACAACAGGTAAGATATTGATTATTCATCACCTTTATCACAAAAAACACTTCAAATGATCTGAATTATCCAAAGAGGTTTGACCTTCACCCTGTATCTGACTTGTTTTTAATAGATAAATGTTCAATAAGTCATGTAAACATCATTTTTAGGTGTTGTGTCTTAAATCGTTTTGTGTTGTCACTTTTTTTTGCCTCATACTGTTGTTTGTGTTTAATTAGAGTCAGTTAATCTCTTTTCCAACCGTTTAGGATCATTTCATCTCACGTTTATGCTGCTGTGTGATAGTTTTGTCCTCTAAGAAATCCTATGATCAGGTAGATCCACACCTGTCACCCCAAATAAATATTGAAAGAGCTGCTATTACAAAACATAACCCCACATTTTTCAAACAGGACAGCAGTAGCTCAAGAGCAGGTTGTCCAACAATCGAAGGGTTGTAGGATCGATTCCGGCAGAGAATTCTGCTGTTGTGTCCTTGGGCAAGACAATTAACACACTTTGCCTGCTGGTGGTGGTCAAAGAGACAAGTGGCGTCTATGCTCGGCAGCCTCGCCTCTGTCAGTACGCCCCTGGGCAGCTGTGGCTACATTGTAGCTCACCACCATCAGCGTGTGAATGTGTGTGTGTGTGTGTGTGAATGGATGAATGATACACTGTAGTGTAAAGCGCTTTGGAGTCCTCTGACTCTGAAAGGTGCTATAAAAGTGTGGGTCATTTATCATTTACTTGTGTGTTTGACATTTAATCCATCGAGAAAGTAAGATTTGCCTGCACAGCAGGACTTCAGGTGTTACACTCATTAATTATTTTCTTTTCTCTTCTTTTGGTGGTATTGCTGAAAAAAGGCATTTATTTCTCATTTAGATTTATGCAAAGACTGTTGAATTGTGCCAAGATCTTCTGCAGATCTGAAAGGAATAAATCAATGTCTAACTCACGTGTGACTATGCACAAAAATACAGCACAGTAATAAAGGTGAAAAGTTAGAATATGGTGCAAAAGTCCATTTATTACAGTAAATAAACTTAGACTGAGAGACCATCTAAAGGCTCAGGAACCCTTTTCAGGTGTTCTGGATTCATCAGCTGATTAGAGTGTGACACTTTGAGTCTAGAATATTGAACCTTTCCACAATATTCTAACTGTTTGAGATTTTGAATTTGGGGTTTTCATCAGCTGTAAGCTGTAATCATCACAATTATAACAAATAAAGGCTGAAATATCTGGCTTTGCATTTGAATGAGTCTATTTCATATATTAGTTTCACTTTTTAATTTTAATTACTGAAATAAATGCACTTTTGCACCATATTCTAATTTTTCAAGTTACACCTGTAGTTGAAAAACAAATAAATAAGGATTTTATTCCTGCAGAATCTTGCATTCACAAAACCTCTGAGACAAAGAGTGTGAATGAGAGCTGCTTTGGTTGCAGCTCAGATTCACGTGAGGCAAACAAATTAACAGAACTGGCATCCGGCAGAATGAAAATACAAACCATGCTGGTGCAGTAAATATGCTAATGTGTGCATGAAAAAATGTAGCAATGAGTTTAAGTCATTAAAACACAATAAACAAGCATAAACTCATCTGTTTTAATGCAGCTCCCTCTACTTAAAGTTTCCGTTTCAGTCCTGCGTTCACGCAGATGAATAATACCTCACAGTGAATCCGTGAGTTTGCCAGGTCAGTTCACAGTGTGATACAGAGACCCACAACATATGGGTGACCATGTTCGGAATCCAAATGAACAGATGGATTAAAGTCACAGTCTTTTAGATGTCAGAGCTCAATCAAGGGGTCTAATTTTAACTTGAAGCATGGCGGACGCTCAGAGCAGACCCAATCCTTGAGGATTCTAGAAAGAATAACAAGATCTCCTGTACATAAATCTTCATTTTTAACTAATTCATGAGGTGGGGGGGAAGTTCAGGATCACACACAGCTCACAGACAGTGAGAAGATGGTTTTGAATTTTGTTTTTAAAACAAAAACACTAGCCTGAGTTTGACAGAGGCAGATGAGGCATTGACACTGATGTAATTATGTTGTTGATGTAGGCTCTGCATGGCGTGAGCGCTGACAGAGCCGTCAGCTCAGGGAAATGTGAGTTTGAAGAATGTCAAGGGTTTTAGTTTCACCGCCAAAAACGACAGATCTTTGGAAATGTCACTGTGTAAACATATTAAAAGGTTACGCTTCATCAGTCACACGCACGTCAGCGAGCGCGCCAGATGAAGGAGTCGGATGCTCGCAAGCAAAAGCACAAATGAATCTTTCTGCGCGCAAACACGCACAAAGAGTCTACACCAGTAAATGACCTTTTGTCTAATCATTGCTTTGGAGTAAACAGTGACAAATGGCATCTTCATGAATCCCACAGACACCTAAATTACTTTCTTTGCGCCGTAATTTCAGCTGGAAAAAGGGTTGAAAATGCAAAGCAAGGGTGGAAAAATTAGGCAGGAGCAGAAATAACAAAAACAGGGGAGTAGAGCACTCGAAATTTTTTCACAGCTGTAATTTTAACTCCATTAAAATGCTTCCACCCACCTCCCCGTAAAAAGCGTATTCTGAATAATACTGGCAGCATTACAACAGAACAAAGCTTCTATGGTGCACATGGATGCATCACTCAGCCTCCCGCTTCCACTTCTACTTCTGCGTATCCTAAATTGTATTTAATAGCTTCAATCAGAGCGCAGAGAGAGCATTCCTGCTGCTAATGCACTATTTGTGTTTGAAGAGGGGACATTGTGGGCGAACCATCAGTCCCTTTGCTATTAACGTTGCATTACATGTACTTCCCCCCCATTATAATTACAGCTCTGCTCAGCCAGAGCTCAGACTCGTGTCTCGACCTGAAGCTGGGAACAAGTCCAGTTTATCAGGTGGTCAGGATAAAAAGGAAAACAAACTCGGCCCGCCACACACAAGCAACTGTCCTGCCATGCTTTCTTTTCTCATGCAGGATGGCTCAGCACTGTGAGTGTCAGCCAAAGTATCAGCTGCAGAAGAAGAGCTGCGTGCCAGATATTGTTGGACCACAGAGCTCAGGATCTCAGCCAGAGAATTACCATGCACGCTGGGGTGGAGGCAGATGAATGGAGACAGAGCTCCTTGGTTCAAACTGTGCCGGAGTGATGTTTGCTCTCACATTTATTTACTTAGATGCTGTAGAAACCGTTTCAGCTAAATGTGACTCCTACGTGTCGCGATAAATTCATTCTGATGACTCGATTATTGCTTTAGAAGGAGTTTACACTGAAAAAGAAAGTGGTATGAAAACTTTCTATCCTTGATGGTGAGCAATAGTCAAAATGATTTGGAAATGATTTAGCAACACAAGGCAGAAAACAGGTGAAAAAAAAGAATTTAGACTAAAATTTAAGGCATTTTGATCACGTTAGGAGAGGACATGTCTTATTCAAACCTGCTCTAAACTTCTGAGCTATTCATTATAATGGAATGTAGCAGCTATTTTCATAAATTTATTTCAGAAAATACTTTTATTTCTTACTGATGTGAATGTCAAATGGTTAAAAAAATATACAAATACAGCTTCCTCTCACCTGATATATGAGATAGTTTGTTGCACTATTTGGGTAAGCCTCTCAAGAGCTTAGGCAGAAGAAAACTTCATCAAAGAAACTATTTCTTTTTTAAAATGTTATTATTGTTTGTTACAGAAAAAAATCCAGAGTTATTTTGAAAATGTAGCTGCAACGCCTTTATTGATTTCTGTAAAAACAAAAAACCAGACAGCTTTCTCACCTAGAAGCACCTGAAACTGAGCAAAGTGCACATGACCAATACAATAAGACACAATGCAATGGGGGGTAATATTTTATATAAGATGATATGATGCAAAATAAAATGATATGTCAAATGAGATGAAATGATGAAATACAATATGATGCAGAATGATTCTCAGTCCATCACAGGTCCAAATATAGAGACACACAGCCATTCATGCAAACTAGACACGATTTAGAGTCTCTAATCAACCTGAACATGCAGGTTTTTGGCCTGTGGGAAAAAGCCAGAGTAAAGCCTTGCATGAACATGCTAAATAAATGCATAAAGGCTGCAGCTGGCATTCAAACCTACAACCTTCCTGCTGTGAGGCAACAGTGCTACAACTGTACCACCATGCAGCCCATAATACAGTTAATATAATACAATATGATACAAGAGTATATAACTTGATTAAAATTTTAAATGTGGTATGGTAAAACATGATACAATATAATATGATCAGAGAGGGATGTCGACCGATATTGTTTTTTCTATTGCCGATACCGATGCAGATATGTGGGTGACATGGTCAGTCGATGGCCGACATGTCCTGCCGATTTTCATGGCCAATATCTAGACGTTTTTGTTAGCTTTTTCATGCTAAAATGTCACTAATAACATCAGTTGATGCACAATCAATCAACATGTCAATCGGAATATTCGGATCTGATACGGCCCGATCTGAATGAAATTTCATTCCGACTGAGAGAGGTGGTTTTATCCGATCGTCAATCAAGTTGACGTCCATGTACACACCCATTTGGATTGTTGGAGTAAAATAATGCCCACTGCACATGTGTGCAACTTCAGGGTGACGTCTTTCCGCCTTTGCAGACGCTCAGGATAAGTCGAAAACATGGCGGGAGGTAAACAGAAGTGGTCCATAATGGGGTAAGTCAACGGACAAAGCTAGACAATACGAAAATAAAAATAGAGGGAAAAGACGTGTGGACAAGATGGCGTTTGTTTACAATTTTTTTTCCAGGAAAGACAACTCTACGCATGCTCAACCTACTCAACGGCACGATCGGATCACATCAATTAGTGTCCATGTAAACAGAGATTTGGGATTTCCGATCCACCAAGATTTGAATCGGATAGGGGAAATTTGGCACATGTAAACGTAGCTAGTGTTAAAGTCAGTCACCTAAATAAAGTTAATTTAGAGTATTTATTATGCAGATGTTATTAGTGAATGTAAAAATACATTTAAATTCAATTCTGCACCGGGCTGCCCGTGGATGTGCCTGATGGCGATAAAAAACGCTAAATATTGGCCTGATATATCGGTCCACCCCTAATCAGAGAGCCAACATCCTCATTGAGCTTTGATTTGATCTGATAGGAAACAATACAAAATATGATACAATACACTTTATTGTCTTTACATATAAATAAATAGTTCCTTCAGAAGCAAATGAAACATTACTGATGCTACACATTTCATACTGAACTTACAAATATGTAAATGTGCAAATGAATTCCTACATTGTTGTTTATCTTGTTTTATTCAAATAAGATCACATTATTGTTTTTTTCTTCTGTCAAACAGATGTACAGAAAAGATTCCAAAACCATAAGCAACATGTCCCAAACCTCAGAGCTACATAAAACATACCAACGAATAATGTTTCCATGATGTTTGTCAAAATCCATCATGCTGTTTATCTTTGTTAGAGGAAAACCGGGAGTCATGGTGAGCGTCCTCGTCTCCGTCAGCCTGCCTCTGCTCATCAACCCTTAGAGGAGTCATTGATCCATAAAGACCCTTTACTCTTATGCCCGGCAGACGCTTCAGCAACAACAAAGACTTCTCCTCCTCGCTGACAGTATGACCACTCGCGTTTCCGTCAAGGATGGGTTGGAAACCCTGGAGCTGTCAGCCTTACAGAACCCGATCAAATGAAACATGATGACAAGCTGGGCCAAAGTTTTCTGCACCAAAGAAAGGCTACGCCTTTCATGTCCCGGAGTTACCTTAATGATCTGGAAAACGCTCAGTCAATATTGTTTCCCACCTGAGGGCTGCACACATTAAGTGAGCTTTAAACTCTGTTAGACAGCTGCAGGTGCCGACATCCTCATTGATCATCAATATTCTCATAAGGCCCACTAGAAGCTCAGTTGATTACTCAAAGTAGTTTTTAATGAGAGAGATTTGAGATGGTAAACTGATGATGTCTTCATCAGACGTCCAAACTGCCAGCAGATCAGTTTTGTCTACAAATAAGAAAAAAAATAAAACTTGTTGAGTTATTTTAACAGGTATTGATAAATTTATTGTTCATGCAAAAATTAATATTAGTATGGAAATGTGTTGCTACATAAATATAATTGATCATGCATATATCTTAATTTTTACATTATCTCATGTGATTCTGTTATTCTGACTCATGTCAACCTTGTTAACTATTAATTCTTTCCAGTCCAATGAGCTGACTGAGCTTTCTGTCTTCACATAAGACAATAATTTCTCAGCTTAGTGAGCATAATTAGCTCATCCTGCATTCTTGTTGGTCTCAGTTAAATAATCCTCTCAGATTACAGACCACCTTTCTGGTTAAATTCTGACCTGCAGGGCAATGCAGGGACTACCAAGATTTGTTCAAACAAGTCAAATGAATTCATCAAATCAGACCTTCATGACTGCATTCATAGTAAAGTGATCAGCTATGCCTGATATAACACACCTGTGTGCATTGGTTGCCTTGGTAAAATTAACTATATTGTTTATTTTTAGAGGCATGATTTTATGTAAATTATCGTTACAGCTGCAGCTTTAAATATAAAGAATAATGTGTTTAATTAAGAATTAATTGTGTAACCCTTTTGTCTCCCTCAAGCAGCAGCTTTGAGTCTGCTCAGGATTTCTGACACTTCATTTGGGTTTATTTTATTTTACGTAAACCAAAGAATATGATGACCTCTATGAGTACTGAGCACTCAGAATGAACCTAATCAGCAAAAATCTGATATGTATAGTATTTAGATACTCAGCTAATTTAAAGAATTTCTTTGGTAATGATGTTTTTCTTTTTTGGTAATATTTTTGTTAAAAAAAAAAATGACCAAATCATACTAAAATTCAAAAGACTCATTAAATAAACTTTGTATGGAAAGCCCAATTTAGCATTGATAGGTGGAACACTCATGATGTGATGACAAAGGTAAAAAAAATAAATAAAAAACATTCCCTTGTTGAACGTGGTTGGGTTTGTAAGATAATTATGCTGGATCTGGATGGAAATTTATTAAACACTGGTTCTAGCATTATTATCTCTTTGCATCATGCTCACAGTCCACTAGGAATGTAGCCTAGTGAACTAGACCAATTCTTGCTTTGCAGAGTTTGGTCTAGGCACGCTTCATTGGAACCCTCGCAGCCCAAACCACTGCTGTGTCTATCCAATCACAACTCGCTATATATATATATATATATCGCGAACCCAAGCAACATGGCGGCAACTCGGAAAACACGTTCGTTTGAAACGGCTTTGTCATCAACATTGGATTATTTAGACTCCAACGTGTGTAAGTCTGTCTGATATACTTAGCGGCTTCTTATTTTTATCAAACAAAGTAGTGCAATGTCCCAGTACACCTGATATTCGCGTGTTTTTCATACAAAAACGACAGAAATCATTGAAGCTAGACGCTATTAAAGCCTCCCGCTTTTCCGTCGCCGTGATTACGTCATGTTGTTCGTCACTCTGATTGGTCCTAGCGCTATCCAATTGCGTGCTGACATTTTGAAAGACAACCGTAGATCCCGCCTCACGACTGAAAGCCATCAATGGTTTGTGGCCAGACTATATATTCACATATATAGGATGGCTTGCCAGGCTACTAGGAATGCACATTTAGCTGTGATTTTAATGAATGGAGGCACATCAGTTACAGCTTCCTCACGTTACCATATTTGGAGTTGTTTCACACTGAGGCAGAAGTTTAGGGTGAAATCCAGATGGGTCCAGTCAGAACCGCCTCCAGGGGCTGGAGTACTATAAAAGAAGGGCCGGAAGAAGAGAAAGGGGTTGTCTGCTGGGAACGCCTGCATGCAACCACAGCGCTGTTGTATTCTTGGCTTGACTGAATTAGAACTTTTGTATCAGGGTCTAACTTTTATTCGATATCCTAAAAGGCAGATTTTGCTGTCATAGTATTTTTGAACTGGGTGGTAAGAATTTGGAGTGAAAGTTCCAGCTTTCCTAAATGAGGGCTGAGAGAATTCTTACAGTTTGTTGAACTGCATGAGCAGGGTCTCTCGCAGCGCACCACCACTGCTGAGGTGTGACGCAGTAAGGCAGTCATTTTTAATTTCTTAAATGAGCCCTAGGGTTAGGGAACAACAAAGTCAAGTGGAAGATCCAAAATAATTTTACCAGCACTGAGCCAGAGGATCCAACTGGCTGTCTGTCAAGACACCGGTCGATGAACAGATGTTGGCTATGTCCAGATGTTGCAGAGAGCATCCCTCATGACTGACGATAACGGTGGAGCTACTTGTAACTGAGTTCATGTTTGGAACTTTAAATTCTGTTTTTTTGGGGGTTTACTATTTTAATTTTTTGATCAGCTGTAAAACAGCCTGTTTCAGTTTAAGTGTCATTTTCAATAAATTTCATGTTCAAAAAATGTTTTGTTTCACTCCCATTTCTTCTTGTTGCATGCTGAGGTTCTACTTGTAACCTCGTTAAGATCCAACCGTGCAAAATATGATAAAGTAGTTTATATTTCCCTTAAGTCCTTCCCCTGGCCTCTTCAGTAAATCATTTACGTGAGCCTAGAGGGTTGACCAGTAGATTTGCATATCCACAAGAGGGAGCTGTCAATCAACGAGAATGTGCTGCAGTTCCCAGCATGCGCTACGGGGTGACACGCTTTAGCACACCAAAGAAGATGAATCCAGAGGTTTGCAATGAAGCAACCAAAACAAGCTCTGTAGTTATCGTTTCCTCGACTGTTCTCTACTTTTCAAAGAAAATTTTAATTCACTCTGCTTTCCCTGCGTGTCCACAGTATGAGGTGTGGCTTTCAGCTCCTTCCACAAGGCGAGGGGGAGCAGGGGCAGGAGCTATAGCTGTTGAAATTTCAAAATCTCCTCCTGCTCTCCTTGATGACATCACGCTACGGACCACAGCTTTAAGTCATACATAGAGTAAAATGGTCACTGGATGATAACTCCCTATATCTATTATATAATTCACTGATTATACCATACTTGGACTACAGAAATTGAAATTTGGGGAACAACATAACTTACACAAATTCAATTTACATCTTGCAAAAAAAAAGCAATAAGAATCATTACAAGGAGCAACTACAGAGATCCGTCCAACCCGTTATTTATAAAATTAGAAACATTAAAATTCTATGACTTAGTGGACTATAATATTTTAACATTTATGTACAATGCAAACAAAAAGATTTACAAAAAGACAGAGTAAATATAAATTAAAAGTACATGAATTATTTTTAATACCTAGGCACAGGATAGTTATAAAGGAGCGTTGTGTCTCTATATATGGAGTCCAATTATGGAATAAATTAACTACTGAAATCAAGAATGCAAAAACAATATTTACTTTTAAAAAACTGATTAAAAATAAAATGCTGAACTTATATAGATCTGTTACATGAGTGAGGAAGGAGGGGAAGGAAAAAAATAAATACAACATGTGTATGTATGCATATGTGTGTATATATACGTGTGTGTGTGTGTGCATTTATTCTTGTTCTTCTTTCTGTGTTATTATTTTTTTCTCATTTTTTCGTTACTTATTAATAGAAATTTTGATAGCCAACCAGTCCAGAAATCACTTTGTTCTAAGTTAATTTACTGTTGTACAGTTGTATCTTTTATTTTAATGTTATTTTAGATAAAAGGGGCAGATAACATAAGTTTTCTTCTTTCTGTCCCCTTTTCATTTTGGTTTTAGTAATTTAGTTTTATTTTAATTTGCATAAATTAAATAAAGTTTGTTAAAAAAAAGTCTGACAAGACACATTGTCCCAGTTAAAATAGGTAGATGTTAAAAACAACACAAAAACCAGACTTTTGTTAGACTGCTGATCTATTATTAAGGCCTCACTGACACCTCGGGAGTGAAGATGAGTAGAAAAAAGCAGCAAAAATTCAAAAAGGACCTTCAGAAAACCTGGAGAAATCTTAATCAAGATAAATTACAAATTGTCATTGGAGGCACAATTAAAAAAAAAAAAAAAAAAAAGGAAATGACTTAGAACATTTGCACAATAGTTCCCTCGGTTCCTTCAGTATATTTAATCATATGGATCTCAGTGGATTTTAGGTCAACACCATTCCTCCTCATCCTACTCAGCTGCTATGTGTCACCTGCAATGGCATTTAAGTTCCTTGGTACCATTTTCCAAGACATCTCCACCATCAAAAAGGTCCAGTAGAGGAAATTCCTCAAGTTGCTACTGAGTAGGTTTGCTCTGCTAAAAAAAGAAGCTGCAGCTGCCTTGGTGCAGACAGCTTAAAGAATCACGGGTGTCCCCCTGCCCTTCATCCAGAACCTGCACACCTCAAGAATCACATTGATCTTTTACACTCTGGTCTGTTTGAGCTCTCGATTTGTGGAGAAGACACAGAGATCTGCAGAACAGGACTCTTCCCTCATGCCATCATCTTTCTAAGCAGCTCTTCCTGTTATTATGCAGCTACTTCCTTGATACCTGCCATTTATAGGACTCACCAGTGCACATGGTGACCCCTGTGTGACTAGGGAGTTACCAACGTATGTGTGTGTGTGTATGTGTGTGTGTCATATACTTGGCCAATACATCAGATTCTGATGTATCTGAATTTCCCTCTGTGACAACATCCTGGCATATCTGCTGTTTACAGACATTTCCATTTCCAATGCATATTTTAGAGGAAAAAAACTTTAATGATGGGAAATCACTTTTGAAAAGTCATAACAGAAACATAATTATACAACACATCTAACCTTATTTTTATAGAAGTTTAAAAATGGTGTCATAGTTGAAAAATGTTTTGAAGTGAGTTTCTGTGGAAGGTTCCTGAGCAGTTATTATCTTACCTGTTGATGCTGTTTGGAGAAGCAGAGTCCAATTCTAACCAGACAATTGACAGACAAATCATACAAACTCAGTATGGCAACATGTTTTGTTCATGCCATTGAAGAAGTAGTTAAAAACACCTCCTGTGGTTCTGTTTCATTTTCTTAGTCCTATTCATTCTGGCGATTATCCATGTGCTCAAATTACTTTACTGAAGACATAAAGGATGTTTTGCTGGAAACTAAATGGCTGCACTTCAATAAAATAATTTTATTCAGGAAAACAACAACAACAATCTGTTACAATATTAATTAAAAAGGAACAAATAGAGTTGGGTTCTAAAGCATAGTCTTTCCTCTGAGGATAGCTTTTTTAAAAGGGGACGTATAATGCATAACTCACCTTTTGCATCCTTTTGTGATGTCATCTCTACTGCCTCTATAAACACTCCAAACATGAAAAAACCCATCCATCTGTTTTCTGTCAGTGTTTTAGTAATTATGTAATTATGAGCCTAAAACAAGCTGTTTCAAAAAGTCCTCATTTGTGACATCACAAATGGGAAATTTAGAAACCTCTCAAGTTCAAGAGAGAGCGGCTGCTGGAGGGGCAGTGACTCTACTCTGAGCTCCTCCCAGATATTAGAGCTTCTCAGGTTATGGCAGCCTGAGTGGTGGAGGAGTGGGCGTGGCCAGCTCCAGCTTGTTTTCTTAAAGTGACAGAGCCCTGAAACGGCTCATTCAGGAAGGTACTGAAACTGTTAATTTAAATAGTTGTATGGCTAATACAAAACATGTTTATGAAGTTCTTTGCACTAACTCCCTCTCACATGAAGTGATTTCTGCAGGTTTTTTTTTATCTAAATGTATCCCCTTTAGGTTTGCTCCTTGACATTTAAACTTTATTCTTAAAGTGACAATGAGTCGTATTTACCATTAATCTCTGGAAATATCCATCAAAATGTTGTTGAAAATGAATAAAATGATGTCCAGTCGTTGAAAAATATTGGCGGCTTCGTAACATATAACCAGAAAAATCAGGTCTAAAATACACAGACGCCATGTTTCCTTCTCGGGGTCCTGCGCCTGCCGATGACGTCAAACTAGATCAGGGGTAGGCAATCCTGGTCCTGGAGTGCCGCTGTCTAGCATGCTTTAGTTTTTCCCTGTTCCAGCACACCTGATTTAAATCAGTAGGTTAACAGGCTTCTGCGGAGCTTGTTAACTTGGTGAACAGGTGAATGAACCATTCAATTACGTGTGTTGTAGCTAAAAAATGCTGGATAGCGGCACTCCAGGACCAGGATTGCCTACCCCTGAACTAGATGATTGACTGGCCGTACGACTAACGGAAGTTACGTTACCACGTTCAAAAACATTTAGACGATAAGAAACTGCTAAACTCTTTCCAAAATCTATGTGAAAGAACAGAATCGAAAAGTGATGCAATATATTTTGGCCGAGTGGTATTGCCGTAGTTTGATGTCATCAGCAGGTGCAGGACCTCGAGCAGATCTGGAACCTACTGGAACATCAACATTGCATTCTCTGGATGGAATAACTGAAGGACTATCAAAGTCTGAGGTCGCATGCTTTCTGCTCGACAGGTAACATTTACCGTAATGTTTTTTTTTAAACTAGCGACAGTCACAGCAAAGGTGTAAAACTACCCTGAATTGTATGTACTGCCCCCTATCGCCAGGAAACGACACATTGTCACTTTAACTCTTCCTCTTTATTTGTTTATTTTTTTTTCTGGGTAAATTGCTTGATTTACTTGTCTTGTGAACTTAATTCTGAAAATACATTTGAGAGATTTAAACTTATTTCTCGGAGTCGCCCTAATCTGCCGTCATAGCGCGGGGCCTCTACATGCAGACATCAACAGTTTTTTCCGAATATTCTGAAGCCAAAAAACCGAAACGGAAACCAATGAAGCAGACGGAGGCAGAAAAAGAGAGAAAGAGCTCACACCAGTTCGGACTGATTGAAAAACTCCGTCCATCCCGCGTCACGTGACCGCGCCACCGGCAGCGAGCGGAGCCAACAGGAGCGCAGAGTCTCGGTGAGCTCAAGGCTGCGCAGCACCAAACCCTCCGTCGCCAAACGCCTAGTTTCTTTTTAACTGAACCCTTTTACTCCCGCCCGGTGAGTACATTCTCCACTGACATTTTCTTAAGCTGATTTTTACCTCCTTTTTCCTCCTCCTTTGCCTTGGTGTTTCCGACACGGAGAAAATGTTTTCTGCATGCAGTGATTGAAATCTTGGATGCTGAGCGTTGCTGCTCCGGCAACATCCACAGAGAAATAGCCCCATACGTGTTTGACGCTCTTGATATTTTTGTCCCCTTTCCTATATTCTCTCTTTTCTTCTTCTATTTTCCCGACGCAGCTTCTTAACCAGTTATAATTCCAACCTTTTGCTTGTTTTCTGCCTTTTTCCGCACCTTTGTCTCATGATGATGGCTTCTTTTGGTGAGATTTTATCTGATTTTGAAGCGTTTCTCTGCCGTGGAAGGCTGTGCCTTTCCGAGGGCGCAAAAATAACACTTTTGATTTTCATCTTTAAGGATTTTGCTTTTCAAATAGGTGAGAAACGTAACTTTGTCTGAGTTTGTTTTGGTGATTTTATTGTGCATCTTCATGCAGCTGCAACTGTTTGCGTTTGGACTATAGGATTAGGAAAAATCTGGATTTGCACCAAAGGGGGTTATACTTTTTTTTGGGGAAATAAACAAAACAACAGAAGGTTTTAATAATCAATCTGGACATGTTTATTTTTTTACCCAGATGTTGTTTTTAAGAAGAATTGATTAAAGAAAGTTAAAGAAAACAACGTAGCTTGTTTTTAAATGTATTTTCTCATTTAGAAAAGCTCCAACAAGTCTACAAATGTCATTTATTACTGTGCAAAGCAAATAAATGAAACAAAAACCTCCAATTAATGACAAAATCCTTGTGCTCCTCTGTTTTCTTTGCCTTAATTCACACTTGGACCTCATGGTGTTTGGGAATAAAACAGGAAAAACACAAATTTAGACTTAAAGTGACTGAGATCAGAAGGGGAAAACTTTAAGGCAAATTCTGCAGCAGCTCATTATGCAAATCAAGATGATGGATTTGATGAATAGTTTGACCTTGTCATGCTGCCAGAACTCACCACAAACCTGCAGGTGACAAATTCGAAACCACTCAAAATGTTCTACAATTAAGCGACAAAGAGTCCTTGAAATGACCGCTGGGTTCACCTCCTCAGTATCCTTGAGGAATGTTCTGTTTTTCATTGTGAGAAAGAAAAATGACAGCTCAAGACAAACACTTTCAATTTCGTTCCAGAGATATGTGCAGGGGCATTGGACAGCTTCTCCTGCCTTCAGACTCTGCAGGTCAGGAAACAGGTGGGGGAAGCCGAGCATGAAATATGCTGCTACGCAAACAATACTTATCTCTCACTGGGGATGAAGTGGGAGGCTGGCTCTGGAATACACATGCAGGGAAGGAGCCCAGAGATGGAAAGGGAAGGATTGAAGTTTAGCCCGTAATCTGTCACTGTCCAGTTGACGCACGTCCTCACGGTTCAGAGCCCGTGGGCTGGGATGATCGTTGACCCTTAGCAGGTGCACGACGTGGGCTGCCTTGAAGCCATGCGCTACAGAATCCACCTGAAATCATCCCGAGCAGCTCCAGCCTGCAGACTATAGGTCAAAGAACAGATTAGGGGAGCAGCTTCTTCTTGTCTCTTTTATGTCCCTGCATGTGAGAGATAAGCAAAAGAGAAAAACAGATGAAGGACTCAGACAAGTGGAAAGAAAGGGGATGTGTGGGTGTTTTACGCACATAAAATAGATCTCTGTTACATTATGCATGTGGCAACACCCTCTTCTCCTTATTAGATCTCCTACTGTTGTGTTTGTGTGTGCATGTGCACAAATTCACACCTCTATGAGTCGCATAAAACATATTCCTCAGGACAAGGTGTTTGTAAAGCATCAGATTAGGCCAGTGCCTACGCCTGTGCATGCACCTGATCCCCTCAGTTTTGTTGTGAGACGTGCCATTTGCCTCGCAGCGTCAGTATCTTTTTATTCCCCATTCAAAGAGATGGAGGTTGATTTCAGCACCAGGGACAGCTGCCAGCACTTCATTACTCTGGCAGCTGGAGCGAGCTGATTCTTGCCTGAAAGTCTGGAGTGGTTATAGTCACTAACCCCGTGCCCTCTCCACCGCACATGTCTTACTCCGAGCTATTCCCAGCCTCGCGCCTCCCATTCACAAAGCAGCGAATGAGGTTTCACCTCCAGATAAGAAACAGAACGACTATACTCCTCTCGAGTGGGTTCAAACAGGATTTAGAAATGCTGGAAGAAAAAACTCAATTTAATTTCATAAGGACCAAAACTAAAACCCTCTCTGTGTTAAATTGTGAGGATATATGTCCTAAAATGGTGCAAAATACAAATCAGCAGCTGGAATAAGTGAACTGAAACAGCGGAGCAATGGGATTAGGGAGAAGAGGAGCATAATAAATGTACTATAAATACATATAAGAGTATTCTGCTCTTATTCTATAAATGATGAGGACTTTGCAAGTTGGGCAACCCATGAGGGAGGTAAACAGACTGTGAGCTGCTGCATTTCTAGAAAATAATTATAACTTTGCTGTATTGAAACATTTTAGATCTTAGAATTAATCCTAGATGTATGGTGGTTGTTTTTTGCAGGATGGAAGCAGAAATAATAAAAAACGTAAAACAATTTGAAAATGAAATTATTTTTAAATACACAAAAAAAAAAACAAGGTGCGGATTGTGACAACGCTTCTGAATAAGTTTAAAATACACCTGAAACACATTTGTCCTATTTCATTTTGGATGGGTTTTCGTTCACAAAGCTTATGTGGGGAGGCTTAAAGGGCAACTTCACTGAAAAACCATATTTTATCTATTATTTCTGATAATAATGGGTCACTCTGAGTTTAACATGCAGGATGATCATGAAAATAGTCTTCTACCCCTATTTCCTGCATTAGCTTCTGATAGAAAAAAAGACTAGGATTTTAAAATCCTGACAGATCTACATCACACTGTCACTTAACATTCATGATTCACCCTTTCTTTCCACCGGATGTGAAAACGTTGCAAAAACTGCCGCGAAACATACTACGCGGTAATTGGTCTCCGTTATAGTAGACAAGTTCCTTTCCACCGGCAGCAAAGTGTAATGTTTTGGACATGTCCCAGAAGCAAAGGGACGCTATCATTACGTTTTGAGTCTATTTTTTACGCGCTACACTTCCAAAACACATCAAACTCCGCAATTCAGATCATGCCAAACAGGAAGTCAAACAGGAAGTCAGCGTAAAACATCTGGAAACTTTCAAAATTTGTCACATGCAGTCCGTCATTTCCTGTAAAACCCACATACCCGGTGTAAACAGAACAGAAAATAAACCACAGATCTTTTTGGAAACATGCAGCTGTCTTCCTCGTGGCTTGTTAATGTGTGGACTTCTGAAATCACGCGTGGTGTTGCAATTCTCCCGTGAGTTTGTGACCTCACGAGATCAGCTGTGTGGAACGCTTTCGCTCCCGTTTCACGTCAGAATCGCTCCCGGTTGGGAATGAGTTAGCAGGTAAAACGCTGTTATTACGTTGCACGCTGCTTTCACGTCGGGTGGAAAGCTGGGGTCAGCGTCCAGGAAAGAGTTTTATTTGTGGAGATAAAACGTCAACATTCCAATGCAAATGGAGTCAGTGGTAGAGTCGCGTTGTTATTAGCCAATCAGAGGTGAAAGTCCAAAGATCAGGAAATAAGACTCCAAAAGTGTTCTGCCACTCTCTCCTCCAGCTGACTTGTACGTCCTCAAACAGAGGCACTGGAGCTTTTTCCCCAGAGAATAACTTACGAGGCATTCATTCCAGACCACTGCAAATGTATTAAAATATGAGTAAAGTTGATGTTTAATTGTTCAAATTTCAAAATTTGAGCTGATATAAAAAAATGATTAAGGATTTATTAGCAGTAAAATGGTAAATGGTCTGTATTTTATTACTTCTTAGGGTTCTACAACCCCCCAAGGCGCTTCACAGCACAATCAGTCATTTACCCATTCACACACACATTCACACGGTGGTGATGATGAGCTACAATGTAGCCACAGCTACACTGGGGCGCGCTGACAGATGCACGACCGGTCCCTCCGACCACCACCAGCAGGCAAGGCGGGTTAGGTGTCTTGCCCATGGACACAACAGCAACATTCTCCTGCGGGAGCTGGGATCGAACCTACAACCTTCTGATTACTGGACAACCCGCTCTACCTCCTGAGCTACTTTTGCCCAGTACTAATTGTTTTTCTTTAGCTTTTTCAAAGCAAGTAAACAGTGAAATATTTATGCACATAGCCAAACTAATCCATTTGAAAATATCTCAGCTCTTCATCACACTGTGTTCAGATGAGCTCATGTGGAGCAAGACAAGTTGTTGCACAGCAACACAGTTAGGGAGCCTCCTGTATTGCACACATTATAGTGTCAATAATATAAATGTATCTAGCATCCGTAATACTGATGTCATGTTGTGAGGTGCAGCTCGCTTACATAAAACAACAACAAAACAACTTCCACCTGACAATATGCAGCATTTTTTAGACTGTAAGTTAGACTTTTTAGTTTGATCTTGTTGGCAAAAAAAGCAAAACAATCAAATTAACTTAAGCAAAATGTTAAAACTAACTCTGTCTAATAAAAATATTAAAAGTTGTAATTGTATTTTTGGAAATTTGGTGTAGAACAAGTATAAACAATATGGAAAACAAAAGTTATATTATTATTATTATTGTTGTTGTTGTTGTTGTTGTTGTTAAGCAGATTAAAAGCATTCACTGCTGTTTTATAAATTATAGAACGTTCCCTGTGCTTACTGATCTTTTCAAAAGCTGCTTATATTGGACTGAATACACATCCACACCATCCACAAATACATTTTAAACCTTTATAGGGGACATTTGAGCTTACCAACATGATGATATTGTTTGTTTTACAGTTTAACCCAGAATACACTTTACCTTTTAATGATACATAGTGAGATATAGAGTTGTCATTCGATATTTCTTTAAGAAATGAATAATAACAGAGGTCATTGGCGATGAATCATACTGATAATAATCTCTCAGGATGTGAAATATTGGCACCCATCTTTGTTTACTATCCTTCTGGACTAAAAGCAGGTTTTGTTTTTTTCTGGACCACATAAACCAGACGGGCTTTATTTGCTTTTAGCCTTGATAACTATCAGACATTTAGAGAAAAGAAAAATAATTATGATTTAATCCACATGTTTCAAAAGCATAAGACAGTTTCACACCATCCTGAGGTTATTGCCATGTTTTTATCTGTTTTTCTTATTTTGATTTGATCCACTGAGATGAATCATAACGACAAAGAAAGACTTTTATAAAATTGAACAAATCAGACGAACTTCTGACATGATCTTAATAAATTAATGAGAGGATAAACATTTAAAAGCTTTTATCAAATTTTTACTGTTCAAAAACGTTTATAAAATTAATCAGCTTCTTTAATTGTATATTATTATTTCAGTAAATTTGTTTTTTTTTACAAATTTAGTTAGATTTGTTTGTGCAACATGAGCTCTTCTGCACCTCCTCTGTGGATAAATGAATCGTATTTATCATGAAGTCATAAAAAACACATTAAAGTCCTTCAGTTATTATACATGATTGTATTGCTCTGAACCTTTAATTTTAACCAAATATCTTTTTATTTTCGTCTGTTTGACCAAAACAGACAAAAACAGGAAGAAGTTTGACATGAAAGATTAGCGTTATACTGAAAGCACGATAAAATACTCCTGTAGGAGGTGGCAAAGGTCATGTTAGGGTGAAAACAAGTCATAATGAGCATCATTTTGGTTCTAATTACCTCTTAACAAGTTCAGCTGTTGCTCTTAAAGCCATAGATGCAACTTTTTCATATTTTTAAATCATGTTCTTGAGCCAGTATGTGCTAAAATGACCCTTTATAGGGTTAATGAAATGTCACTCAGACCCCCACCGCCCTCTGTGGCCAGAATACCGCACTTGCAACTTCAAAGTTGCAGGTCCGCTCCCTGCTGGACTTAGAAAAAGGAGCTGACATGCCTGGCGCTGCAGTCTGCTTCCAGCATGTTTCCTGCATGTTTTAAATCATGAACACAGCTGATTTGTTTGATGTAGTGATGAACCGCTCCTGTAGACACTAATGAAGGCTGAGGAGACATTTCAGCAGTTAGATTAAGGCGTTAAATAGATGAACGCACAGCGAGAAGATAAGTTTCACTTCTGCTTTCACTAACAGACACTAGGGGGTGCTAAAAGCAAGCCAAAACTGCCAAGTGTTCCTTTAACACCCTTTTGGTTTCATTCTTAAATAAAATAGCCATAAAATAAATAAAATGGCCCCTAACAGATGTTTTTCATGTTTTATTGTAAAACAAATGATTGAAAAGCCATGAAAAATAACTGACAATTCTCAGGTTTTAGAGCCACATCAAGAGGAAGCAAAGCGTCATTAATTAGGTATGATGATGTTTCCATCTCCCCCTCACTTACTGCTCGTAGGTCTCCAGCACAAAAATAAACACCATGAGATTTACAAACGTAATGTGTTTTTGTCTTGTAATGTTTTGTTTTGTCAGATCTTGTGAAATCCGTGTCAATAAATATAAAAAAACCTGGAAGCAAACGGATCATTTAGAGGAGAAGAAAACAAAACATCCATCCTGCCGTCAAGTTTTTGTTCTGTCTTACTGGCTCCTTCCTGGTGGGAGTGCATTTGCATGAAAACGAGCATTATTTAGTGTTTGCTTTTATCCACCCTGCTGTTACTGCGCCTCCAAAATCTGTTTTATACATTAAACCAAGAACACAGTCAGCCTGTAACATTGAACAGCAAGACCCGTTTTCCCATTTAAATTGCAAATTGCTTCTCAAATTAAATGACAATCAACTCTTAGTCATGTTGTTTTTAGCGTTCATACCACATCCAGCTTGGCCTTGTCATTTGATGAATCCTGCAGATTGTCTGCATGCTTCACCTCTGACCTTTCTCGCTTCAAATCTGAGAGTGACTCAGTCTGCAGCCTGCCGGTGTCATGAAGCAAATCTTTTTTGTTATCGGCTAATTAATCACAACTCTAGTGACCCATTTGCTTTAGCGTGGTGAAGCAGAAGCTATATTTGGCAGCAACACAAAAGGGGAATTAGGGAAGTGAAGAAATATGTTCGCGCCGAGAGGTATGTGAAAGCACGCCACATGCTCAAATACCCTGGAGCAAACCTGTGGAGTGCCCTGCTGCAACAGCAGGTGGAGGCTGTTTTTTTCCCCGTATTCAAACAAAAAGATGTGGGCGTAATCCCTCATTTCAAGTGTTTTTTTTTCTTTTTGCAGTGTAAAAGTGGGGAAATCTACAAGAGAATAAGAAATGAAACTTCTAAGAATACTCAGAGGGCAACAACGTGATGCAACAGAGAATTACTGAACTCCTGAAATCAGGAGCTGTTCGTTATCAGAAGCTGAAGCTGCAAATAAACAAACAACTAAAGAGAGATCCAAGTCGGTGAGAAGACATAAGCTGACCTCGAGCTTCAGGTTTCAGGCATGCACTTTGATTCCAAAGATAATCAGCTCTTCTATTATTGTTCAACGCAAGATAAAACGTCTCCCAGAGATATGACTTGGTCCCGTCTCTCCGTATAGGTCACATTGTGTTTTATCTTCCTGCCGGTTGGGGCTATAGGTTCCCCCAATCCGATTATGGTGCAGCCAGTTTTAGGCGAGTGATCGTCTGCCCTCAGTCTTCATGCTTCACAGAGCCTCCATAAATTTTCCCAGCAGGGGGGTGGGGTGCAGAGGGGGGCTAGATAAAGCTGATGGAAATTGGAGTGTATTTTTCTTACTTTGTGTTGCCGTACATCTGTGAGCTCGAACACGGCAAGTCCTCCCGAGTTCAAAAAGTCACTTTATTAAATCTCTGAATAATATGTAAATGGTTACAGGATGATGGAGTGGTAATTTAAAAGGATGGAGTCACTGCAATAATTTATAGGCTACAGCACTACCTACCGCATCATGTACGCCTGCATTTTCAATCTTTGATATTCTGGTCGGAGGCCCAGTTTTAAGCTCCTTGAAGGTGATTGGCGTTGAAAAATGTCTTTTCTTCTTCTTCTTTTTTTTGAAGTTTGCTCAATCCCTTCTTCAAACCCACCTCCTGTTTATCATACGCTCTCCTTTTGTTGCCACTTTCATTTCTCCCTCCTGAGTTCACTCAGACAAGTATTATGCAGGAAGTAATGGGATGTGAGAGCTGACAGGAAGCTAAAAAATATAAAAGCTTGCAGTCAACCTTTCTTGTTAGCAAATTCCTGGTAAATAGTAAACAGTTGTTTCAAAACTACACGGCAGGTTACTCATTATGTTTGTGCAATAGGCTACTCTGTGTCTCCCCTGTGCTGATAACCTGTTATTACTGTACATGTCCTGCAGGATGGATTAGATTCCTCTGGGCTGGGAGCAAAATGGCCCTGCAAGGACCTCTATTCATTAGGCTCTTAATTGCTAATTGGGGTGTTTGAATGATTCAGCAATAGCTGCTGCTACTGCAGTATTAGCTGAGTAATTTATGGCTAGGAAAAAAAAGGATAAGGGTGGGAAAGTGCTATTATAAAGGGCACTGGTGCCTGCGTGGCATTATAATTACACAGCCACCTCATGTTATCTCTTATAAATCCATACAGTGTTCGTTTTATGGCTAATTTTGACCATTTGTCTGAGTTAAACTCATTATGTTCTGTGATTACATTTAATTTGGCTCTGATGCAATTTGACTCAGCACTCCACTTTCTAAATTAATCTTTCTTGATGAGGCATATTATTTGGTCCTTGTGGCAGATCTGCATTTGGAATTTTCTCTTTGTTTTAGAGTTATGCTTTAAAAACCAAAGCAGTCGTCTCAGATACAATGTTTATTTGGGCTCTAAACACCGTCAGTAATAAACACCAATCTTTTTTAAGTGGCAATTTTATGAATCCTTAAAGTTAATGTTAGATGTGTTTTTCAAACTGAAAAATGAAACCTCACAGGGCTGCAACCTTGTTGATAAAGTCTGCTTATTAATAAATGAGCTCACTGACAGCATTCTTGTGTTTATGAAGCTAGAAACATAAAATGCAAAGCAAAGATGTACAGTAGGTAGCTGTTTAAATGTGACACGATATCGTTCAAAATAAAAATCAGAAAATGGTGAAAAAATAAATTAAAGCCCTGGACAAAGGTGATTGGGCCACCAAAAAACCTAAAAATCTGGTCTGTGAGTGTACCACTGCCATAGAACAAAGGAAAAAGTCTGACACTTTTCCTGGTCTGTGAACTCATCATCACTAAGCGCTAATTGATGCAAGCATTAACTGATCTTTTGTGTGGAGATTTTCAAAGGTGTGGAACACTGTAAAAACATTTTTAATTATTATTTCTGACTATAATCAGTCGCTTTGAGTTTTTTATGCAGGCTGAACATGAAAATAGTCTTCTGCACCTATCTCCTGCATTAACTTCTGATAGAAAATAGATGGTGAAACTCTAGGATTAGAAAAGTTTGACAGATCTACGTCACACTGTCACTTAACATTCATGGACTCACCCATCTTGACTCACGATGGGGAAGGCTGTTGTTTGTTTAGAGTCCAGGAAACAGCAGAGAACGACTCAACTAGTAGAAGCTAACCATTAGCATTAGCAACTCCACCACACAGCAGAACTCCTCCAGGCTTGTGTTATTTGTGGAGATAAAACATCAACGTTGCAGAGCAAACAGAGTCAATGGACTCCAAAGCGCTTTACACTACAGTGAATCATCCATTCATGCACACATTCACACACTGATGGTGATGAGCTACAAGTTACCCCGGAGACACACTGATGGAGGCTTCAGAATGGTGTACTCCAGAATCATAAATTTAACCAGAAGATAAAACAAAAACATGTATTCTGTTTATTTTAGTTAAACTATTTGCCATGACCGTTATAAGCAGATCAGATCTGCACAAGAATCAGAATTTGTAACTGCTAAATAAATAGCAGAAAACAAAGTACTATCCAAAGAGTTCTGATTTTCATGGTGCAGTGAATGCAGCATGATCTGAAGTTGACTGAATAAAGATTAAAACAATTCGTTTCACAGGTTTGTTCTTTTTTTTCTCTGTGAAATTGCACTCGAAAGCCTTTAAGAGTTTATGTGAAAATATTTTCAAAGGGAATTCAAAAAAACACCTGAAGTTGGAACTTTTTGTAACATAGGTGGATGCTGAAGATGTGTCAGAGAAGTAGAAATCTGCGGCAAAGCTGCAGGATTCACCAAATATCAGATTTTAAATGGATTTTCAGTCTTTTTTTCTACAAAACCTGCAAATGCATACTCTAAAGTCCTTAAAGAAAATAATTTACACCTCAGATACAATTCTAGGATGACCAGATTCATATATATTTGCACGTACATTTTAGATTGCATTTGGATCCATGCATTGATCATATGTTCCTGAGCTCGTTTTGTAATTTCAGCACTGAAAAAAGCCTGGACATCCAGTTTTAGTTATCAGCCTTGTGCTTTTGAAAAGATTTGCCAGAATTCTCTGAATAACAGGTATAATAATAGGTTAAAGTCACTTATATTATAGCTATTCCTTTCTAAAATTGTTGTTTTTAAATATAATTTTTCCAAAGCGTAGCTTCATTTTTGTTTCAGAAACACTCACTCTTTTTTTAAATATCTGAAAGGCTATATATTTTATTTTTTCTAATTATTTATACTTTAAAGGTGTCCTAGAATGAAATTAATCAACAATCTAAAACAGAGCTTTGAGCCTCTAAAAAGAATAAGAAATTTTTTTTTGGCTTTCATCTGTCCCAGGAGCCCTGATACAGGCCATTCTAAACCCCCTTACTCAGGCCTTCAGTGAAAAGAGCTGTTGACCCCTCCCACTCGGCCAGGACATGCTGATTGGTTGGTTTCCCCAGAAGGCCTCAGACACATGCAGGTTTGAGGAGGCGTGACGTGTTAAGGAAGGCTTTCTCAGAACAGGAGGTTTTCTCTCGCCTTTTTCAACTTTCTAATTTACATAAAAAGTAGGTCAAACACGGCTTTGACTTTTTGGCTACTGTTGACCACCCAAGCTGTCTTATTCAACAACAACAAGGAAAATGTTGGTTTACATTCTAGGTCCCCTTTAAAATTAACAAATTATAGAAAAAATATCCAAAAATCTGTTAAGGTTTTCTAAATGTTCTGTATAAATCATCACTCTAGTCTATATTATGGTAAGTTAACCAAGGCTGTTAGCTTTTATAGCAGCTCTTTGATCTGTGTTTGCTTGTTTTTTCATCTTTTCTCCCCAAACTGTGAAAATTTAAAGTAAATTTTTTTTTTTTTATGAAATGTAATGACGTTTTTCCAGAGATGAACCTCAAGTTGGGTTTGTTCCTAAAGGTTTCCTTACTCTGACAGAACAAGTCTATAACGATACACAAAACAAGAAAGAAAGAGTCTTATTTCCTTCTTCGAGTGGCAGCTGAAGTCTGTCGTTTTTGTGCGTACGCTGTCAACACATTAAAGATAAAATGCTGCAGTGCAACATTTTAGCAGCTGAGGGTGAATGTGGCCTGAATGCATCCTTCACTAGTATTTGTCAGCGTGTTTGAGCAGCTCCCATCTTTTTTTCTCCCTCCTTCTTCCCTCATACAAGAGTCAGTGAGGGGAGATCAGAGAGAGAGGAAGTGCTAAAATGATTACTTTCACCGGTTCCTTGCTTCTTTATCTCTTGAGAATTCAGATTCTGAAGCCTCTGACAGTTGATGTGAAAGAATCAAAGAGGATCCACAAAATACTTAAACCTGGAACCTTTGCAGCACGGGAGGATGCTGTAGAAGTGTCAGAGGGAAAAAAGAACATCGCTGTCAAGCGTTCAATACTGTTTATAGAAAGACTTTTTTAGAGACGGAACAAAGCGTGTGCAGGGAAAGACATGCCAGTGATGAGCCAGGATGCACTCACAGCTCTACTCATGCATGCAGATGTTATTTAGCATTCATTTCTGCAGCATTAAGCATGCCGACATAAACCCAGCCTAATCTCTCTCTCTCCTCCTGTCTTGCCTATTAGGCTGCTTTGAATTCTGTGTGTTTTCTGGCCTGGGACATTTCTACATTTCTGCTGGCAGTTATGCTTCTTCTTTAAAAGCTCTGAGGTTCTTATAGGTTCATGAATATTGTAACAGAATCATCTTTGAAGTCATCTTTTTTTCCAACTGAGTGAGCTAGAGGACTAACACTTTTCACTGTGTTCATGTTTATTAAAAACGTGTAATTTTGAGGTAATTGACGAGATAATCCCGAAGCGTCCCTGAAGTGATGCTGTGAGGTGATGAATCTGGAGAAAGAGGGGTTGTAAAGACCTTCATACTTAGCAGGCTCCAGATGCCTCGTGGTTATTTTCTACCTCGTGCAGCTGGTGGTTATTTGGAGCTGCGATGCAGCAGTTCCTCAGCCACCACTTAGTGCTGTCAGTCGCTGATGGGAGCTTGACATGTTTACAGACTTTAGAGACTGCAAACCATTTGTTGAGCTAATGCTGGTGTGTAGATGTGAGTAGCCACTTTGAAATTTAAAAACACACCTGTGGAGAAACTTTGTGCATAATTTAAGTCGAATGTTTATTAATTGTATATGTACACGTATATGGAGGAAGAGTTTAAGTATTTCAGGGTCTTGTTCACAAGTGAGGGACAGATGGAGCGCGAGATCGATAGGCAGATTGGTGCTGCGTCTGCAGTGATGCGGGCGTTGTACCGGTCTGTTGTGGTGAAGAGAAAGCTGAGCTGGAAGGTGAAGCTTCGATTTAACGGTTGATCTACGTTCCAACCTTCTGCTATGGTCACGAGCTTTGGGTAGTGACTGAAGGAATGAGATTGCAGATGCAAGCAGCTGAAAGGAATTTTCTGGGCTCTCTCTTAGAGATAGGGTGAGAAGCTCAGTCATCTGGGAGGGGCTTGGAGTAGATCCGCTGCTCCTCCACATTGAGAGGAGCCAGTTGAGGTGGCTCAGGCATCTGGTTAGGATGCTTCCTGGACGCCTCCCTGGTGAGGTTTTCCGGTGTCGGTACCAGATCTGCTCGGGTGCACGATCGGCTCGGGGTCCTGCGCCTGCCGATGACGTCACACTAGATGATTGGCTGAACGTAAGACCTACAGAAGTTACGATACCACGTTCATAAAAGTTACGGTAGCACGTTGACAATGAAGATTTTGATTGGTTTGAACAAAATTGCGGTTGTAGTCCTTGTGGTTGTAGTGCTGTAGTCCAAAAACAAACACTTTTCGGGGAAAATATGTTTGTTTTGCCAAAGGAAACGTAAAATAAAAGCAAAAATATCAATTGATAAACAGAGATCCTTAGCAGCTCTTGATTTTGATGAAAAGGGGCAAAATAAAAATAAAATAACTTCATTGAAGAAATAGCAAGCAACACTTTGAAT
Source organism: Aphyosemion australe (assembly GCA_006937985.1). Taxonomy (NCBI): domain Eukaryota; kingdom Metazoa; phylum Chordata; class Actinopteri; order Cyprinodontiformes; family Nothobranchiidae; genus Aphyosemion; species Aphyosemion australe. The sequence continues at coordinate 1,137,062 of SSNS01000210.1, forward strand.
GAATGAATGGATTTAAGAACTAACAAAATATACAGAAATGGCTGCTAATTCTGTAAATACATTTACAATTTTTCCACATATAAAAACTGTTGTGCTTTTTGGAAGTCTGCTGTTGGTTTTATGTAGTTTCACATTTTTTTTTACAAAACTACGACAATATGATGTTTTATTAACAAAAACAGTTATGAAGCAAATATTTAGGCGGTAAGAAACAAGACAAAACTGCTAAACTCTTTCCAAAACTTGTGTGTGAAATCCGAGTGGATTTGCCGTAGTTTGACGTCATCATCGGCAGGCGAAGGACCCCGAGCCGATCTTGCACCCGAGCAGATCTGGTACAGACACCGGGCATGTCCAACCGGAAGGAGACCCAAAGGAAGACCCAGGACACGCTGGAGGGACTATGTTTCTCGCCTTGGGATTCCCCCGGAGGAGCTTCCCTACGTGGCTGGGGAGAGGGAAGTCTGGTCCTCTCTGCTAAGGCTGCTGCCCCAGCGACCCGACTCTGGATAAGCAGATGAAAATGGATGGATGGATGGGATTTTCCACCCAAAATTTCAATGTCTTCACTCTCCAGGCTTTCTCGAGTTCTTATTTGAATATATATATATATATATATATATATATATATATATATATATATATATATATATATATGTATATGTATATATAGCTGTTCACAGAGTGGGTAAAAAACAATATTTGTTGTAACATAGTGAGGAAACATTAACTCCATCCAGTGTCTGGACTCATTTATTGACACTATTTACTAACTTTTGTCAATAAAAATTTTGTATCTCTATTTTTTGCCCTGATGCTGATGTTAGAGACTGAACAGTCCAGTACCTTTTCTTTCACTCTACTTGTGTTTTGTTGGACGTGTTCCTGAGTTATCTGCTGAACCATTGTGTTAAAGTATTCAGAGAACAAATGAGGTCTGTTCTCTTAGGGGCTCAGTGCCAGCACATGCTGTATGTTTTATCTTTGTAGGAAGCTTCACATCACTTATTTTAAACAAGCTTTAGACCATAATAAAGGTATTTGAAACAGGTTACTTCAATTAATCACAAAACTGAAGCTGGATTTTGAGTGTACCTGCAAATAAATGAACAAACGCTCCCACATACTTTTTTCACAGAATCCTATTTTCAACCATAGATGACTGAAAGTGTGTTTTAGCTCTTTTTTCTTACATTTTTAAGCTGTGTGAATGCAGACACGACAAGGACACCAATAGATTTCTTTAATTGTTAATTAAATTAACAAAAACATTAATTACCGATTGTTTTCTTTCTTTTTAAAAGTCATGAAAGGCTCTGGTAAATAGGAGATGTGTAACTTTTTACGAATCCTCTTAAGCTGCTCTGTATCAGGCTTCTCTTTTATACTTGTCCAATTTGTCAGATTTTAAAGTCTGTGCGCACAAGAGAGGGGAAAACGTGAACTTGTTTCTGTTTCTCTTTGTTTTTGCTTCAAAACTTATATAAAAGCTCCACACCATGATACAACCACTACCATGTCAAAAAGGCTGCTCTTTTCTTCATCGCCTTAGTTTTCTCCCATATAAACAAATGTTCCGTAGCAATGATTTTAATTGTTGTGAAAATCAATTTTTGTGAAAATATTTGATCTTTTTTTAATAAAAAAAAGTCGTTTTGAGTTTATCAGTGTGCAGTGTGGACATTTACTAGATTTAAAAGAGTTTCTCCAAAGATTTTTACAGACATGTCGGCTGAAGAAATGGAAAAAGAAATCTAATGAATGTCCAGGTTTACCATCATGAATGACTGCTTAATTAAAACTAGTAGCAAGTAGCAGCTCAGATTAGCTAATAACAAGAGAAATGATCTAATGGTGATGTGTCGAGTGAATTAATGTCAGGAACATACATTCTTCACAGTCGTTTAATTAGCTGGAGTGATGTTTTGTTCTAAACCAGAAATGTCAAGCATTAGGACCTCTGAATATGTGAAGAACGTTTCATCCGTTCAGTAATGTTGGTGAAACACTTCAGCTTGGACTTGAGCTAACAGAGCTAACAGGTGAGGCAGGTGTGCATCCGATTGGCCTATATATGGGACTGAGTTTACGATCACCTGGGAGTCTGGGGCATTGTAAGGAAAACAGTTATCTGTTCAATATTTTATTTTCAAGAGGGTTTATAGCTCATGTAGAATTGTTGCTCAACTTTGGTGGAAAAATAGCAGATGATCAAAATCTCTTCTTGCAAAATATTCTTTTTGGCATTCATTAAATCTTAACATAGATAGATATAATTAAAGTGTTTAGTAGTTTTCTGATTTGCTGACCTGTTGATTGTTTTCTCCTACGTTCTTCTTAGCATAAATAAACAACTAAATCTTAAAATTAAATATTCTACACCCAATTACAGCACCTTACAGTAAATTATAAGTAGAAAAGAATTTTACACAGTTTGAAAACTCATATTTCCTTCTATTAAATTGGCTGAAAATGCTGTTTTCCTGCTTGATAAAACATGTTCCATCTAATGGCATCACATTTACATGAAAAGAGATCTTCAGTGGACTTCATCACGGCGGGTTTGGCTGTTACAGTGCTTTGAAGGTAGCAAAGTAAAGTGGAGTTGGGGTTTGATTGGATTGACTGGTGGGCTCTTCACTTGTTCTCCACTTCTCTCCGCTGCTAATTAGGGCAATTAACTCCTAAAAACGTAATAACGGCATTGCAGCATTATGAGGCTTTCATCAGTGTTCAATTATCTTCCCTTCTGGGTTTTGGAAAGGCAGAGAATGTTTTTTCAAGAGCAGCAAGGGGGGATTTAGAACGGATTATGTGTGGGTGGAGGCAAAGGATGGAGGTAAAGAAGAGGTAGGATGGAGAAAATTGTGATGTGAATGAAGGAGGAGAGGAGACGGGCTGCAGAGAGCGTGTGTGAAAATGTTTAAGATAAACACAAATCTGCATGGTTACGCCTTCATCTCAAGTAGAAACAATGTGGAGACATTTTTAGACAAGACTGATATATTGTCTTTTTAGTCAAAACGTGTAGTTAGTTCTGCTTTTTGTCACACTTGATCACACTTGTCTCACAAAAAGAAAGTTGCAGGTTTGAATCCTGAGTGTAGCCTTTCTGCGTGGAGTTAGCGTGTTCCCCCCGTGCATACGTGGATTTTCAGGAACTCCAGATTCCTCCTGCAGACCAAAAACATGCACGTCAGGTTTTATTGCCAAGTTTGTGATCTCCACAAAATATTTATAACTATGTTAGAAAAAGAGGCATGAAAAAATGTTTTAAGCTAGCTTGTTTTGCAGATTTTCCATTTTAGCTTTAGGAAATCACTTCAGTAGAACCTGACTGACAACATGAAGAATGCTAAAAGATCTCAAAAATCAAAACATGCTCCGTTCTAAAGAAATTCAAGAGCAAAACCCCCAGAATGAAATCCAAAAAGAATACAAAGACAGATATTCATGATCACCTGGGCCGTTTCTCAATATGTCTGTACTTGTGTACTCCAAATGTGGCTTAATTTAAAGAACATTCATTACAGTGGGCCAAGATTCCTCTATAGTAATGTGTATTTATCACAAATGTTTGATTAGAATGGTTGCTACTAAATGTGTTACAACCAGTTTTTAAGAGGGGATTAGTATTTGACAAAGAACCAGGTTGGGTCTGGATCACTCCCACCTTTATATAAATTAAAAAGTGCATTTTGTATTTACTCAGGTTGTATTTGTCTTATATTAACATTTGTTTGCTGATCTGAAACATTTAAAAGTGACAAAAAATCAAAATTAGAAGAAATCTGTATTGAACCAAATACTTGTATTACCTGTCTGATAAAAACAGCTTAAAGCATTCATAAAAACAGGGGAAAATGCAAAGTATAACAGTTTGTTTTTCTGTAAATTTAACATAACAAAAATCAATTAACACACATTTAGTCAGTTTAGTGATTTAGAATGATGTTTATAGAAATCAGCTTGTTTTTTCCTGCATTAGATGATAAAATTACACCAAATATGATCAAATTACACCACTTTAAAATCAGCAGCTCCTCCTGAAGCAAGCTGGCCTACTTAGGCGTCAATCAGGGGAAAAACAGTGTAAAAGACATGAAACCTACCTGAAACACCTCCAGAGTTTTATCAGCTCTGAGCACAGAACACAGCCATGAAAAGCTCCAGCTGCAGGTTATGATTTCACATTTAGCAAACACACATAAAAGGGAAGTCGAGCATTAGGAATGCAACAGTTTTGCATAAATTAATTAAAAATGCAGTTCAAATCTCAAAGATAGTGGTTATATAATCATAGAAAACTGACAAATCGGTCAGGCTGATACATTTGCTTAACAGAATATGACAATAGAGTCAACTTTCAGTTCAATTGTTGATCAGTTGTTTCATCACCTCGCTTCCATGTGAGGTAATCTCTGCTGCCTTCACAGCCTCGTAAGAGCTTCTCCTGTGAAAACATGTCTTTATTATTTAAAAATAACAAAAGCCTCATTATAGAAGTGTCCTCATGCAAAGAAACAAATAAACAGAGACATTGTCACCAACAGGGAAATTCCAAGAAGCAACAACCTGAGAGTTTATTCTTTCATTTTTCAGAGGCGTTTTCTCCCCCTGACGTTCAGCGATTGTCCCAGGAGACCGAGGCGTGATGGGAGGAGAGACCGAGACGTCTTTAGAGGGTGTTAAATGCTCATGAGGGACTGCTGATGTTTAAAGATTGCTTCATGATATGTGATTCTAGATTATTTCCAACTTTTTTCTTTCTCATCCTGGTCAGTGCAACATGACAAAACGCAAAATAATCAAGTTCGATTCTCAAAACTCAATCCTTCAGTGTTTGAAAATGACACCAAAGAGAAAATGTTCTCTGCTCTCAGAGCAGATGCATCACAGTAATAACCGAGAAAATAAAGAGGTTTGCTGCAGAGGGGAACGTTTATCTCAAAATATGCAGCTAATCTTGTATTTTAAGCACCTGAATGGAAACATATATCTACAATTTAATACGTCTCAGGGAGAAGACTAAAGTGTGGAAGGATATTGCATTTTATTGCACATTAATGTAGAGGTATGACACTCTGTAGGCTGGGGCCATGAAATAACATCATTATAATGTGCAAAATCCCTTAATTGATGTGGTTGTGTCACATTGCCCAATATGAACTCATGACATTATTCTTTTAACCTAACTTTAGTAAATAACGACATGCAGTGAAATGCAAGTAACTTCAAATTTAAAGAGAGATGTGCTTCAAATGCTTCTCGAGGCATTTTATAGAAAAGGTGGGATGGAATAGATGCATGAATGGAAGATGGATGCATGGATAAATGATTAGGGGATGGATGGTGGAGGGGTGGATTGATGGTCATTTTTGATATTTCATTTAATTTTTAAAATAGGAAAATCCAAATGTATTATTCCCAAGTAAGAAAGACATTTAAAATGAAATAAATGACTAAAATTGTTTACCATCAGCGTTTGATTCAGTTTTTAAAATATTAAGAGTTTAAAATAATTTCCCTCTAAACATATTTATTAATTAAACCCAGAGGGAGGATTCCTGAGACACCGGTGCAACGTGCTATTTTCAAACACGAGAAGGCAGTTCACATATACGCTGAGATGTATCAGTTTCTCACATCTGAATCACAGTTTGCCTTCATGTCAGAGTTCCTCTCACCTCCCACTGACAACAATCTGTCACAGCCTCCACGCAAATAAACACAATTAGATCTGGGAAAAAAGAAAAAACAGTAAAAGCAGCATCATGAATCAGATGCTGGGTAATTATCTCAGTAAGAAATAAAAAAATATGTAATTTAATATTTTTTTTCAAATAAACAAGCCACCTGCTATGTTGTTTTTTCTCTGATCTTATGTGCAGTGTTCTATGAATGTAACCTACCTTTTTTGTACATTTTTGTTGAAAAAGAAGTTAGTATTTTGCAATATTTTATAAATTATTGGTCACTTTTAATGATAATTCCTTTAGTTTAATCTGAAAATTGCTAAATATTTTAGAAATAATACCTTACAACTTAATTATAAAGAGAATTAAACAATTTTTTCTTATATATATTTTTTCCCCAAACCAAATTGTTGAATATTTTGTTTGCATTTTGCTCCCTTGATGATAGAAAAGCCAAAATGATGTTATTTTAGATTAAAAAGAGCTTTTATAATCATCTAGATCACAGATAGATGAATAAATGATCACCATAACGTAAGTTTCACTGCAATTCTGCTTCTCATTTCTTTGTTTCCTGTTGTTAAATTTCTCAAAACTAGTTTTTCTTAAACTATATCAAAATATTGTCTTTTATTTTCTCTGAGAGTCCAGGGGGGTTTAAATTGATTTATTTCTAAACCTGTGCAAAACTTTCAACTGCTTACATCCTGCTGCTGTTACCAGTTTGGCTTTCTGAGCGTGACCTCTGCAGTCTGTCTGTCTCCCAGCAGACATTGCTCCAGGACTAGGATGACTGGGAAGACCCAGACAAGCAACGTGACCAACAAGAATGACCCGCGCTCCCTCAACTCCAGAGTCTTCATCGGGAACCTCAACACGGCCGTGGTCACCAAGGCCGACATCGAGGCCATCTTTGCCAAATACGGCAAGATAGTGGGCTGCTCTGTGCACAAGGGATACGCCTTCGTTCAGTACGTCAGCGAGAGGAACGCTCGGGCTGCCGTGGCCGGGGAGAACACGAGAGTCATCGCTGGACAATCTCTGGGTAAGAAAATATGTTTCTTATCAGGAGTTTAGATTACAGTAAACAAAAGAGCTGCAGAACTGTAATCTGTCTGTTGCAGGCGAACAAAAAGCTGCTTTAGTTCCAGCTCACGTTCCCCAAACCTGCACTACAGCAAAGACTTCCACACGAGTGTGCTCTGCTTAATCTCTGCTCAGGATCACTACACTTAGATTATAACTGTTGGGATTTATGCTAAAGGCCTCCAATCACTCCCTCAAAACAAGGCAATCTGCTAAGTACCAGAAACAAAATGCAGATTCATTTGATTTTAGACATTTAAACAGCTTCTCCTAGATAATATAGGAATGTTAAAGATCTGAGGTTCATTTAACATTTTAAAAATTGAAATCACATTCAAAAACAAGTCAAAGTTTCATAAATACCAATGTCAAGATTAATAATAACAAGTGGAAAAATCAGCTTCTGAGAGATTTGATCCAGATTCAGCCAGTAGGACCTCCAGACCCCTCTAAGGGGTAGAAATGCTCGATTAATTAAATACAACACCTACGGTGTGGACTGTGGAGAAGAAGTGACATCCATTCAGAAAACATGGAGGGAGAATTCAGAGCCCACATGGAGGAGGTTTAGAAGTTTGTTGTAAATCTAATAGATCCCTATAAATCTTTCTCATATTGCTTATTGATTTGTTCACAGCCTCCTTCATGGAAAATAAAAATCCTCTCCAATCCCCTGCTCTATCATTAAATATGAATGAGAGCGCCGCAGGGTCACGTCTGTGACACCTTGTACTTGCCCAGTTTCATGCTTTTTGTCCATAAAATTGCATGTGGTGGTGGCAGCACTGCAGTTCGTATAAATAATTGTGTGTTTGATTTTGGGAACTTGAAAGGTTGATGGAGGAAATGAAATGATCAGCCTTAACTAAAAGCTCAAAATCATTATGACCCAAATTGGGATCTGCAAGTATCATACTAGGATACTGACTTGTGAAACTCTGACTGTCTGACGATCTTTTTTTCATCTTACATTTTCTGCATATTCAACCCTCTGTTAGCCTGGAAAGCAATCTCATGTAATATTAGGGGTGGGACTTGATTAAAAAATTATCTAGTTAATTAGAGGCTTTGTAATTAATTAATCTTGATTAATCGCATTTTAATTGTTTAATACAATTTGTGCCTAAGCAATTTTCTTTAATCAAAAGGAATGTCAGTGAGGCACAGTTGACATAGCCACACTTTAATGAGTATATTTGTGTAACCACAAGGTCTGTTTGATTACTTTGCTCTCATTATAAAGGTAACCATTGTGGGATTTGATGGGATGTGTAAACATTCGTATTTGTGTTATTGATGAAGTGTAACTGGACATGGAACATTGTAAATGTTGTGTACTGAATTGAACACTAGGTGGCAGCAGAGCACTGCTAATATATATAGAGGTGTAGTGTAGAGTTCAGGGGAAGTTCTGCTGAGGGTTACAAGATGAATGCTGTGTGTGTGCTTGTCCCTGCTGCTGTAATGAAGTTCATATGGATAAAGTTACTGCCTGCCTGCTTTCTACCAGCAGGCAGAACCTTTTTAAAAATATTTTATAAGTTGATTTTTTCTTCTTTTCTTTTCTGAATGAAAAGCAATATGTCATGATTCATTTAATTGTAGTTTTAGTTGTTTGGAGCACATAAAAAAGGTTTAAATGGTCTTGTAGCCCAGGCTCTGCAGTCTTGTTAGAGGTGCAGCTTGATATTTATTGATATATAGGGCATAAATTGTGATGCAAAACTTTTCCGGCCCCCAATTGGGGGGCGCTCGGGCTCAAATGGGTACAATTTTAACGTGTTATTTTTTCCTAATTAATTAAACGTAATTAATGTGTTAAATTCCCACACCTAATAAATATATTATTTGGCCTCAACCCATTGAAAAACCCAGTGATGAGGCGGAATATACGGTATTCATTCAAACTGTCTTTGCATGCAATTAGCATTTCGCCGGCCCGCTGCAGAACGGCTATTGTCCAATCACACATCATAGCAACCGTTACTATCCAACAACTCTAAACAAGATGATGAAGCTAAGCCTAATTTATAGCATTAGCCTCGATAGTAGTCGTGTCTCCTTCGTTTCCCTTCAGAACCTCCTCATCGAGCTCAACCAGCAACAGCCAAGCATGAGTACTCCCCGCCCGCGGCTGGGCGGAGGTCCGCCTCCCAGACTATCCAAGACCCTTTAGATAAGACACACCGTGCCAGTAAATCAGCGTAATATTACCTCAACTGTGTGTCTTATAAACGCACATTAAGCCTTGGCGCAACAGCGGGTGGTGTCATGATCACGTGATGAATTAATGCCGAGCTCCGGCCGGGAACTATATTGAAAATGAAAGTAAACACGGGCTTAAGTTTCTTTTTGTTAACAGAACCAGCTGAGATAATAAACTGGAGCGATGCAGAGCACCGGGAGCTTTTAGAGCTGCCTGCAGCTCAGATCATCTGACATGTGACATCTGACAGACATCTGACAGCTCACAGGGACACCGCATCGCCGCCACCGCTCACCGATCCACACGTCCCCGGACTCCGCCTTCTCCCGAAATTCCAAACTCCTTGGCTCAGCGGAGCCAACACTAATATATCCCTCCACTGTATACTGTAACCCTTTTGCCTCGATCTGGATGATATTGAGGAGGAATTGTTCCAAAAAATGTCGCTGACACGCATCTGTCTACTTCTTTCCATGGCGGAAATTGCAGAGCTGCAGTATTTGATCCACTTATTGTCAGACTTGGCAACAGTAACTAAGGGGGGCGGGGCTCGGCGAAAGGTCAATTGGACAGCTCTAGGACCAATTAGAGCAACAAACAACGTGACGTATTTATCACTACAGAAATCAGCCAACGGGGTAGTCCACCATACACCATCAAAGACCTGTCTCT